>OZ010580.1:34966050-35053550 GCA_963932145.1 Acanthosepion lycidas
ATTTTCTGCTCGGAAACGATCGATTCAGGAAAAAAAAAAATTATTTACATCCAATCAGCCATGATATTTGTTTCATTACTTTTATTTTTTCTCCATCATTTCATTCACTGATTATGACTGTTCATTCTTTGCCATCTGATCTTGTTCAGTCATGCGTACTTGATCTCCACTTAAAAAGACAATATAAAAAATACTAACGGCTAAAAAAAAAAAAAAAGATAATTGTTGAATCGTATATTTACGCGTGCGCAGTAAGCCGGACCTCATTTTTTCCCCTTAAAATGTCTTTTTCTTATTCTTTTCATTATTATTCGATAAATCATTTCCTTTGCCATTTGCCGTATCTCTTATTTTATTTTATTTTTTGCTGTTCGTTCTCTTTTTATAGTTGTTTTTTTTCCTTCCCCTGTCTTTTTCGACAAATGCCAATAAGTGATTTTTCCAGCCATTGACTTATTTATACTCCTTTTATTGTGGACTCGTCGACATCTGATTCAAAGGACGTGGCCCGAAGCTGTTTTTTTCTAATCCGCTGCTGGTTAACATTATACATCTGGTTGGACGCCGATCAATTTTATGGCTGTACTTGGCCTGCCTGCAGCAACTGTTTAGCGCCGTTTCTTTCAATGAATTTCATTGACAATCATTGTAGCTGCCTAAGCAAGCTTATCATTGCGTTGAACACCGACGTTTTATGTATTAGGGAAGCGCTATATATATATATATATATATATATATATATATATATATATATATACACACACACACTATTTTTTTTTATCATTTTATATTTTTTGTCGTCTTCGACTCCATCTTTTTCGTTTATCCATCATTCACATTCTTGATTTATCTGTTTTTCTTTTCCTTCAGAATTCTTTTATATTTTTTTTTTTTTTTGTGTCTTTAATCATTCTTTGATTTTTCGGCTTTCTTCTTCAGTTCTAAGTTTTTTTTTCTTTTCCTTTAAATCCTTTTTTTCTATCTTATTTTATTACTTCCTATGATATACATTTATATCAGTGTTTCGTTCAAAATACTCAATCCGATGATTTGTACGAATGTGCATTTTTCTTTCTAACATAGTAAAATATATAGTCCGAAATACCAATACATTACTATTAACTAAATCATCACTTACTAACGAAATAACTATTATATCATTAGCAACTAAAAAACAAAGTTGGCTCACTGTATCGTGTCAGACTATTTTTCTTGTCAGACTCCATCTTACACATTTATAACTCTACCATTCACTCGTGCATGGAATACTGCTGCTATATCTGGTCTGATGCTTCTATCATATATTTCCAGATACTTGAGGGAAAAAAAAGAAGGGTCTGTAATATAATCGATCCTGACCCGGCATCTCGATTTCAGTCACTTTATCACCGACGTTGCGTGGTTCCCTGACTTGCCGCCTTGACTGAATGAATTTAATCATGCTACTAGTTTGGCAACTAGCTCTCACCATTTTCCTGTTGAATTACCTAAAGCAAACATATTTTATATATAGATAAGTTTTTTTTTTCGCCTGTGTAAATCACTTCCATTTTCTTGCTTCACCGCCACCTACAATCTTCAAAACTCTAAATACAACGTCAATCGCTATATTCTGTTTTACTGAAACCCGTTCTTTTATTGTCCTTTCATAATACTTCTCACTAAACTATTCTTATTCTTTCACTCTCAGTAATCCTCTGCATCCTAATAGCATTATCACCTTGCTTTGGGGGAAATGATTTAAAACACACACACACTTTATAGCATTTCCGACCTGTCTCAATTTTGGCTGTTTTCTTTAAATGTTGATTTTGTAGAAAGGGCTTTAACGGTAACGTCTAAAGTTAAATGCTCTAAAGTGGGTCAAGAAATGATGAAAACAAATATAAAAATACATCGGAACAGCGGTGTATCGAGAAATGCGGAAATTATTTAATTATGCACAAATAAAATTAAGCAAACATCAGCTAAATCAGAAGAAAATCAGCAAACTGTTATGGAAGCTATGAGCTTCAGATCACGGAAAAGAATTATAATTGGAAATAAGAATCAATTTAACAGTTTCTGCAAATCGCAAAGTGAATCAGAAAATTGAAAAAAAAAAAAAAAAAAGCAGGGAGAGATAGAGAAATCGTGAAAACGGTGTTGAAAGTTGCATCGTTAAATTTTCACTCTACCGAGAACTAAAATCATTGCATTGAAAAATGGTCTGTCAGGAAAAGAAAATCTACGATCTCGTAATTTCGCATCGCAAATGTTCGTAGAACACTTAGTCACAAAATAAAGGCTTAGCGCGCGCATATATATCACCAAAAAAACAAAACAAAACAAAAACAAACGTGAAAGTAAAGTTATTTTAACGATAAGTGGATTTATTTTAGTACAATCATGAATACATTTACTTCCAAAAATGTGTCCATAAAAATATCAGTAAAAAGAAAAAGACGGAAGAGTTTTTAGTTCATATTTGTATATTTTACCACCTGACTATAACTGACCGAGTTACCTAACAACAACTAAGTTAAACTACAAGGTCACCAGAAAATGAAGAAATTATGGTTTTATTAGCGATGTTGAATATTTTGGGAGAGTTGCTATAAAGCTGAAGATAAGGCCAGTTGGTTTTGCGTAGAATCCATAAGTCAATATTGTCGGTAACAACAAATCTGGCCAAATACAGATCTCCACTGAGAAATAACCGCAAGGAATACAAAATATCATTGAGAAATGTTTTCTGTATGTAATATGAAGAGGGTGATAATAGAATGATTTACACACAAAAATGCTTTCAATGCTTTCTGAATAAAACGTTATAGCAAATATTACTTTATATTGAAACAGGCCTTCTCGAAATATGTAAGCGGCGTCATATATATCTTTCCTTTTTAACCTAACACAACAAATAATCAGGAAATATTTTAAGCAACAAACAAGCATCATATCATTAAACATTTGAATATAGCGCTGGTTTCAATATATTTCCCTCTTAAAAATTTCAATAACAAAACACGTTACCAAGAGATTTTCTCGCGAGAAGTTCATTTAAAGCGAATGTGAAAGATTCAAATAGACGAAGTGAGATGAATTTGACATTGACTTTCCTGATTTTGAATAGACATTGCAAATGATTTTCTCTGAATAAATCTTTTTGTGAACATAAGAAGCCAACAGGATGACTGGAACGCCAATTACCATGAACTCTGCTTCGGGAAAAGATACTATTTTATTGTTAAACAAAAATGTTATCATCTAGCACATTCAGGATTTAAACTCAGTTGTCTTTGTTAAACACACGACTTCCACTGCTGTCTTTACGAAAATGCCTGCTGCCAGTGTACATAAACACACACACACACACACACACATATATATATATATATATATATATATATATATATTTAAGGGATGAGGCTATAGTAAGTTCTATAGTAGTTCTTAGTGACCCAAATGTCTTCCTGAATGTTCTTTTTCACTGCCAATTCAAGAAGAAATTTGGGTAACTAACACAAAAAAGAGAATGTCTCATATCGAGAATATTTAACATCGAAAAACATAAGAAAAACAATTTATTAATTTTAATAATATGTGGAAATCTTCACGATTTGCCTGATGATGGTCGCGAGACCGGAAACGCGTGTAGCAAAATTATAGAAAATAAAGCATAATACATTTAAAAAAAAAAATCCACATTGCAACCAAAAACGTTTGCGGCTTCTCTCTTCTTTTATATATTAGAGAGAGAAAGAGAGAGAGAGAGAGAGAGAGAGAGAGAGAGAGAGAGAGAGAGAGAGAGAGAGAGAGATCTCAGTGAATACTGATGTCACCACCGAGAGGTGACAGCCTATTTTATTTTTGCGCGCAATCTTCAGGATTTCACTCAAGTGCGAAACAGACTGTTGCTACTCGATGTTGAACTCAGTGTCCACTTTTATATTCACATACGCTCTATCCCTGATATTGAACCCTTTTACGCTGGTTGCACCGGGCTGGTGTAACGAAGGCGGATCTTGACAGATCAAGTGTCCGACAGCCCGATGTAACCAGGTTTGTCAGATTTCGCCCGTCTCAATTCCCTTTGAGACGCGAGGGAGTTTCTTCTGACCAAGTGTGTGGACTTCTCCGTCGCGCAGATCTGGTCACCAAAATCAAATTCACGCGAATTGCCTCGTCTTCGATTCATAGTCATCTCCGCCATAAGGGGAGATAAATGGAATAGGATGAGAGGATGATGATACCAATGTTCGGTGGCGAGCGGGAGCCGACTAAAAAGACCAATGGCGTAACTTAAAACTATATACAGGGGTTAGACAAAATAATGTGAACAGCTTATAAAAATAATTTTCAATTCCGGAATTTCCGGGTATTTGTAAATATTAAATCGACATAAAATCACTTTAATCCATTACCTTGCTTTTCCACTTGATTAAGTCATTACTTATGCTCAGGTAAAAGAGTTACATACTAAAATGAGCAACCTGTCGGATTTTCAAAGAGAACAAATGGTTGGTGCTCGATTAGCAGGAACATCTGTGGCCAAAATGTCTGAATTAACAAGCTGTAGCCTCCACGGTTATGACAGCTTATGCAAAACAAGACAAAACATCATCAGCAAATAGTTATAGTGAACAGAAACCAAAGTTGACCGAAAGAGGCCGACGAACTTGTTACTCAGCTCCCCAATACAGTTTCCACACATACGAATCTAGTATCCACAGGAAAGCTGCGATTCCTAAACCGCTGATCACAAAGTCGAAAGCCAAGTTGCGAAAAAAAAAAAAAAAATGGTGTTATAGATCACACAATATGGACACTCAAGAAATTGAAAAATGTTATTTGATCTGATGGGTTTTCTTTCACGTTATTTCCTACAAACGGGTGTGTTTATGTCTGGAGAACACCGCCTAAAAGCTATGATCCCGATTGCACAGTCCTAACAGTCAAACATGGGTCAGTAATGATTTGGGCGGCAATTTCCTGGTATTCTTCTGGTCCTATCATCAATCTTAATGGTAAAATTACTGCAGATAAATATCTCAACATTTTCAATGAGAATGTCCTTACTACGGCTACCATACTGTTGCCAGAAAGTGCCATAATCCAAGATAACAATGCACCTATACCAAAAAGAAAAAAAAAAAAAAATGAAGTTATGGCTCACTGATCATCATAACATAATGAAACATCTTCCATGGCCAGCACAATCAGCTGATCTCAATATAATTAAACCATTATTGGGAGTCCCCCCCAATCGCCGCTGAAGCAATTTTCCGAGATTTTGATTGAAGAATGGGATAAAATTCTACTGAAAAGAATTAAAAATATATTATAATTTACTAATTGAAATGTTCAGCTCGAAATTCCCTGAAGGATACCCGGATTACCCTCCCCCACCACCACCAAAAAAAAAAAAAATTGTTTGGAGAGCACATCGACTGAATCTTTGTGATAACAACAAAAAAGATGAGGACATTATTTACAGTCTGACTAATAATAACTCTTCATTTCAGAAATGAAGACAAATGTTTAGTCTGGTACAAGGCCAAACGTATGAGCAGCTAATGAATTTTGAACTTTGGTCGTCATGGTCTGTGAGATAAGTTGATTAATCTTTGCTCCTTGGCGAGTTACTCTACAAGTACAATATCAATATAATATTACATATTAGGTCAAGCTTACATATTAGATACATCTTTGTTTATCCATAGCTGGGGGGAGAAGAAGAGCATTCACACCTTTCTCAACGGTATTAGCACATAAGTGAATGTAATGGATTCGAATTCCAGTCGAATCCATTACATTCACTCATGTGCTAATACCGTTGAGAAAGGTGTGAATGCTCTTCTTCTCCCCCCAGCTATGGGTAAATAACAGGACAGACCTGGTTCTATAGCCTTGGTTGGCAACTGGTCTACCGCAGAAAGAAATGGCAATCTGCCTGGTCAGTCATGTATGGAAAGATACATGATCGCCTAAGTGTGTATCACGCATGGCACATAACTGACTTTATCAAATGCTAAAATTGGATATGTGCATCTATTAAATAGAAACATGAAATTCAATGTAAAATCAAACTGAACCCAAAAGCAGACATTCTTTTTCTTTAAATAAATTATTTATATCGTAATTTATTTAAATATTAACTCATCGCAGATGATAAGGGAATCTGTAGTGAAGGTAGTGAGCATTAAATGAAGTGAGGTGAAGCGGATGAGCGGGAAAGGAGTTAATAGTATTACTGAATGTAATGACGTGGCTATTTAATAATAATAATAATAATAATAATAATAATATCAGACATAATTGTTATACATGATATGTTAAATTGTATGAGAAATATTGAGAGGAAACAGTGTCATTATTTCATGAATAATTCGGACAATAATGATTTATGTTTTCCCACAACTTATCGGCATTTATCTTTCCATGTCTCCCTTGGATCTGGTGTTTATTATTATTATTATTATTATTATTATTATTATTATTATTATTATTTGTACAATACGAGTTGTCCTCAAGTTTTAACTGGAAAACTTCAAGAGACAAGTTTTTTGTATCATAAAAGACAAACATATGACGCTTTTTTTGTTTTTTTGTTTTTACAATTACGAAGTGTTGTGCAAAATAAAAGAGATTAATTTTTTTGGCAAACATGGACAATCGTGCCCAAAATAAGACGGAATGTCAAAAAGAACGTTTTCTCCATGACACCGTCTTTTAAATTACCTTCACGCATCGGTAGTGTTCATGGTTTTCAAAAGCAATGATTAGAATTGTAATAAAACCTAAACACATGAAAGTAAATTTATACATTTTCTTTGTTCTTGAGAATTGACAATAAAATAATAAACAATATTAGATTGTTTACTGAAATGGTTGGCTAAACATCGGTTAATTGCTAATTGATTCAAACTTTATAAAATAGTAAAAAATTTCCTTATAGTTGATTCACATATTTATAAATTATAATAAATTTATAAATAAAAAATGTTTTCACATTTATTTCTTTATAAATTGATAAAAGATAAATATTGCAATTATATTTGTAGTTCTAGATTGGATTAGTTTTTAGAATGTAAATATAAAATTATTCTTGTAAATAAACAATATAACAAATAATATTTAATCTTTTCTATAAATTCTCAACAAGAAAATCCTTTTTGAAACAATTAACATTGCAAAAGATTAAAGGTAGTTAAAAAAATCGGTATTGGGAGAGAAACCGTTCTTTTTCACACGACGTTTTATTGCGGGAACATTTCGCCATGTTTACCATTTTTTTCCCGGGTGGGAATGGGAAAAGAGAAAACCTCCAATTTCTTATCCAGAATAGAAAAAAAAAAGCACAAACAGTAAAAAAGATTCAAAACTACCTGGTTAAATTTTAAAACAATAAACAATATAACAGAATAAATTTTTTTTACAAAAAATTCAAATGCAGTGTCAATCGACATCTCGATGTGCCTTGATCTATTGCCCGTCCTTCTTTTTATCCTTCCCTCTATCACACCTCTTGACTCTTGCACCCACTTTCTGTAAACCCTTGCGTACTAGTGGCACTCCCGCCTTGCTTTGAGTGAAATGCTTAAAGAAGAAAAAAAAGAGAAAAAAGAAAAAAAAAAGATAAAAGAAAAGAAAAAAGAAAAAAAAAGAAAAAAAAAGAAAAAAAAGAAAAAAGAAAAAAAAGAAAAAAGAAAAAAAAGGAAAAAGAAAAAAGAAAAAAAGAAAAAGATAAAAGAAAAAAGAAAAAAGAAAAAAGAAAAAAAAGAAAAAAAGAAAAAAAGAAAAAAGAAAAAAGATAAAAAAGAAAAAAAAGAAAAAAGAAAAAAAAGAAAAGACTTTCACAAAAATTTCGTTTCATGTGTCTTAACTGAAGTATAGAAACAATTGGCATTTAAAAATTGTCACAATACATTTTTCAAATCATGAAAGAAAAAAATCTTTAAGAGGAAATGAAAACTGTTCAATAAAATAATGGTGTAGATTGTTCCAGTTACTTCTGTGCATGTCAAGTGATTCATCATATTCTTTGCCCATCAACAATTCTGGATAGTTACTGTGTGTGTATATCAACTTTTCCGGTTAGTATTCTACACATATCATCCTGTTTATCACCTTTTTATATAATACTAATTTTGTGTCATATACCAATCGTTACGATTTTCTCATCAGCGGCGCTACATAAATATTTTTTTTCTTCAATCTATTTTTGCGCATGACAAATGAACACTTCTCATTAGTATATTTCGAGTTCCCAACCACAGCTTTTCATCTGATTTCTCCAAAACTCTTTTCAGCATCTACCTTTCGCATTTTCTTTCTTGGAATTGTATTTCTTATTTGCCAAGAATAAATTGTGGCATATTTATTTGAATTCCTCGTTTTTGTTGTCCTTGCTTTTGACCTGTCAGATCATTTTATTTATTTTTAAAGGTTAAGGGCACCGATTAAAGCAACCCAGGCTCGTGTGTCCCCGCTACACAATAAGCGAAAAAATACAAAAACAAACTGCATTTTCGACGAGAATCCCAGGGAGGTTTAACGATCTTGTAGAATTTCTTTGTTTTTGACGTTTCACTTTCGTGGTTGGCCTAAAGGTGCTCTTTGATGTGCTTTTTCATCGGCGTAGTTTTTAAGAATGTCGAGGTTTTTCCGCCTTTTGCTCTGCTGGGGACTTTCTCAAGAGGAAGCCTTTGTCCCATCCATAGCCAGAATCGTATATGACGTTTAAGTCACTTTCCTCGACCAACCGACATTGGTGGTTTGAGACATCTAATCCTGTATGTGTGATGTATCACTTCCTGATGTCGCAGCCGGCAGGTTTCCTCCCTTTAGCTGTCTAACCACTTACTCCTCACTTTCTGTTGTTCATCCGCTGACCCGTCTTAAATACTGTCCGGTGATGATGAAACGGACCTCGATTTTAAATTTACGATAGCGAAAGCCACTCTTTTCATTGGACAATAAATACAAGGGTATTATATTTTTTATGAATTTGAAAAATGAATCCTCAACAGTCCACTATGATAGTTATTTCTGTCGGTCCTTTTTGAGCCAATAAAAAAATTCTACACACAAAATGAACATTCTTCTTACTATACCGTATGATTTTCCTTTAACTCATTTTCCCCAAAAATAAGTGTATAAGAATATGTAAGTGTATAAGACAACAGTGTATAAGAATATGTAAGTGTATAAGACAAAAGTGTATATGTAAGTGTATAAGACAAAAGTGTATAAGAATATTAAGTAATAATAAAGTAAATAATATAAATATAATTCAAAAATATATTAAAATAAATCTAAGTAATATAAGAATATGTAAGTGTATAAGACAAATCCAGGCTATTTAACATTTATTTACTCACACTTTTTAGTTATTACTTTTAATTATTTTATGCTACTAATAAAAAAGTTATAGGTGCTGGACAGAGAAAAATGTTATGGTCACTGTATGGAAAGAAATTTATGCAAGATGTGAAAAGTACCCACGAGTATGATTTTTCTCAATTCATATTATATTTGAGTGTTACCAGGAACTGGATACATATATTTGTTTGCTTCTTTTGTCATAATTACCAAAGCCCGAATAAAAACAGGTAATACTGTCTTAAGATGCCACATTCTACTGATTTCTATTTCTAGATCCTTGTATGAACATAGTTATTCAAACGTTTTCAATGGTGTATTTTTGCCATTTGTGACCTGCAACTTCTATCAAAAGAGATAGTTTTTCACGGCATTTTTCACAGTTAAGTTTGGTCGATTTACCTGGATTTCCCTTTCAGTCTGAAAGCTGAAATTCCAGAGGATGATAACTGAAGTACCACTTAACATCAAAAATGGTGCAAACAGAATACATATATTTTCTACCTTATTTTACCCCGGTAAGGGATGAGGAATAATAATAACGATAATGAATATGATCAAAATATCAACAGAGTAGCGGACTTAACTATAAAGACGAAAGAAATCGACAAATTGGGGAGAAATCAGGACCTGAGCCGGGTAATGAGAAAGAGCAATTTAGATTGTCTAGATATTTGAGACGATTTGCTGTCGGCCATTATCCAGTGAAATTTAGGGCGAATATGCAAATGCAGGAATTATTATTATAGTGCGTGATCAACAGACTAACAAAGTGTCGCTGGAGTACAAATATACAAAGCCTAATATACCCATCATGCCATTCAGTCTGCTAAGTGTATAACAGTCACAAGCATCACAGATAAATATGCGCTATACAGGGATAAAAGCAGCATATGACGTTGCAGATGAGGCCCAAGTCAGAAATACCCTGAAGTCGGCTAACAAAATCCGCCCAGACGATATCCAATTGAAGGTATTTCCAATATCAAGATATAACTCCAAAGTAGCCTGTATCATCGTTCAAACTGAAAAAACAAGCAAAAAACAACCATTTAGACACCATTACTACTACGATGACAAAAATATTATTCTGAATAATTCGTGAAAGAATAAAAATACAATTTCGTTTTTAAAATGAAACAGAATTTATTTAGTCAATTTAAAAGAAAAACGTTCTGATTTTCTATTAGAATAGAATCTTAAATAAACTTATTTTAAAGTTCATCTTCACACAAATATTTGCATAAACTAATTTTAAACTTTAATGGTCCATAGATACTTTGCGATATCTGACTACAGAGCAGCCAATTAAAGTAAAAGTTTTACCAACAAAGTCATGCCATGACATTCTTCAAGATCGAGATTTATTTATTTCTTTTTTTTACACAAGGTTTTCGGAACGATATTTCTTTGTTGTCTCCCTTTATCAAAGTGCAGAAAGCAAAACTCTTAAATGAAGCCTCGATTTCATCTTTGCTCCCCGCTGCTCTTGTAACTGTGAAATAAATTTGCGCTGTTTTGACAAACACCCAAGTGTTTGTCGTTCTGCTTCCTGTCTGTTGCTGCAAATCGACCTTCCAGCACGAACCATTAATTCCTGGCATTGAAGAGGCCACACAATTTTATTTCCGTTTGTACCAAATGTGAAGTCATTTTAAAGTCAGAATGCTCAGAAGAATACGGTACCGGATTTCGTTTGACAAACAAGCATCCTCCTCTTCCTCCTCCTCCTGTTGATCCTTTTCCTCTTTATTTTCTACCTCTCTAAATAATTCCGTTTCACTAGCCATCTTTCTATTTTCCTCAAAATCTTCGTCGCTTTTTTTTTCTGTTTTGCAAGTACGATCATTTCAAGTTAACAGCATTCTTCATGCTTCCTTCGAGATGTTTGTTTAGGTGTCACCCTTGATTGTACAGGCTTTTTATGTTCCCCCTTAAACATTTAAAGGCTTTTTATGTTCCCCCTTAAACATTTAAAGGCTTTTTGTTTCTCCTTAAACATTTAAAGGCTTTTTATGTCCCCCTTAAACCTTTTTTCTAACTTATTTCATAATGGTGAGTGGTTAAGACATTGGCGGTCCGACTGTAAAAACGCGAATTCGTATCTCAGCATAGTCAATTTGTAATATCGGCCTGCAGGCGACGATCATTTGGAAAGTGCCTGAAACCTATCACCGGTTGGTCTTAGATTTGTGGGTGAAAACGGATAGACGACACATTTCAGAAGCGTCGTCGGGTTTTACTAACAGAAAGTCACAACTCATCGTGACCGAGTGTGTAACCGCACTAGCCTTCTTCAAACTGTTGATCACGCCAGAAACTGTAACTAAGTTCCACTCAACATAGATGTATAAATGACAGGCTAGCTTTGTGAGTGCCGAAAAAACACAAATGTATCAGAACAGGCTTCTGCTACAGGGGTTTGCTAACCGTCTTAGCAAACAGGTTTACTTTGATACGAGTTGTCATCTATACTAATCTTTCACCGGCTCATTGAAACGTTCATCCATCTTATTTCGATCCGTGTTTGTTTTTACTTGCTGCGGCATTCTATTTTTTCTTATTTTCGAGCATTTTGTGATGTCAACGAGCACTCGTTGCTACTTTAATAATGTTAACGAACACTCGTTGTCACTTTCGTAATGCTCATCGTAGTAGAGACTTTGTAATCGCAGATACAACTATAGTAACGCCGTTGAACTATACTGGTATCAGACGCTTTCGAATAACACCCGTATTATTATCGAACAAGTTTGTTCGATAATACTCGCTCGAAGATCAACAACCGAATAGGGATCCGAATAGTGAATAGTATAGAGAAATAGTATAGAGAAATAGTATAGTGAAATAGTATAGAGAAATAGTATAGAGAAATAGTATAGTGAAATAGTATAGTGAAATAGTATAGTGAAATAGTATAGTGAAATATTATAGAGAAATAGTATAGTGAGTAGTATAGAGAAATAGTACAGTGAGTAGTATAGAGAAATAATACAGTGAGTAGTATAGAGAAATAGTACAGTGAGTAGCGATTCGTATAGAAATAGAATAGAAATAGAGATCAATTAGACACCACGCTAATTCCCATATGTACATTTCCTTGACGAACACGTGATCTACGTATTTCAAATTGGGTCGCCCGTGTTTGCTCACTGGCGATCTATGTTCAAACTCCAGTGTCGGCAGCGACACTTTATTCCTGTATAACACAAGGTCATTAAATCCGAGAGGAGCTTCGACATCGTAATGCCTGCGCATAGTTATTTATTAAGGTTAGATCATGGAATTGATGCACCAGATGTGGATCGGACATTTTATTATCGATGTCATGTGTTTTCTAATCTTTGTGTCACGATTTGTTTCTTTACTTCATATAAAGATTTACGAACTAAAAGCAAACACAGAGACACACGTAGACAAAAACATTCAGCTCTTCAACTGCTTTTGTCTATAGGCACAAATATCTGGGAAATTGATAAAGTACTTGTCTTTATTTCTTTTATTATGTTTTTCTTTCATGTATAAAAGGATTTTCTTTTCTGGGCTTAATGAATGTAAACATTATCCAATAGTTTGTTTATTCCGAGCACTTTCGGCTAAACTATTTCAAGGATTTTTCTTACAGCATAAAAGTTTACTACAATGAATGCTCTTCGGAGACCAAACAAATAAGTCGAACTAATACTGCTGCCAATTCTACCGACTGTAGTCAGCAATCGACACAAAGTATGTCGAATTAGTATACAAGGATGGTGGGCGCAATATCCCATCTGGATAAGGGTCGATCACGTTTCTTTAGTCAGAGTAGATATATTCGCCTATTGACCGGTTCACACTCCCCCAGTCTTTTGAACTGGAGTAGAGGTTTATCCCTTGTTCCTGATTAGGATTTACGGTTCCTTCTAAAGTTTTTCATTCTCTTTCCCACCCAGTAGCTCATTGCCTCTTAGTGACATTATTACATTGCTTAGGGTGAATTGATTAATAAATAAATAAAATAAAATAAAAAAAATAGGTAAAGAATTATCACAGTTTGTTCCTTTAAAAGTATTGTCCTTCTGCAGTATTTTTTTTTTACATATGCTTAGTTTACTAATTACTTTTTACATATATGCTTTAGTTTACTAATTATTCCATAAAAATAAAAAAAAAATCTGTATATAAACCGACTTAATATATAGTGCAATCCTTGAAAATTTATGATTTTCAAACTCTTCAAAAATTACCTGTGTATATTAAGATCCCCTATTGTTTACGTAAAAACAAATCAAAGATTCGCACTAGAGTTTATACGGTAGATATTTAAAAACATCTATAAGTGTTCTTTTCTAAGAAAGGCGAGATTTCTGAGAGGATGGAATTATGAAGTTTCTTCGAAGATGGTAAAAAGATAGAAAATGAAATGTTCAACAATTTCGAAAATAAATGTGTCCCTTATATTAAAAAAGGACCTTATGTACGATTAAGCCATCTAAGATAAGATGAATTTAATAAACTAATCTAGCAGTTCATTACTGCTTTACATCACGAAATTATTTCTAGTAAATAAAGATAGAAAGTGCATACATGTATAGCACAAGGGACAAGTTTAATTGATTTATCTTCCACTCTACAGCCTCTTTTCCCAGAGATGCAAGCCCCGATTGCTATTTCTATGACCAATGTTCATATGAGTTCCACTCTAGTCCCACCAGTTCAGACCTTCGTATGCTTCACCCACATTCCCCTATATACCATTTGTAAGGAGAGTTTTGTTCTCGAAAACGGTTACATTGTAGAACAAGCTTCTGTGAAAACGTTTCCCGTAAGGCTACAATCTTAACTTCTCCATGTCAAGGGTCATTCACCATTTATCGTCATAATCTCCCCTTCTTTCTATTTCCACAGCTCGTTCAGTAACCTTTTATCATGAGTGGTTTCTGTGCCTTATATTCGATGGACCTTAGTATAAAAAATAAATCCCAAGTATTAACGTCAATCAGCTTTTTTTTTTTTTTACTGCTTTTTGATCATTCGAGTGACTTACAGGAATTATACTACATAGTTTCAATGTCGGATGAATGAGACTGCTTAACTATAATTGATCCTTAGAGAAAAAAAAAAAAAAAAAAAACTTGTATCAAGCACGAAAGAAAGCATAAAAAAAAAGCAACAGCGAAAAAATTACCTGAAAAGTTAATCCTGTAAAGCGGAACAGATATCATGTTTAAGCTTCGCTAAGCACGGATACTGTGTTGTGGATTGGTGATAACCTGTTTGAGCCGAGGTCCAGACCTCAATTATTTCCCGCATGACAAAAATATCCGATCAATCCATCAATCTTTTTCTAGAAAATCATCTTGCAATATGTCAGATGCCAACGATAGCATTTCAGTTTTTATTACCTCTTTCATTCTGTTAATATCTATGGCGTCTGGAACTCTACGCTTCAATAACACAGCATCTGTTTGCTTAGTTTTCTATAACTATTATGTGAGTTAAAAAAGAAAAAAGAAAAAAAAATCTCTCTAGTTCTGAAAGAGATTTCGCTTTTCGGAATGTTTTCAAATATTTTGTCATGTTTTAAGTTTTAATTATTTTTTTTTTCCTGATAAACCTTAAAATCGACCCATCATCTCGGTGTGATCAAGGAAAGTCAGCTAATTATTTTTCAATAATTAATAATTTCATTTTTACCAGGAACACGGTCCAAATAATGACGAGGTAGAAAATTACGTTGCACTAATTTTCCAAATAGAAAAATCTTAACTAGAATGTAGGAAATTAATATTTGAAATTCTTTTTTATATTTGGATTCTAGCGCTAGCCACAGACACCAAATGAAAGTATGAAAAACAGACACAAATTATATATATATATATATATATATATATATATATATATATATATATATATATATATATATATATATATATAAGGCTAAGACTCTAATATTCCATGGTTATAATTTATTACATTGGAATGGTAATCACGATCCAATTGATCGGGCCTACAAATTCAAAAAGAAATCGGAAAATATAACTCCGGGTATAAAAAAACAAAATTTTAGTGTGCGTGGAAGTGGGAAATGTATGAAAGCTCTAGAGAAAGGTATAATAAAGGTGAAGGTGGGGATTAAAATTTAACAGCGAGAAGTTTTAAAGAGAGGCGTTAAATAACGGTTTAAATGAGTCAGATAAACATGAATTATTTTCAGATGCATAAATCACTGCTGATTCGCTGACAATATATATATATATGAGAGAGAGGTTAAATATTTATTGCATTTAATGTTTTAATTCAGTTAAGCTAAAAATGAAAGTGAACATTATTGGATTTGATTTTTACGAAGATACTGGGTATTCGTTTGCTAGAGAAACGTTATTTAAAAGTTAGAATGAAACGTTCACTTAAAAAAAAAAAAACTTATTATAATTGTGCTTGCCCCTCCCACTGTTACTTCGCACGACCGTTACGCTCTGCCAATACCTCATAAGTAATGGACTATTTCGTTTTCATCGCGTGGAAAACGGGGAAGACACTACCTAGTTTCAGTGAGGAAAAGAAAAACTATTTGACGTTTCCTGCCAATATTTCATCAATAACGGTCTATTTCGTTTTGATCGAGTGGCAAGAAGTGGGGGGAAACATTACTTTGTGCGCGTAAGAAAGGAAAGAAAGATAGAAGTGTTTAATAGTTGTTTTAATGAAAGGTATCATTTTCAAATCTTTTCATTTGTACCCCCTTACTTCTTAAAATAACGACCAGCATTCATCATTGTGATTGTCATTGCAATATGTTATTTAGTTATTAAGCACAAATATTTAACGATGCAATAGTGGGATTTCTATACAAATATAAATTTTATTGTCATATAACTGGTCATGAGCTTAGTCAATCATTAACTTAAAAATTAAGATTCATCAGAATATTAAAATAGAAAAACCGTGAAATTTTCACGGGTTAAAACTAGTAAAATTTAAATGTCAAAATCAATTAAATAAAAAGTGATAAGTGATAATGGCTATAATTTTAGTGTGATGGTATGCAACAAAATTATAATCATGTTTTATTTAATGACACATCCCTTCAGGACGTAGGCGATCATGGTCTTCCATAGTTTTCTTTTATTTAATACGAGTGAATTACTATGCCATTTCGGGAAAGAGTGATTTCTTGTTGCACCCTCCACGGTTTTGAATTCAGAGTTATCCTTCTTTTAGACTGGCTGCCAGCCAAGGCTAAAGAGCCCACATTCCAGTTACAAATACATAATTGACGGGGGGGGTCAAAAATAGATTCATACCTCTTCCAAGTGATTTAGGGCGAAGTTAAAACAACAGACTAAGCGAAATTTTGAACTTGTCTCAGTAAAACTATTAAAATTGCTGAAATATAAATGCTGATAAAAAAATATTCACAAACACAGTGCAGTATTGACCCACCATAGAGCGCATTTTTGGGAACACTTTGATGTGGTGTAATGGTTAGTAAGCTTGTCTTGCTAAAACAATTACAACTGAATAGCGATCTCGATCTTCACTGGGTGGCCCGACACTTTCGGCCTTGTGTCACATCTAAGCTACGCTTAGAAAATCTCCATAAAGGGCTTTCTTTGAAATGTCACTGGCAACAATTTCAATGTAAACAAGAGCGTGTTCTTACTTTATGGCAATTTATTGACGCCAACTTTATACGAAGATTTTTTTGTAAATTATCTTGTTTGAAACCAGCAGAATCAGATAAAAACTGCTCACTTCCTGCGTGTAGGACTGATTTGAGTTTTAAAGAACTTTAACAAAAAAAAACCTGTTCTCGAATTTCATAATCGAAGTTTGTCTTCGTTAGGAAGGAAAGCTAATGTTTATTTTTGTAGATACGGCTGTATCTTTTTAATCTAGCTACTCACCATCAGTAACCCATTGCACGAATTTTTTCTTGTCACCAAAGCTTCACATTTATACTTTTCCGTAATATTACAGACAACTGATATCCTCACCCCAGACCCACACCAGCGAAGGTGAAGGGTTAGGGTGATAAGGTGATTCACATTTGCTCAGTTTCGTATCCAAACGTAAACAAAGCGATCTTCTAAAATAATGTGTTTTTTATTTATCAATCCGACAGATTTTATCATTTTAAACGTTACTTTAAGTTTATTAAACATTATATTTATTTTGCTTCGTTTACGTTCGGATACGTAAGAGAGCACATATGAAAATTTCGAGAGTGTATGCAGAAAAGAATTTTCCTTAAGGGCACTATTTATTCTTGGTAGCTCAGTTGGTTTAGAACACGCCGGATAATATGACGGTTTCCTCTGCCCTATCGTAGGTTCGAATCCTCCTGAAGAGCCCATATTTTTCTTATTTCTCGAATATTCAGACCGGTAGACGAAAATAAATATATTGTTTAAGAAATAAACGGATCGTCTACTTAAATACGAGTATCCACTAGAAATAACGTTTAAAGATGAAAAAAGATTCATGTAACGAAATTAGACACGATATGCATCCATTTTTATTGAAATGACGAGAGTTTTCAGCAATTTATTTGAAACAAGCTCTACTACGTATAAAAGAGAAATGTTTTCTTAGGGAAACATTGGACGTCTTTTGAAACGGCTCATTAAAATTATTCTCGTTTAGGAATAGACTAGATGTGAGGAAGTAGCTGTTAGCGCTCTTTCCAGTATTGACGGGAGTTTTCTTTCTAGACTTTAATTTGAAGTAGTGTGAAATTTGTTTGTGGGACGCGGAAATTGCTTCTGGCATTGGCTATTGGTCTTCTGCAAACAGAGTCGGGCGTTGAAGAAGAGAAAAATTCAGAAGGGACGCTAGATAAAACTTGGTCAAGACTTTCGACCTTTTTGAACGAGACGCTGCGACTAAGCGTTTCATTAACAGTTCTAATTATGGCAATTTTTAGCCTAAATCGGTGTAAAATAATATTCGACGGCATTGTGCCACAGAGAAATAAACAAATCAGTGGTAACATTAATGCCATAAACACAAAGGGCATCTTGGCTACATAAACTTGTGAACAGATGATTTTCTTGCACATGTCCATTTTCGGTGTGTAATGACCGCACAAATCATTCAATCAGCCACGTACTCTCACAGCAAGCCGGATCAATGCTTATTAGATCTATAGACCTGCCACAAATCAACGTGTCAGTGAATAAAGGTATCAGCACCGGTGAAACATTTCTGAAGGTGAGAAGACAAGATGCGTTACCTATTGAGGCATCAACTAGGAGTTTTAGTTAAGTGTTCACCTCGCCCGACCGACATAATGTGACAAACTGAAGTTGTCAAAATGTCACAATCAAAGCTGTAGTACTTTGCATTATTTGCATCTAGGCTGGCAGATTAATGGCTGGACAGAAGCAGACGAGGGCTGTTTGCTTATATTACAACTTATGCTTAGTTGATTGCTCGAAGCACAGTATCGTTACGTAGACATTCAAGATTTTACGTAATGTTTTCCACTATAGACAATTAACCCAAGACCTATGATATACGTCACATCACATCAAGAGTCCAGTAACCAGAGTCGTATACGGAATTGTACTGTAGCCATAACATCAGGGGTGTGTCTAGGGCAAGCTAGCTTGAAGCCCATACATATCAGGCTAGTTTTGAATTCAAAGTTTTTCTACTAGACTAGTTTCCACTCCAGGGCAAATAATCTCAGTCAGCCATGGAGGAGAATAGGTGGAGCCATACTTTTCTCAAAAAGGTATTTGTGCGTAAGATAACGTAATGAATTCGTTGATAATTCGAACTTGTCACGCCGATTTCGTTTTTCAGATTTGATAATTTACACTACCCGCACGCCCCTGGGATATACAGAGGTCGCTAAACCGTATCTATGCGCACGTAGTAAGTGTTTAGGACTTCATGCTTTTTCTTACAGATTATTTTAATAATACTGAGTACAGCTGACATAGATCATTGTCGATACCAAAGTTGGAAAGTTTATTAACGAATTGCATCCACTGCTAATAGAAACAGAAAAAAAAACGTAATAACTTTAATCGTAAGATATTCCAATATTAACAAATTCTATCTATTAGGTTGGTGCAAAAATAATGACGTAATAATGTCGTTTTTTGACGTTAAAAAATACCTCAAAAAACGACATTATTACGTCATTATTTTTGCACCAACCTAATACTAAGCTGAGCATAGCAAGTAGAGTTGTAAACGGAACTAGGAAGATTGTGTTGAGCCTTTTAAGTGATGCGGATTTAAGTGCGTTGGAAATGAGAATTAAAAATCCGGGCATGGTTTTCAACATCGGAATTCTTATGCCAGTAAGAGATGCGCAAATATCTCAACCCCAAGGTAAGCTACCACAGTAAATATTAACCGTAATTAAATGTAAAATACGCAATTTTTACAGAATTTTTTAACGTAAAAGTTCGTGGTACTTATTATACATGACATCTGAATATTAACATTTCGCTGGTCATGTACGTCACCATATTGGGGACGATATGCCAGAAAGTAAGTTATATCTATAGACCAAACATTATTATTTACTTGTATTTAATTATTTTATATATATATATATATATATATATATATATATATATATATATATATATCACGATTTTATATATATATATATTGTGTGTATTTAGGCAGCATCTTTACGAAAAAAATTTACATAAAATAAATAGACAACACTTGTCTATATTATTTAATGAAACGTGTATGAATATATATATATATATATATATATATATATATATATATATATATATATATATAACACGATTTTATATATATATATTTATATAACACGATTTAATATATATATATATATATATAAATAATCACGATTTATTTAGTATATATATAAAAACACGATTTATTTAATATATATATAAAAACACGATTTATTTGATATATATATATAAAAAACACGATTTATTTGATATATATATAAAAACACGATTTATTTAATATATATATAAAAACACGATTTATTTGATATATATATAAAAAAACACGATTTATTTAATATATATATAAACACAATTTAAACACGATTTATATATATATATATATATATATATATATATATATATATATATATATATATATATAAATAAAACACGTCTATATTTCTTAGATGAGGTATTATGTACACTATTTACATTATTTGAACTATTGTCCTCGTCTTTGTCGGCATGTTAATCAGAACGTTTCGGCCGTTGTACACTCCGGCCTTCTTCAGGTGGTTAAAATGTCGTACTGAACCCTTTATACCCCAGTCAGAGAAAAAAAGGGTTCAGTTCGACATTCCAACCACCTGAAGAAGGCCGGAGCGTACAACGGCCGAAGCATTGTGATAAACATGGCGACAACAATGAGAACAATAGTCCGAATAATGTAAATAGTGTAAATAAAACACGATTAATTATTTAATTTCTGATTCATTCAAACTGATTTGTTTTTCTTATTGTAGTCTTATGTCAGATTTAGTTTTGCCCTAAAACCTACGGAATGTATAGTGTAAAGCATTCATTTGTTGCATGCGATTTTTTTTGATTTTTTTTTTTATAAGTGACACCATTCATACCGCTTCCAGTCGAGTATCCTTCAAACCTAAAATAGCGTATTTCTCACCCGGTGTTAAATGCTGGCATACAAAAACATAAATTTGATTGTTTTTTTTTTCCCTTTATCAACCACTTCTGTGTTATTTATATCAAAAACATTTTGGCTTGTAAGATTAACTTTTTCGCTAGTGAATATTGCATTCTATATTTTTTTGAGAACAACAGATTTTTCCAGATACAATTTAGCCCATAGTCGGTGGGAGGAGATGGATTTATACCTTTCCCAGATCATTTAGTGCAGCATAATCTTCCCAGCCTTAAATTTATCTGTTTGAACTTGTACCAAAATAAACTTTATAGAAATGTAGAACACATTAATTCTTCTATCCGTTACGGTATTAAATCAAGTAATAATCTAGATTCTTTAAAAACAAGAAAACGAAAATAAAAAGAATCGTTCCTCTATATAAAAAAAAGTAGCTCACTTCATTTTCTTATTTTCTTTTTACAGATAAAGTCTCCGGAGAACAACAATAACCAGTCATCTGCCTGACAACACGTTAAATCAGCTATGATTGAGTTAAAATATGTATCTTTGCGATATTTTAAAATGAAAGTAAATATTTGTTTCAAATCAGTTTAATTATATTTTAAATCAGCTAATATTCAGAAAGTAACGTTTCGGATAAGTATATTTTATTTTTGAAAGATTTTTAAAACTGGGGACTAAATTACAGTATTTACATTAGTCGGATTATTGTCCTCATCTTTGTCGCCATATTTGTCACAACGTGTCGGCCGTTGTACGCTCCTCAAGGACACATGGCACAGTGGATAAAGGCGTTGATTAGATCCAGTGACAGACCCAAAGAGTGTGAGTTCAATACCCGGTTAAGGCAGTGGAGAACTTTCAGAGGGAAAATTAGCAGGAGATAACTGATAACTGACATCCATCAAACATGGCACGTGGAACTAGAACAGTCAACCCCAGTGATCTAAATAAAGGGTTCAGTTCGAAATTCCAACCACCTGAAGAAGTCCGGAGCGTACAACGGCCGAAACGTTGTGACAAATATGGCGACAAAGATGAGGACAATAGTCCGACTAATGTAAATACTGTATATAATACCTCATCTCAGAAATATACAGACTCTGGGGACTAATTGTACTTACAAATGTCTAAAAAAAAAAAAAATAAATAAAAATAAAAAAAAGATAAAATGAAAGACTGTCAATGTTACTGAAAAAACATATCGAGTTCAAGCGGGATAAGGGATGGCAGCAGGTCCTGACTTGACGAGTTGTATTAATGAATGATAGAACGAGGAGTGGATATCTTGGTAATGGGACAAAACTTGCTCAGCGTTTACAAGGAATAGGAGGCTGTCTTCAAAGGACACAGCACGTAGAAGATATCACCAGAGAATCAGAATAATCCAGGTTTTCCCAGAAAAAAAGTGGCAAGAGCGCTGGAGTAACAACATGCACAAACAAGCTCTTCGAAATGAGGCCCATTAAAATGAAGTGGACACGAAGACTCAGGAAAGCCCGAAAAGAGCAAGTCATTGTGTCCTCACTACGAATACAACCATACAAAAATAACAGACGCTTTTATTCTCAAACAGGAGGAGTGGTCGAAATCTTCAGCATGTCCGGCATTATGTAAAGTGAAATACTTTCTGATGGAGTGTGGCGTTTCCGGTCTCACTAGACAGAGACTTTATTGCGCGAACAGCACGAGACATCTCTTGGGAAATGTCCATCTTAATAATCTAATTCCCTATATAAAGGAAGCGAGTCGACTCCAGAATAGGAGGATTTACTGCTGAGTTAGATAAATGTAACCGTAAATTCTATTCTGATAGTTTCTTTTCTCGAACTTTTCGCCTGTGGAACTTCCGCTTTCTTGCTTCCGTGCTACCTACAGTTTTCAAAAATTTAAATGCAACGTCAGTCGCAATCTGTCTTCTTGAAAATCCTGTTCTTTTATTGTCCCTTTTCTCAGTGTCTTTCACTTTCAGTAACCACTTGTATATTAGTAGCATTATCGCTTTGCTTAGAGTGAAATGATAAAAAAATGAACACTAATAAAACGGTTAGAGTCAACCCTAAAATAAATATATATATAATGAGCAATAATTTCAAATTCAAGATGAGTTACATTGTTTAAAGGAATACGTCACATTCTTTTCCTTCAGTATCTTTCTCAAATATGGCGAATTGAACTACCACGCAATCACACGTAATTTCAATATCAAGTTGAATTCAACTAAGTCAACATCCATCTGTACGTATTTTTAATAAATTTAACTCTGGTATGTGTCTATACTGTTAACTCAATTTTTACATTACTAATCGTATTCATCACAAACAGTTTAGAAGCAACAATATTTGATCACGAAGTGCCATGTTAACACATAGTCAAAAATTTGAGTTACGACTGTCATCCTATAACAGACTGGTGACGAGTTCATAACAAAAACTAATATAGGAATGGTCATGATAGTAATATAGAAGGACTAAAATTATTAATTTATTATGATTTTTGTCTTTATTTATGAGATCTTTTCTGTTAATTCACCCCAAATAATATAAAATTACTTCATACAAATATTAATTCATCCCAAGAAATTTAAAATTTAAAATCAAAGTTTGTTTTTTTATTAAATTTTTGGCACTCTTTTGAAATTAATTTTTTAAAAATAAAATTTTGTTCAGCTTGTCTCGCAACAGCTCTAATCCTCCATAAAAATACCAAAAATCAGATTTATTCACATTTCGTAAGTGCGGATGATATTCCATTTACTTAAAAAGTCTGTTTATGTCTTGTTTATCGGGATGAGCGCGAATGTAGACCCCGCACTTAGAAATAGCGTATCCAAGTCTCCCGCATTTGGGGCGATCGCAAAGGTCAACCCAACTGGAGTGCAAGGGTCTCGCTCTGGGAGAATTTTGTGTGAATTTTAGTAAATTCATATTTTTTTTTTTATTTTGGGGTGAAGTAATAGAAAAGACCCGATTGATACATTTCGTTATGGATAAAAAAAAAAAAAAGAACTAACTTCGACGTTGAATGGCACAAGGATTGACAGGTCAAAAAAAAAAAAATGACTAAGCAAAGACTGAAATTTATTTATAAATAAAATGTAGCAGCTGACTTGTTAATTCAACTTAATGGTGAACTAAGAACATAAAAGAGAATTTATGCAGATGTTCAAATCCAATTAATGCGTCAATTTATTTGAAAACGTAAAATTCTTCAAGAAGATATTAGACAAGAACATTGTGCTTTTCATTGAAATTTTTTAAAGTTAAAATCATTTTATAACTTTTTCTTACGCGTTGTGAAAAATCTCAATTGAGAATTCTTTTTTTTTAATACAATATTTTCTTTGTTTTTACTACACAGAGGACATTTTTAAATCTCGCCTCCGATGCAGACTGGCCTGACCAGTTATTTAAATTTTTTTCTTTTTTTTTTTCTAATCTATCCATTGTTAATATCTCTGATGAAAAGTTATCATTATTTATATTATTTACATGCAGACTATTGTCCCCATCTTTATTGTTTTTATTACCTGATCACCTTCTGCTTGAATTTCTGGAATGAGGTGCTAACATTATTTATATTACTTATATGCAGGCTGTTGTCTTCATCTTTGTTGTTTTTATCATAACGTTGCGGTTCTTGTGCCTTCTGGCATTCATCATAGTCTAGTAAATTAAAGGCGTTGGTCCATGAATTTGGTGCCATAGTAATTATGAGTCCAGGCAATGTGTACCGGGAGTCAGTGGAAATTGGGCAAGCAATAACTAAGTAGTACTAAAATAAGAACTAGACGAGATGTTGCTAGATATGGTCTGCGAGACAAGAACAATCTACTATGTAGATTAAATAAAGGGTTCACTTCGAAATTTCCTGAAGGGTACCCAGATCAACAAGAAGATTGAATGGCTAAAATGCTGTGATAACAACAACAGAGACTGGAGCAATAGCCCGAATGTAAATACACAGGCGTGTATTTTAATTTCCACTCCCCGCCAGCCTGTTTATTTCACCCTCCTCAGACACTTTGCCTTGGTGTAATGATTTTATAAGCTTGTTTTTCTAGATCAATTACGAGTAGTGAGTTCGATTCTTACTGTGTATTCTGTAATTGTGCCCTCGTGCCATATTTAAGCTACGCTTAGCAAACCGCTTTTCAAAGCTCCTCTCAGTCTTTTTAATTTTTTTGATCGAAAAACAAACTAATTTTAAATGAATTTTCCAATGTAACCTTTTCTTACGGAATTAAGATTAGTATCACACACATATTGGGTTTTCAGTTACCGTATATAGTCGCGCATTATATGACCTTTGAAGACTTAATTTTGAAGCTAATTTGACTACGGTAATGGATATATAGTTTGGTCAACGGTATAGCCAGGAGTTAGCAGTACATACGCTAATTTTATATCTCGTGTATGATGCGACCCCCTTAAAATTAGCTTCAAAATTAGGTCTTCAAAAATCGCATGATACACAAGTATATACGGTAATTTAATTCGTTATTTCCAATGTTATTTGAGTTAAGACGCAAACTATTTTACTATAATGTTTTATGGTCTTTTGTAGCTCTATTCTTCCTCTAAAACTTTTGTTTATCCTTTTTGAAATTTTAATTCTTTTCAGACATGTAACGATGGAGTGCGAAGTAGATAAAACGGGCATTTCAGTCGGCAGCTTTTCTCTTTGCTTTCAGTCATAGTTCCAAAGCTATCAAAGCTACTCGAGACATTTGGGCTATTACAGAAAGAACACGGAAATGGTTTTCACACTTCAGGAAAGGGAAATTTCGTCTTCACAGCCGACCTGCTCAGTTCAGCACGAGCACATCCACGAGTATCCGCGCCAAATACACGAGGGAATTTGCTCCAATGATATTGTTACCTTCACTCAATGGGTAAAGTCCCAAACCTCGGCGTATGTATGCCAAACGCATTGAACGAAAGAGAAACTCCATCGCCACCGCCTCCTCTATCGCCGTCAATTTACTCGATCGACACCAGTAGGCACAAACGGATTCTTTACCGCATTGTCCTTTATACAATCTATAGGATAGATTATGATCATGCCTAGGGATATCTCGTCTTGTTCTTATTTAGTATTTGTTATTGATCGCCCAGTTCTCACTTTGCACTGCTCAACCTAGAGATTAAATTCACAATAACGATCTCACCAAATTCACGGAGCAACACTTTAAGCCACTAGACTAAGAGGAAGGAAACTATGTTAAAATATTAGGTTGGTGCAAAAATAATGACGTAATAATGTCGTTTTTTGACGTTAAAAATACGTCAAAAAACGACATTATTACGTCATTATTGCACCAACCTAATATATCGTGTAAAATAAATGCATTTTTCTGTTGTTGCACTACGGACTCAGTGATCTGTCTATCAGACGAAAAAAAAACAACAAAAAACAATAAGACAGTAACCTGACACAGACACAAGCCAAATTTTGATCCGAAATTTACGCTCTAGAATATTTGATTTATATGATTAATATTCACCATTTAATTTAAGTGCAGTGACAAAGAGAAAATAAATATTTAATCTATAAAAATAAAGAAAAAATAATTGCGTAACATAACATTTTTACATGGCGAGTTACTTCCGGCCTTTGTACTCTCCAGGACCCCATCAGGTGCTTGTTGATCCGGATAACCTTCAGGAAATTTCGAACTTAACCCTTTATTAAATTTACCGGGTACGTTGTTCTTGTTCCGCTGATCATGTTTAGCGATATCTCGTCTTGTTCTTATTTAGCATTTCTCTGTTATTGCTTCGTCCCGTGTCTACTGAGTCCAGGTACCCACTGCCGGTTCACTTCGAAAGTCCCTGTAGTGTACCCGGATGAAGAAGCACCTGATGCAGGTTGAAGAGCACAACGGGCGAAACGTGACAGCGACAACAAAGATGGGTACAATAGTCTGCATGTAAATAATGTTTACTTATCATCCCAGAAATTCAGACTTGCTAAGTGTATTAAATCTGTTTCGCAGTTTTCTGTTTGTATTTAAAATTCATTGCGTTAGTTTAGAAGAGAGAAGAACTATTTCCTATGATGTTCTTTCAAGGGCATGACCGACACTTTCTGAATCGAAATAAGCTCAAAATTAGCAACCAGAACTCACTGAATTAACCCAAACACTTTCACAACAATTTCCGATTTTCAAGTAGAAAGGTGTATTTACATCTGTATAATCAGAAACAGCCGCCATTCGGACGCTCTAACCTGGAGATTCCACCTTCTAAAATGCAGGTACCATTTCCTCGCCACGGTCTATTCTATCAGCTTCCTTGAATCCCTTTCAAGCACATCAACTTCTTGACAAGTATACGCCTCCTCTTACATTGAAATAATCAATCCTTCGTCACTGGCATTGGATACTTCAACGTCACTCATACCACCTGGCTCCCGAACTCATTCAGTTTCAATCAAGTGAGAAGCGAGCACGAACCCCAAACCCCAACTGGCAAACTCTGCTCGCCAACCAACTTCGGCCCCACGCCTCTAACAATCTCTTTACCGACACTAAACACTCTAGACCTGCGTTAAAACCAAGAGCCAGTTCACCTTTTCCATCAGCGTTCCCATGGCAACGCCAACGACAGCTACCATAGCCGCGAACTCGCGCAGCCTTCATTACGCAACACAACCTCCCCCCCACATTCTGTTTCCTCGCATGCCACCTCCCCCACTCCCAGCCGCGCCGAATCCGGGAAATAAAAATTTACTGACTTGGAAAACATCATGCAATTCTTTATGGGTTGACCCTAGAAATCATGTTCAACATTCGCAAAACTCATTAAAACGTGAAATAAAATTCTCGAGATAACCTCTTAGATCTTCTCACCTTCGGGTAAAGGTCTTGTCGTTTGATAATTTCGGAAACTATTAGTGAGTAGGGGAAACAAAAAAACACCCTGCCTCTTCACGCACAACCCTCACCAACAATATATAATATCTTCCAAAAGAATAAACATACATAGGTTTACCTATGGAGTATGCTGTGCAGGGTGGTCCGAAAATCTTGTCACCACTACATAATATAATTTTCTATTTCAGATGGCGGACACGAGCTCCTATAGTTTGGAGAAGAGGTAGGGGGTGACGATGTTTTCAGATCACCCAAACACACTGGGGAAGTGTACTTCAACATTGTGTTTTGTGCCTGTACGCGGAGAGAATTATAAAGTATTAATTACATTTCAAATAAATGGAGCTGTTTGAATAAAATGGGTGGTTGGAGTTTTTATATTTTTAAAATATATTTCTCGTAATGAAACGCTTTGTCTAAGAATGCTTGAAAATTAAAGTTACTGATGAGGGGACATTTCCTGACTATTCAATATGTGGTTAAACTGAAGATGTTCCGGGTGAATTTATTTAGATAAACAAAAAAGAAACAGTGCCATGTGTCCTCAAGGATACATGACACAGTGGATAAAGGCGTTGGTTAGATCCAGCGACAGAACCCAAAGAGTGTGAGTTCAATACCCGGTTAAGGCAGTGGAGAACTTTCAGAGGGAAATTAACAGGAGATAACTGATAACTGACATCCATTAAACGTAGAACTAGAACAGTCTACCCCAGTGAGCGAAATAAAGGGTTCAGTTTGACATTCCAAACACCTGAAGAAGGCCGAAATGTTGTAATAAATATGGCGAAAAAGATGAGGACAATAGTCCGAATAATGTAAAAGAGAAACAATAATAATAAAAAAAAAACCCACAACAACTCACACCGCAACTTATTCTCCTCCTGCTTACTTATTCGGTCTCAGTTACGTATTATGCTGCAGAAGACATTTTCTTTTTAAACGAAACAAAGTACTACACTTTTTCTATTAGCTAAATAGGTTACATATACATTATTTCTTTGCCATCTTTTTATAAAAAATAGATATAGATGCACGAATATGGCACGAGATATTTGTTAGTTACTTATTCGCAAGATTCTCTAGCTGGACCGTTTTCAAAATATTTAACTTCTTTAATGTAAAAAAAAAATGTCGACAAAAAGAAAAAGAAATAAGAGTTATAAATAAAAAAAATAATGTCTAACATTAAGAATACTTTTATCAAACATTAGGAGACATTCGATCCATTTAATTTCTTAGCAGCAAAAAAAAAAAAAAATCATAAGTTCTAATAATTTTAAATTTGACTTTAATGGGTTTACGGTTAAAATCATATTGATTCCATACTTTTCTTCCCTTGACGCAAATACTCATGAATTCCCGTTAGAAACACTAAAGCCATGTCTGGATTCGCGCATCTATTCGTTGGTGTTTGCATCTGTTTCATACCAATTCGAGAGTTAAATTGAAGTGACTCGACAAAATCTATATCGCAAAGCTTCAGCTTATTTCAATAGGATCTTAATGTCGAGCAATGTTTAATAAAACTAATGTAGTTTGATCTTTCGTTGTCACCTCATTCCTATGACCTCATGCTAGACTATGCTTAGTAATAACTATATTTTTCCGAGCACACACATTTGACAGGGTGGTTAGCTAATCAATGTTTCAGATACCAAGATAGGTACGTTAATTTTTCTTCAAACCGCAAGCAATTGGAATTCTTCCGCACGAAATACGAAGAAAAGAAAGAAACGGAAGCTGAATATAGTTACAAGAAGAGACTACCAGAGCTTGAAGGGTTAGATAAAGTATTATTTGAATCGATTTTATCGACCATGTATGTCAAAATAAGTGTCAAAATGGTGTCTTTTGACCTTCTTGGTTGTACATTTTATTTGTCCGTTTAGTGGTATATCATCTTATAGGTCATTTCATGTCAAAATTTCATTTTCTGGGGACAATTAATATTTTTTTTTTTTAAATGTATTTCTGATAATTTTATTTTTTTTTCAAAATATATTTCTGGTAATTTTATTTTTAATATGAAAATGTATTGCTGGAATTTTCTACTATAAAAATATATTTTTATACTTTAATAATATTTTGACCTAAGTTTGGTGAGGGATTAACTATTTGCCCATAGCTGGAACCCTAACAGGTGCTACCACCTCGAGTCAGGGTGAACCTGGAAACAACAACAATTAAGAGGTGGTCTCTCACTCCTCAAAACCTCCCGATCAGAGGCCTTGCTGCCGGATGTAATTTATCGTCATACCCAGGACAACTTAGTCGTAGAGACAGACCGAGAATAATCAGAGTATTCTATAAATTAATGGTAACAACTAGTCGTATCTGCGAATTAAACAGCAAGGCGAACAGCAGCAGAAACGACAAGGAACATATCTGTTATAAAGTTCATATAACGCTTATAGTTGCTGGTTAGTAAAACTCTAAGGAAAACACTGGAAACAAAAGGTTGAGTAATCACATGAGAACATAGGTTTAGAATACACTAGTTCAGTACGACTAGAAAGCATGTAGCCTTTGCCCTCTCCCAATGTTCTATGAGGAAACATTCTGCTAATAGCGGATGAACGAGTTTATGTTTCAATAATACGTGTAGAGAAGGTTTAATTAGTTTTTCTACACAACAATATCATCGTCCTGTACAAGTCAAAATTCAAGATATTGAGAGCAAGAATAAACTGTTGATAAATGCTAGCAAGATCAGAAATAAAGAACACATTGCCATTAAGGAATAAAAGAGTTGGTTTTCAGTATACGTGACAGAAAAAAAATGGAATGTGGAGCAGATCTAAAATTAAGAACTGAGCTAAAAGCAAAAATACGGGATTTTCCTTACGACGGATGGAAAACTCTTTCAAGAGATTGTTATAAAGACTTTGTTTTTACCTTCTCCAAGAGCTGTTGTAATTAGGAATGTCTATCAATGGAATCTCACGACTTTAATACTCAAGGTTTGGATCCAAAATTTAGATATCTGAAGTACATTTTGAATGATAAAGATCCTTGCCGAAATCTGTCTTGATAGACATACTGATGACAAGTTTTTGTCTACTAAACTATAAAAGCTATTGTAAATATCCGAATGGTATTTATATCAACCCTTGCAGAAGTGGAGTAATTCTGATTGATAAAGTTACCCTAAATCCTAATAGCAAGATGAAAGTTGATGTCAATGATGAAATCTTATGAGTGACAATCTGGTTTTGTTGGATCATAGCTGCTGGTTACAGACCAGAAATAGCACAAGAAATTGTTTCCTCTGCAAACGAGCTTCTTCTTAGTATCTTCAACTTCAGAGAAATCAGTTGGTATTGAAACTGATGAAATGTTCGTAGATAAGTTCAGGGACAACACACTTGTGTGGATTTTTAACGAACCAACTAGAAGTAGAACAATTCTGGATTTGGCTTTGGTCGACAATTTATCAACTATAATAGATAATTGATGTCAAACACTCATTTGGTTCAAGTGATCACAAAACGGTTCATTTGACTATTAATTGATCTCGTCTCAAGATCAATAAACCACAAATTTTATTTGTACAGTATAGGGAATTATGACAGTTTCAACCAAGAACTAGCCAATATAGTATGCGATGCTTTGCAATGCTGTAATTATATGAGTCTAATTGAAACAGATTCAAATGAATATATGAAACTTTGCTAGATATATACCTATTAAATACATCAAGCGCAATCAAAGCTTACGACCACCTCACGTTGAAACACCGGTTTTTATCAATAATTCGCTGACCCTTCAATGACCTACTATCAAATCCCAGTACATCTTTTATAAATGTTTGAATCAAGTTTGGGTCAAGGCGAAAAGTGATTTGATCGGTAGATCATCGAAAGTAAAACTGCGTACAAGATCTAATGGGCTTACGGTCATATCACGTTGAAACACCGGTTCCCGTAAATTCACCGAAGTTAAGCAGCGGCGACGTTGGTCAGTACCTAGATGGGTGACCGCTTGGGTATACCATGTGCTGTAAGCTTGAATGTGCGGGTGGTGTAGTGGATAATTGCTCGGAATTGTTAATCCTCTTTGGGTTCGTTATATTCCTTTTCCAGCAAATACCCTTGGAAAAAGTATGAATACGCCCCCCACCCCAGCTAGGTTATTTAGTAAAACTTGCATAGTTAAGCCATTATTATCTAGAAAATAATTTACAATCTAAAAATATCTTCTGGCCGTAAAAGGCAAATCAATAAAAAAAAATCAAACTCAGTCAAAGACAACGCTCCTTGGCTCAGATACAAATCAATAGAGTGAGCGAAAAGAACAAGAAGACAATTTAAGATACAAGCTGAAGTGAGTGGTTTAAAAGCTAATCCAATTCTCTGTTAACACTCCTATCATATGTTCAAAGCCATTGCTGACGCCAAGCCTCACTATGAAGATAAACTTTTGGACAACAATAGACTATTTTATGGAAAACAATGAAAAAGTCACTGACGATCATGCAAAGGCTGAGCTGTTGAACTCTTTCTGCCTATATGTTTTAACAAGGGAACTTCCTATAAACGAAACAAGATTTCCGCGGACTAGTTTAACTGTAGAACATACTGTTCGTGACATCAAGATTGACACATCCACCGTTAGGACTAAACTTTTAAAGTGAAAGCTAGCAAGACATCAGGCTCGGATTCAATCAAAGTAAATGTATTACATTTGTATCCAAACTTTGATGTTTATCTTGTGTATTCTGTTCAAACAATCGATCCAAACATGAACCACCCTTCGAGACTGGCGTGTGGCTAACGTATTTCCCCCGTACAAGAAGGGCTCTCGAGATAACAAAGGCAACTACTCATAAGTTGTCAAACCGTTTGAACGCATCATCCATGATAAAACTGTACATCTTATGAATATAAACTGAACTATAAATTACTACCGACATGACTTTCAGTACAAATGTAGCCGTGTTAGCCAACTGTTAGAATGTTTCATTGACTGAACCGAGAACTAGGAAAACTCTATGGAAATTGATGTGATCAACTTAGACTTTGCCAAAGCTTATGATACAGTGCTTCATCAAAGGCTCATTAAAATTGAAGTGTGTCTTTGTGGCAAAGATGAATCAAATCATTCCTCCTTTCACGAAGACAAAGATTTGTTCTGCAAGATGGTTTATTTTCTAGGCAGAAATTTACTAGTAGTGTCCCACAAGAATCCATTTTGGGACTAATCTTGTTTTTGATCTATGTAAACGACATCCATGATTTGATCAAATCCACTGCTAAATTATTTGCTGATGACACTAACCTATATCATTCCATCAACGCCAAAGAATACTGTTCGTTTTTTAAGATGATTTAAGTTCACTTTCGAGCTGGATTTCATTATGGCATATGACATTCAATGTTAGGAAGTATGTTGTGGTGAAGATCAGATATAAGATGGAATACACTTATACACTAGGTGGAGTTTACCTTTAATCATGCAAGAGAACAAAGAGACTTGAGTATTCTAGTTTTACGTGATTTATATCCAAGACCATATATTTCTGAAATCGTAGAATGACTAATCAAAGAATAGGTATGATCAATCATTGTTTTACTAATCTGACTTCAAAAACGATAGAGAGCTCAACCTACAAAAAAATTAAAAAAAAAATTTACTTATTGCAATGAGTCCAGGACGTCAGTCTAGCGATATAGGAAATTAGGCTACAACCCCTTTAGTCAAAACGACACTTCACCAATCTGTGTGAAATACATAAAATACTGTATGGCTATTATAAAATGGTATTACTTCACCTTCGTAAACAGAAGGATGTGTGGTCACTCACGCAAGTTGAATCGAACTTCTTACCCCTGAGGGTGATAAACAAGTGCAATTCTTTATTTAGTGATGTCGTGAACACTCCAATATTGGCTTCAAGGTTGTGGTTTCGTCTCGTATTTCTGAGAAGGCTTAAAAGAATGAATGCCTGCTTTAACCCCAAAAGAAAACCCAGTGGCACAATTCTCTACAGAAAGGTTAAAACTTTTACTCTAAGGGGCGTCGTGAAGAAAATCAGGAAATGAATCTCAATCAGTCTGCTGGTAACAGACAGAAGTCTTGTGAATAGGAGATTCATGTCTAACAGAAAACACAAAAGAAATATCAACAGATACTGCCAAGAGGACAGAGTTGAGAGGCTCAAGAAGTGCCAAGAGGCAAGGAACAAATAAAAGTAAAGAAGTCTATCAGAAGTATTAGGGAAGCGGAGAGGGTAATCCATTATTTGACTGAGAGATTTAGTAACGAAACAAATTGAATTGAAAGTCGGAATACCGGTAACATCAGTAACATTATGATTAAGTCACTTGACTTGATGAACATCAAAACCACCAAGCACAAAGATGCTGGCGGAGAGAGGGAGGAAATGAGAGAGAAAGACAGGACATTTCTATGCAGTAAGAATTTTATTTTGTTACAGTCTTGTGAAGAAGGGGATCATTAAAAGAGAAACGGATAGTTCACAGAATACAATAAAGACGAAGGCACATGTAAGCATCATCCGGGAACTCAGGAGACGATTCCCTTGCTATTGGCAGATTTTCCCGTATGAAAACACTAAAGCCGTTTATATGTGACTTATAAGCTTTTAGACAAAGATAACGGTAGGCTGGGACAGATAATTCATTGGTAGAGATAGAATTTAAACTAATTTCTCAAATCGCTAAGATACTCGGACAACGTTTCAAGAGAAAACTTGTCTACACTACAAAAATTGGTACAAATACTACAAATATTAGAGAAATAAAGTTCCAGAGGGTAAGTGATTTTTATTTACTGGTTTACTCGTATTTTTTGATTTTATGGAGGAAAAGGGCAAAATAATTAACACAGTCCATCGTCTATCTCAATAAAAAAACAAAAGGTAACTAAGACTAATGCATAATGTGGCCTCAGGTTTGCCCTCCCCCCGGAAATACATACTGCGACATCTATTCGTGCGCGATATGGCACTGAAAATACTCCGATATTAAGATCGTTAGATCATAAAAGTCCTAGAAGAAAGGAACCAGTAAAAAAGGATAAACCCCAATAAAAATTAGAGTACGAGCTGGGCAATAGGCGAACCTATCTACTCCTATTAACCTGTTTACAGCACAGAATGCTGAACACTTTTTCCAGGCACCATTTCTAGGTATATATATATATATATATATATATGTAATTATTTTCTTTTTTAAAAATATGATTCCATCGCGACACAGAAATTTTTTTGTTTCAAAACTCAAACTAAGGTTGTAAATTTAATTATAAAAATTAAACTTAAAATCCAGAGATTCATTCCATTGTCAAGCGATGTTAGGAATAACATTCTAAGAAATTTCCTTAATTTATAAGCGCGGACCATCTCAATATTTTTAGTTGTTAAGGTTAATTCAATCAATTTTGATTAGGGGTGGTTGGGTTTTAATTTCCCTAGACAACTTATGTATCAAATATATGTTACGTACAAAGTCAGGTTAACTTTACGTCGGGGTGGGGATACCTGCTCACAAACAGACGTCCGTTATTCAGCGTGTCGTCTGGGTTTTCAATGACAAAAAATTTTGGGTATTTTTATTTATCCATTTAATTCATATTTTCATACATAAAGATTTTGTAAAAGGGTCATTTAAATAGGAGTAAGTCATATTTTTAATATTTAGATTTTACTCCTACAGGTTTAAAATACCATTCCCCCTACTAGCTAATAGACTATACAGTATTTTTTACAAATAAATATATTACTAATTAATGATCAAGTATAAATATATGTTCCATCTCTCTTCTTTTTTCTTATATATATATATATATATATATATATATATATATATATATATATATATATATATATATATATATATATATATATATATATATATATATATATATATATATGTGTGTGTGTATGTGTGTGTGTGTGTGTGTGTGTGTGTGTGTGTGTGTGTGTGTGTGTATACATGTTCCGCTTTTATTTAAGCGAAATTAATGTTAAATTTATAAATGGTTCCTATTTGTTCCTTATCCTATCATTCTGTCAGATTCTAATAAATATTTGATCCAATTTTATCTCATATATATATATATATATATATATATATATATATATATATATATTGGAGAGAGAGAGAGAGAGAGAGATATGGTGGTTGAAAGGTTGAGACTTGTCGGAGTCGATTGAAAATAAGAATTGCTAGTTTTCTCTTCTGCTACCAATAGACTGTACGTGCAAGTGAATAAAAGCAGACGTCGTGAAAGGAGGCGACCATAACAGTATGTCTTTGCTCATCCGAAAGACAATTGACAGAAATGATTTCAACTGTTTATCTCTCCGATTATCTTCAGCCACCCAGCATAAACGAGTAATTTCTAACTCAGCGCTTGTTTTTGCATTAAAGCTTTGTTTTCGTCACTGTCTCCAAGTGACATCGTCGCAATTACGCCTAATACCTTGCAATATATGACAATGAAGTTTTGATATACTATATCAATTCGCCTGTGAAATCAATATACTCCACGTAAAATGTTCTCTTCAATAGGGTCGTTATAACGCCAGTCAGCTCAGTAGCTGAAAAGGCTCCCAAAATGAATTCCGAACAATTCAAATCTGATTTTAAGAGTCCTGAAACTTCAATATTATTCTGTTGCCATGAGTGAGTTTTAGAATTTAGTTTTAGCCAAGTATGAAGAATTCTAATGTAAGGGTCGCCCCGTCGGCTCTGATTATTCAACTAGAGACATGTGTAAACTAGTGTCTTTTGATAAATACTTTGTATCGGTTGCGCTGGTAGAATAATGATAATTTCGTATCAAACTCTTTAAATTTCAATTAGAGAATTTAAAAAAAATAAAAGTAAAACAAAACGAATAAAATATTTGGAAAATCTACTGCTTACCATGGCTGCAAATCATAACAAATTTGCCAGAATATTTTAAGTTCATAATTCAAAGTTTTTATTTTCGAGTTTATGAACAAATTATGTATTAAATCCAGACTAGACTTTAGTTTTATTTTATTTATATACATTAAACTGATATTTTAAGGCTTTCAATCAGTACAGGCATATTGTTTTGTACTTTGTTATCACGGTGTTTACTTTCAGATATACGTAGGTTTGAATTAAAGAAATTGTTCAATAACGTTCTGAGTTTTTATATTGAGAAAAATATGAGTATAACAGATAAAGCAGATGTGCGGAAAAAAAATAAGAGAACAGGACAAAAGACATGCTCATCAACAGGATGCATACAATCTAAAAACGGGACACTGATATTAGAAAAAAATACTTCATACATAAGAATATCGAAGAACCAGAAATATTAAAATCTGAAGTGGAATCAGAACTAACTAAATTGAAGAGAAACAAAACAGCAATCGTAACAGAGATGCTTGCAGCGTTAGATGATTTCGGCATTGACAAGAATACAGATATAATAAATGAAATATACAACAGTGGTGATATACCGGAAGACCTAAGTAGATCCATTTTGATAGCTCTGCCTAAGAAGCCAGGTGCAAACGAATTTAAATACCATTGGACAATCAACCTAATTTGCCATAAAACAAAACCAATCTGAATTCTGATGAAAAGAGCGGAATCAGACCGGAAGTAAGACAAGAACAGTGCGGGTTCCGTTAAGGACACTGAAACAAGAAAACAAGAATTCTGATATTTATGTTCAAAATTATATCAGAAAGAGCAATACAAATACAAAAGAATGAATACTTATATTTGTTTTTATAGATTATGCAGAAGTGTTTGACAAAGTATATCACAGAGAACAGTTGGAACTGCTAGGCAACTGCGAAAAATGCCTTTCAAAAGCTAAGTAAAATATTAAGAAATAGAAACATTTCGTTAGAAACAAAGAAAAGAGTACCGAATTGTTACGTAGTATCAGTTCTATACGGCAGTGAATGCTGAACAATCTCCTCACGTTCACACATAGAAAAGACTTGAAGCAGCATAAATTCAATTCTACAGAAGGATGCTGAGAATACCATGAACCGAATACGTGAGTAACGACGAAATTCTAAAGACAATGGAAACAAAACGAAAACTTATACATAGCATCGAGAAGATTTAGCAGGAATTTCTAGGGCACATAATGAAGAAAGAGACCTTGGAAAATCTGATACTCGCAGGACAGATTCAAAATAAGAGGTACAGAGAAAGACAATAAATAACCTACTTAATGAGGTTATATAAATGGATAGCGGAACAAGACTTGAGAGAGATAGCAAAAAGACAACATTTATTGAGAGCTACAAAGGATAGGAAATTGTGGAAAGCCATTATTGACAATTTCCTGTAGAAGAAGAATGTCAATCCTAATTTTAAACCTTATAGCAAAGCTAATCAAGTTAAACGAACTTAATCACTTTATTGTGGTGTCTTTAGTTTTCGTTTCATAACGGGAGAGTAAAGTTGAATTTTGGAAGAATATATTGAAATTTGAAAAACAACAAAAAACAGTCGATATTTAATAAATATTTAAAAACAGATTTCGAAATATATAATGAGCACATTTTTGTAAAGAATTAGGAATAGTCTTTCAAGTCTTATCTTCCGTTAGTTATATTAAATAAATTTTCATTATGTAATTTTTCTCCGTGTATTATACAATATTACCAGAAAACATGAAAAATCATTTGAGTTTTAATCTTATCTTAGCTTCATATTTTGATAATTTTGTTTTAATAATTTTTAACAATTTTCATTAAAATTATTTCTTATTTTGTATTTTACAGGATCTGTAGACAATCAGGAATAAAATCATAACTATCTATAATTGACAAATATTTTATCTCATTAAAAGCTTTAAACTGTAATGAAGATATTTTAAAATTAGATTTTACCCAAGTAGATTTTAAAAGATCTCAAATACATTTATTTTAATTAACACAAAACAAACAAATGAATATACAGATTTTAATACGAACCAATATAATGTATTTTTATTGACAACACCAGATATGTAAATCACTTTTGCTAAATTGGATAATTCTGTTATTTGCTGAAGGTATTCTGTAGTTTTCCTATTTCGGTGTGTTTGATGAGTTTTATATAAAGACTAACGATGGAAATTGTTAGAAAGTTATAATAGCGAGATGTATTCAATAAAGTGGAGATTAAAAATCCACGACTAAAATAGAAGCCAATGAACCGTTTAATTAATCCGTTCCCTTTATATTTTCAGATGTTCAATGGTATCTATAATTCATTAATTACTACTGGTATTATATAAATCGATTTTTGCTCAGTATCTTTCCATGTTAAAAAGTTCGTGTTTAATGTAAGAGAAATGGAAATATCTCTCGGAAGAAGAATACTATCAAAAGAATGACAAAGACGACGACAAAAAAGCTTATTTCAAGACCAAGCCGAAGCAAAACAATCATTTAATAGACAAAGGTATCTGAGTACCACACATAAAATGCTTGAACAAATAAGACTGCAATGTAAGAAACGTAAATGTAAAGGAACTGTTTCAGAATGGGCCGTTTAATTAAACGGCTCATTTTGATTGGGAACTAATTTTGTCTAAATGCAGATAGTTGTTTTAAAAATCCGCTACAAATAAAATATCTAAGTAAGATATTCACTAACTGCTCCATGCGATCGGATGCGGCACAAGGCCAAGTTTATTGTGAGGTATCCGAGCCCGTAAGCTAAGTCAAAAATTCCTCGTAGACTTCGTAAAAAAATGGGGTTGGGTAGCTATCTCCTGAGAGAGACTGCCCTCCGACATAGCCTCGCATGGGGATCCTCTCTGTCCGGAAGCAGTGAGTTTAACCAGCACACTTCCGAAGTAATCCGAATAGTGATCAAACAACTAAGTAATTACGCATACACATACTTGGTTAATTTACCCCCCATCCTATTACAAATAGGACAGGAGATATATAGATAGATACACATTGATAATTATTATATAGTTTGATTATTATTTTTAATTTTGAGTATATCTATGAATATAGACAAGACATGGATAGAAAAGCCTGCTTTATGGGTTAGATTGTTGCATATTACCTACTGACACCAATGGCCGGTATTTGAACACGATTAAAAGTTAGAATTTTTCATTTGAATTTTGATGGGAGGCATCACCTTACTGGGAAAATGCTGAAAGACTACCTTTCTGTCCCTACTTTCTTTAATTAATACCTGTTTTCTACTTAGCTACTATTAAATAAGAAATATCAAGAACCAACTAGAAAACAAAATACCGAAAATTCAGATAAGAGGAAGAATTAAATAGAAATAAAAAGATGTCTCGTCATAAAACCAAGTTTTTTGCTGGATGATTCTCTCCGAAAGAAACGTGCAGAAAATCGTGTTGGTAAACTTCTCAAATTTGCATAACGTTTTTTGTACATAAATTTAAATATTTAGATATTTTTGTCGTTTATTTATTTTCTGTTTAATTGACGATTAGTGAAGAAAAAAAAAATCATATGTACTGTATTTTAAAGTTGAAAAATTAAAAAATTTTTTTTCAGAAAGACGGATTTGAGAAGTGGCCAGAAAATGTAACCTTAATCAAAGAATCACATTGATCGTGAAGGGACGTGTTCAAAATGACCTCTTCGACTTGTATGAAAGGTGACAGCATTTTAGAGGCATCTAATGCGGATGTTTGGCAAAATTTTACCTGTAATAAAAAGCAAACCAGACTTTGGCTTAGCTAAAAACCCATGTAATGGCGCTCTTGAGGTCCATAAAAAAGGCAATCATATACTCTTTCTCTTTTTAATTCTTGCTTCCAGATGATTTTTTTTATAAGCATTTCACCCCAAGCAAGACTGGAAGCCACTAGCACGCAAGGAGTTACATGGGATTTGGAGCGAGAGCAGATAGGAGTGACAGAGGAAAGGATAAAGAGAAGGATAGGGGATAGATCAAGGCAACTGGAGATGTCGATTGACATTACATTTGAATAGTTGGAGATTATAGCTATCAGGGAAACAGGAAAAGGGAAGGGAGTTCCACAGGCGAGAGGTGCGAGATATGAAGCTATTGGAGTAGACGGCTACATTTAACAGTTTCAACAGTGAAAGGGTGAGAACGGGATGCCAGCCTCGTAGGACGCTTGAATTCATGAAGCCTGGGAACCAGCGAAAGCAGCTCATCGGAGCAATTACCATGAATATTTGTAAAAAAGACAGAGAGAGGCGACGGCACGTCTTTGAGAGAGCGACTGCAGACGAGATGCCAGATTAGGGTCAATACATTGCATATCCATCTCTGGATCTTATCAAAGACCCCGAGGCAAACAGAAGGGGCTCCAGACCATATATGGCAGCAATACTTCATGCAAGGGCGAATTGTTGATTTGTAGATCTGAAGGATCGATTCCGGGGAGAAAAATTTCCTGGCGCGGCACGGGGAGCCAACTTTTCTTGCGGTGGACGAAGCAATTGACTCAATGTATTCTTAGGTCAGCAGACAATGTGAGACCGAGCAGCCGCAGAGGTACTCTCGAGAAGTTGAGCGTCAGACATTCTAATGGGGGGGCGGGCAGGTAAGGATCTCTGTGGCGAGAGCAGTTTTGTTTTTGTTTAACCAGCTAATTTCTGCCCCAGTTCACAACGATTGGCGGACCTTTTCGAGACGAACGGCCAGATTAGTTTTGTCAGCGATACTGGATTTGTTTTTGAGGCAGGAGTAAATTGTAGTGTCGTCCGTGTAGATGCCTACTTGGGAATCTATGGTCAGGAAAATCGTTGATGATGATAAGGAACAGAGTAGGGCCTAGGATGGAGACTTGGGGAACACCTGCGTTCGTGGGATAGGAGCTGGAGAAGAATCCGTTGAGAACGACTTTCACTTCACGGTTTGACAGGAATGATTGTATTAAATCAAACAATCGACGTGTAATACCATAACCCTGGAGTTTGCGAAGAATGCCGGCATGCCAAACCCTATCAAACGCTTTGGAGATGTCTAGAGCCACGGCACAAGCTTCTCCGTTATTTCGTAGAGCTTGGTAGACAATTTCAGTGATGGTCGTAAGCTCATCAGCTATAGATCGGGCAAAGCGGAAACCATATTGCTTGTCTGAGAGAAAATCATGGGGTGTAAGGTGGTTAACCACTTCGGCGTTGATTAAAGCTTTGAAGACTTTGCCGAAGTGAGGTAGGAGACTGATAGGACGGTAATTAGAAGGGTCAGAGGGGTCACCAGAGTTCTTAAAGACAAGGAACAATCGATGAGGACTTCCAGCAGTCAGGAAAACACGATGCATTGAGGCAGTAGTTATACAATTTGGAGAGGGCGGGCGCCAGTTCAGGCGCGCATTTCTTCAAGACAATAGCTGGTATCCCATCCCCACCACTAGCCTTGTGAGGGTCTAAATTAGAGATAATGCCCAATACCAATGACAGGGTTATGGGCAACCCGCTCAATAGGGCCCCAGTTCTAAGAGGGAAATCGGGTATGGGTACACCGGAAGAGTTGAGCGTTTAATTGAATGAAAATTTCCGAGCAAAGCATTCAGTCTTGTCGGCAGAGGAGGTCAGGACCTCAAACAAAGGAGGTATAGAGGGTTTGCTATTGTTGAGTACGCTCTTGCAGAGACGCCAATAATCCTTGGAGCCGAATTTGCGAGATGCAATACGTTCCTTCATTCGAGCAGCAAATAGTGACTTAGCTTCGTTGAGGACACGCTTACACTCGTTACTGGCAGAGGCAAAGAGACGTCTATTGTAGTCGGACATGTCGCTACGATATAGGTGGAAGAAGTGGTTCCTATGGGCAATGGCGGCTGAGCAAGCAGCGGAGAACCTAGGAGAGGAGTGCGATTTAACCTTATATTTCCTTGTTGGGATGAAAGGGTCGATTCCAGCTTTAACCCAAGTGGAGACCTCGGAAGCATATTCTTGAACGGGGAGCGTAAAGACAATATCCCAGGGGACATCGTGGAGGAAATCACGGAGCGAGTCCCAGTCAGCTCGTTGATAGCAGAACGAGGTTCTAGTGGTAGGAGGTTCTTTGCAGGGGGTGGAGTTGAAGGAGATATTGACAGACACTACAGCATGATCAGAGTTACCAAGAGGGCAGAGCTGCGTGGCGCTGCAAGATGTAGTGAAACGTTTGTTTCCTTCATCCTCTGTTGATTTCTGATCTCACACGCACATACACACACGTGTCTATCCATTGTGCACGCATGCACACACAATTTTCATAGTTAGTTTCAACGTCTTTTCCTTTCATTTCATTTGTTAATAACATGCATTGTCGTTTTTTTTTATATTCATTATTTTGTGTTTCTTATTTTCACCTGGACTCACAGGAGTTCGCCAATATTGTTTGTGGGATAAATATTCCTATAAATATTTAATATAAAATGGCTATGCACATCACAAGAAAGAGGTGATACCCACAGCATAATGGTGACTTATTTTTATCCGAACATGTTTAACGACTTCCTTAGCTTATTTAAAACGAAGATAGATTTCGTGACAACGTTTGGCTGGAAATCAATATACGTATAATAAATCAATATACGTATAATGCGTTGTTTTCGTGTTGCCTCTCAATTTTTTTTTCCTGACCACCTGATAAGTATGGTATATGCAAAAGGTTTAAAAAAATAAAATGAAGTGTTCATAAAAATGTTTGAATTAGCCAATTTTTAATTGACCAATCAATGAAGAGACATCTGGCGCTACATAAGAGAGAAGAGGATAGCTTTTTCTTGCACAAGACCAATCTAACAAAAGGCCAATGAGAAACACTTATTACACTTTTATGTACCATATACTTTCAGGATGTTGGTGGTCACGGTCCCCCACAACTGATGGCCTTTGGTTGTGTTAAGTAACTTTTGATCATTTACTACCGCTCTTTGTTGCTCAAAGTTAATATTGGATTCTAACAAAGCTACTATCAACCCTAGATTTGCCTATCACCCAGGGCGTACTCCTTTCTGATCTTCTGTACAGGAGAAGAGGTTTATCCTTTGTTTCCTGTTTCGGTTCTTTCTAAAATCTTTTCATTCTTTTTATTCCTTGAGTCTTAGAAGCATTATCGCCTTACTTGGGGCGAAATAATTAAAAAAAAACAAAAACAAAAAAAAAGTTTATGTAATAAGTAACATATATGTAAGTTCTGACATCCATTCGGACAAACTTGATACATATGTTATTCGTTACTTCTCTTGCCTTGAATATGTTCTGTAAATGTTACATTCATCCTTTACCCACAGTATGTGTGTGAATGTGCGGTTGGTGTAATCGATAGTGGCTCAGAATGTTAAATCAGAGAACAGGTTCGAATTTCAGTCACATTCACTTACGCGCACATATCACTGATAAAGGTATATCCCCAGCTCTTCTCATGGTGCTATAAGCTTGGATGTACGCGTGGTGTAGTTGATAACGGCTCGGAATTGAAAATGGAAGGTCGACACCCAGTTCCAACTGGGCTCGTTATATTCACTTACACGCAAATAGCCTTGGGAAAGTTATGAACCCATCTCTGTTATGGGTTAATTAGTAGGACTTGTAAGAGTACAGTTATTACCTAAAAATATTTTCTGGCTTTAAATAACATAAGCGGTTGATAAACCGTAAAAAACAAATCAGTAAATCATCTCTTTCCCCTCCAACTATGGATTAAATAGTAGCTTAAATTGTACGCGGCCCTGACGTAGTGATAGTAATACCTTATTCAAAAACTGTTTCCACAAAGATGCTTTATCAAAAACAATTCATTGAACAAGAATTGTATAAAAATTATGCAACTACACTAGATCCTCACTGACCGCCCAATAACTTAACCTTGTACTAGACTAAGCTAACTTTAGTACTTATCACCGTAGTATTACTTATCCAGTTAGTTTTGTATACCATTACTGCCGTAGTGAGATCGGTAGATTCTCAAAGGTTGGCCTATATTTATGCGTTTTGGCGCTTAATAAGCTAAGCTTACTTAATATCATTCTTTCTTGCTGGATGAGATAGTAGTTCATTTCCGCTGTTTCAGGCAAAATTAAAAATTCTAAATGTTGTTTTTCAAGGCAGGCGGGCAGAAAATCCTCGATTGGAAGATTGGCGCAATACAGCTTTTTATTTTTTTCTCTAGTTTGGCTTCGCGTTTTAAGTTTAGTAACTAATGACGCTATTTTCTGTTGCATAAACCAAAAATGTCAATCCATAATAGATATCTGTTACGTAATGTTGATTAATGGGATGAAGATAAACTGGTGTGAATAAAGAAACGTAGAAGGAAGGATAAAATATCTTTATATGAGGAAAAGAGAGACAGAGACATGAGCGGAATACAAGAATAGAGTTTTAATGAGCAACGGGGGAGAGAGAAGGAGGGAGAGAGAGACAGATACATATAAAAGGTGATATTACCTTACCCTACCACAACAATGGTAGGTTATGACAAAACGTTGATTTTAGAAGTGGAGCCCCGCACGCATACATGCTGTTAGGTAAAAAAAAGGGGGCGAGGAGAGACGATAAGGAGAAGGAAAGAGGAGAGAGAGGAAAGAGGAGAGAACAAGTGTGAGAAGAACAGAGTAAGAATAGACGCGAGAAAAAGAGAGGACAAACGATGGGAAAGTGGAAAGACAGACAGATGGGGGAGGGGGAAGAGAAGACAGACAGATGGGGGGAGAGAAGATAGACAGATGGGGGGAGAGAAAGACAGATGGGGGGAAAAGAGAAGATAGACAGATGGGGGGAAAAAGAGACGATAGACAGATGGGGGGAAAAAAGAGAAGATAGACAGAGGGGGGAAAAAAAAGAGAAGATAGACAGAGGGGGCGAAAGAGAAGATAGACAGATGGGGGAAAAAAAAAGAGAAAATAGACAGATGGGGGGGGAGAGAAGATAGACAGATGGGGGGAAAAGAGAAGATAGACAGATGGGGGAAAAAGAGACGATAGACAGATGGGGGGAAAAAGAGAAGATAGACAGATGTGGGAAAAAAAAAGAGAAGATAGACAGAGGGGGAAAAAAAGAGAAGATAGACAGATGGGAAAAAAAAAGAGAAAATAGACAGATGGGGGGGAAGAGAAGATAGACAGATGGGGCGGAAAAGAGAAGATAGACAGATGGGGGGGAAAGAGAAGATAGACAGATGGGGGAAAAAAGAGAAGATAGACAGATGTGGGAAAAAAAAGAGAAGATAGACAGAGGGGGAAAAGGAGAAGATAGACAGAGGTGGGGAAGAGAAGATAGACAGAGGGGGGAAAAAGAGAAGATAGACAGAGGGGGAAATAGAGAAGATAGACAGAGGGGGAAAAAAGAGAAGACAGACAGAGGGGGAAATAGAGAAGATAGACAGAGGGGGAAAAAAAGAGAAGATAGACAGAGGGGGAAAAAAAGAGAAGATAGACAGAGGGCGAAAAAAGAGAAGATAGACAGAGGGGGGAAAAATAGAGAAGATAGACAGAGTGGAAAAAAAAAGAAGATAGAGGGGGAAAAAAGAGGAGATAGACAGAACGAGGAAAAAAGAGAAGATAGACAGAGGGGAAAAAAAAGAGAAGATAGACAGAGGGTGAAAAAAGAGAAGATAGACAGAACGAGGAAAAAAAGAGGAGAGACAGAGTTTTTAAGCATTATATAATACGCCTACCGGCCTTAAGAGAATGTGAAGATATGAACGACGCGAATGTTCAAAAAGGCTAAATAGAAAATTGCTGGGCTGTGAAGCTGTCCGTTGCAGAGCTTGGGATCACTCGGTGGTGTCTCCTAGAAAAGGTGCGAGGAGACGTAAGTTCGTAACCTGCTGGAAATCGCATTTTCTTTAAGTTTTCTCCAGTGTACAGGACAGTCGGCGTAATGCACACGGTTAACAAAAATAAAAAAAAAAAACAAAAAAAAAAACAATTCGTCTACTCAAACACGAGTACCCACTAAAAATTACGTTTTAAGTAATAAAAACATCGGATTAAAAATAAAAAATCTTATATATATATATATATGTGTGTGTGTGTGTGAAAGCTAGTGATAGAAGAAGAGTATACACTACGCTAATATTGAGCAGGGTGTATATTAAATGGATCCCCGAAAATTGTCCCTTCTCAATTTCATTCATGTCATTGATTAGTTTTGCTCGATTAATTCTGCCGTCAGACTCAACCGTGCCCCCATAAAGACATTCGAATATGGCCAACGTCCAGCCAATATGGCGTAAACATCAGGCAACTGTTACTTAGAGCAACAACAGCAAAGACAACGAAAATGAATGAATATATATGAGAGAGAGAGAGAGAGAGAGAGAGAGAGAGAGAGAGTGAGAGAGAGAGGGAGAGAGAGAGAAAATCCAGTTGAAACGGATGCAACTGAATTATCGTTCGGAGAAGGTTAATAAATTCTGAAGGTTCTTGTTTCTTCCTCACAGTCTATATAGGAAAATTCGAGCAGAACGCGAATGGGACCTTTGCGTAATGGAGCCTGAGCAATGGAACTCTATAGACAGTTAAATCTTTATCTATACTCCTACGGTCGAATTTCCTCCAGTGGGTCCGGCTGCTCCAAGTTATATACAATACATGTGACTGTTTTTGGTTTGAAGGTAGGACGGGGATTCATCTGCTAATGCTTAAGATATTTGCAACATTATTTGTTAGAGCCTAGACGCCCGAAAATTAACCGCCCTCAAAACTTAGCAGTCCGTTTTCGAAAGGTTGTCAGCTTCTATTAAGTCGGAAGTCTTTGTATTGATCTAAGGTTTTGGCCTGCGTTAAGGAGTGACGAACGAAGCGTTTGACCTTGTGGATCCGACTCCCTTGGCTTGACATCATATCTAATCAAATCAGAAATCTAACTTCAGTATCACAGTCATCTACATCTACCGCCAACCTTTATTTACTAATATATCCTTACATGTCAATGAGAGAACCCTCATAAACTGAGAAGTAGTGGAAGCCAAAATAACTTACCGTTGAGTCAGATACCGCTTTGAATCCCTTTCCATCGAGGTACATTTGTGAGTGGTAAGACCAAACCCCCAAACCATGCCTTCGTTTTCTAAATGGGAAATGCTTTTCGAAGAGTTTAGATTTGTAATGAAATTCAAAATTTAATAATTAAGATTACTAGCGTATAATGATTTCATAGATATTGCATAAATCTGCACCAGAAGAGGATTAGCACAAACACATACATTATATATATATATATATATATATATATATATATATATATATATATATATATATATATATATATATATATATATATATATAATCACTTGAACGTTATTTTAAGTGGATAGTCATATTTGAGTAGACGCTTCGTTCATTTATTAAACATCATTTATTTTCTCCTGCCGGCCTGAATATTCAAGAAATCTTATTAAAAAAAATAAGAGCTCGGTAAGATTCGAACCACGTTGGCAGGAGAAAGCGTCTTTAGATCCGGCAATGGTGTGCCTCGACAATCAAGCAAAGGTGAATAGTGTCTTATAAATGCAAATCTTTCTCAGGCTCTCGAAACATTCATATCAGCTCAATTTTGCATCCTAACGTAAACAAATAATTTTCTAAAGTGATGGATCCGATAGATGTTATTACTTTAACGTTAATATTAGTGGATGCCCATATTTGAGTAGATACTTCGTTCATATTGGTATCCACTAAAAATAACGTTTAAGTAATAAACTCTGTCGAATGAATAAATAAGAATCCATAATTATATATATATATATATATATATATATATATATATATTAACAAAAATCAATATATATATATATATATATATATATATATATATATATATATATATATATATATATATATATAGATCTAGATCGATATAGATCTAGATAGATAGAATTAATATATAACACCACAAATCAAGCCCTACTCACATTTCTCACCCACACAAGACAGATATGCTTGTGGAGCTGTTGAGGCACACCCATACTAATATACACACATCATACTCACTCACTTCCTAATGAGCCAAATAACACACACACTTAACAGAGACACATCCCTTTCCAGGAACCAATAAAACTCTCAAAATGACCAAGGTAATTCAGAGCAGCACGAATCCATCCAGCTCTTATCTTAAATAACAACTTAAAAGAGACTATTTGACCAACACAAGGACTGACCAAAACACATGATAGAAAAATAAAGAATAAAAAAACAAATGAAAACTACAGGTAAAGTTCATTTTCTCCATCAATTCATTCATTTCTGTAGTTCACTGCTACTAACAAGTAGAATTTTTTCTCCTGATGATGGCCATGCCGGCCGAAACTAGTCGAGGAATCTAACTGGAATAATAAAAACGAAAGAATATTAATATACAACCCAGTGTGTCTGAAGATTTTAATTTTTTAATATTCTTATTGTTCAAAACATATATATAGCTTCAATAAAAAAACAAAATCGAAAACAAACTTAAAAATGAACAGATTCAGCAGAAATCAGTTCACAATATATAAAAAAGAGAATTTTTAATCAATCACTAATAGTTTGAATAAATTCAAAAACCTTCACATTTATACCTACCTAATACAAATAAATACTAGACTTTGCAACAGTTCATAGTCAGTCAACAACAATACCAACTCGTCTACACAAATCTATGCTAAGAGAATACTTCTTTCCGCAAATAGATAAGAGAAGCGGCTGGAGATGAAAAGACCAACAACTGAAACTAGATGCAAACTTCTCTAATTCAATACAATTATGCATCTTTTTCGCCTTTCTCTTGAACAAGGCAACAATAAATTTTGAAAATAAATTTCCACAAAAATCAACTTACACCTTTACTTACAAAAAAAGAAAAAAAAAATGGTAAAAATTTAAGTTGCTGTTCCACTACGGTTATTGAAAGTTTATTTACGATACTAATTGTAACAGACTAATTACCAACACCGTTAAATGTTCACTTTATCAAATTGATTAACGCCAACTAATTGTGCTCAAAACATTTTACTAGAACTCATTAACTTTGTTCCTAAAGTAAGTTAATTATAGAGTTTGTGTTTATGGGACGTAAACAAACAGACAAACAGGCACTCTCTTGAGTCTGGACATTGGAGGTGATGAGATAATTTAATTTATAGTCCCCACTTATCATCAGAGATACCAACGCATTTTTCCTCACAGTTTTGTCTTTCTTTCTAAACTAAGGAAGACAGAGAGAGCAATCGCTCTCTGCGAAACGTGATTTTCTGCTTTTTCTCATCTTTACAGCGTTTATATAAATTTCCACGTGTTTTTGCTGTTAGTGGCATGCGATAAAAAATCAAATTCTTATACAATTTCTGGAAAGTTAAAGTCAAACAAAAAGATCTTTGTTTCTCGTGAAAATATGCATTACTTAACAGATAAATAAAATATCTATTGAAAAAAATTTAGTCAGACGTGTGTCGAATGAATCTTTCTTTCAAGTAGTCGATATTTATCTCTTTAATGATATTCGCAAGTAAAAATAAACGACAATTTTCTATGTTTAATTTTTCAAAAAGTTATTCTCGATATTCCCGTTATTCAGTAGCATATGTGTGTTGGTGTTGTTAAGATGGCAATAATTTAGTTTTATCGTTTATTCTTAACTAATCGTTCAGTCATGACATCATTGAAAGACTGGTTTTTTGATTGCTTTTTGACAATTGCAATAACGTTCAATTAAAAAAGAAATTGTCGAAATTGGCGTATTTCTGTTCATTGCTTCTAGTATTGAACATGGGAGTAGGTAAGAATATATTTTTTTATTTTAAGAAAGGTAAAAATACGACTTATTTAAAAAAGAGTACTGTATGTAAAGAAGTTACAGAAAACCATAAAATGTATCAGTATTGCAGTATTTCGTGTAGATTTCTCGTTGAACGATTCTACGTGGTCGGGTAAACCAAGTGATATTGGTAGCGGTCGCATTAAGGTCAAACTAATCATAAAAGGCACGAGATATCCAACATACGCAAAATAACCAAATCAAACGTCAAAAATAATCTTTGTCAAATTGAGTTAATTCATTTTAGGTGTGATTTGAAGTAAAGTAAAAGAAAGAAAAAAAAAAGTAAAAAAAGAAGGTAAAGTAAAAGAAAAAAGAATGTAAAGTAAAAGAAAAAGTAAAGTAAAAGAAAAAGTAAAGTAAAAGGAAAAAAAGAAAGTAAAAGAAAAAACGAACGTAAAAAAAACAAAGTAAAAGGAAAAAGAAAGTAAAAGAAAAAAAGAAAGTAAAAGAAGTAAAAAAAAGAAAAAAGAAATAAAAGTAAAGTTAAAGAAAAAAGAAAGTACAGTAAAAGGAAAAAGAAAGTAAAAAAAAGAAAAAAGAAAGTAAAGTAAAAAGAAAAAGAAAGTAAAGTGAAAGGAAAAAAGATTGTAAAAGTAAAAAAAGAAAATAAATGAAAAGGTGTAAAAGAAAAAGTCAAGTAAAAAAAAGAAAGTAACAGAAAAAGGAAAGTAAAAGAAAAAAGAACGTGAAAGAAAAAAAGAAAGTAAAAGAAAGTAAAAAAAAAAAATAAAAAATAAAGTAAAAGTAAAGTAAAAGTAAAAAGAAAGTAAAGTAAAAGGAAAAAAGAATGCAAAAGTAAAAAAAGAAAATAAATGAAAAGGTGTAAAAGAAAAAGGAAAGTAAAAAAAAAGAAAGTAAAAGAAAAAAAAAGAAAAAAGAAATTAAAAGAAAAAAGAAAGTAAAAGAAAAAAAGTAAGTAAAAAAAGAAAAAAGAAAGTAAAAGAAAAGAAAGTAAAAGAAAAAAGAAAGTATAAGAAAAGAGAAAGTAAAAGAAAAAAGAAAGTGAAAGGAAAAAAGAAAGTAAAAGGAAAAAAGAAAGTAAAAGAAAGTAAAGTAAAAAAAGAAAAAAGAAAGTAAAAGTAAAAGAAAAAAGAAAGTAAAAGGAAAAAAGAAAGTAAAAGAAAGTAAAGTAAAAAAAGAAAAAAGAAAGTAAAAGTAAAAGAAAAAAGAAAGTAAAAGAAAAAAAGAAAGTAAAAGAAAAAAGAAAGTGAAAGGAAAAAAGAAAGAAAAAGAAAGTAAAGTAAAAAAAGAAAAAAGAAAGTAATGTAAAAGAAAAGGTAATGTAAAGAACAAAGGAAGTAAATTAAAAGAAAAAAGAAACTAAAGTAAAAGGAAAAAGAATGTAAAAGGAAAAAAGAAAGTTAAAGAAAAAAGTAAAAAAAAAAATCGAAGGGTAAAAGAAAGCAAAAGAAAAGATGAAAGTAAAAGAAAAAAGTAAAGTAAAAAAGTACAGTAAAAAAAGAAAGTAAATTAAAAAAAAGGAAAGTAAAAAAAGAAAGTAAAAAAAAGAAAGTGAATCAAAAAAGAAAGTAAATGAAAAGAAAAAGGAAAGTAAATGAAAAGAAAAAGGAAAGTAAATGAAAAGAAAAAAGAAAGTAAATGAAAAGAAAAAAAGAAAGTATGAGAAAGAAAAAGAAAGTGAATTAAAAGAAAAAGCAAGTAAAAGAAAAAGTAAAAGAAAAAAGAAAGTAAAAGACAAGTAAATTAAAAGTAAAAGGGAAAGTAAAAGAAAAGAAAGCAATGTAAAAGAGAAAAGGAAGGAAAAACAAAAAGAAAGTAAAAGAAGAAAAGAAAGTAAAAGAAAAAAGTAAAAAGTAAAAAAAGAAAAGAGAGTAAAAGAAAAAAGTAAACTAAAAGAAAACAGTAAAGTAAAAGGAAAAAAAGAAAGTAAAAGGAAAAAAAAGTAAAAGAAAAAGAAAGTTAAGTAAAAGAAAAAGAAAGTTAAGTAAAAGAAAAAAAGACAGTAAAAGAAAGTAAAAACAAAAGAAAAAAGAAAGTAAAAGTAAAGTAAAAGGAAAAAGAATATAAAAGGAAAAAATAAAAAATAAAATAAAAGGTGTAAAAGAAAAAGGAAAGTAAAAGAAAAAAGAAAGTAAAAGGAAAAAAGAAAGTAAAGGAAAAATGAAACTAAAGAAAAAAAGAAAGGAAAGTCAAAGAAAAAAGTAAATTATAAGAAAAAAGAAAGTAAAGTAAAAAGAAAGTAAAAGTAAAAAGAAACTAAGAGAAAAAAGAAAGTAAACGATAAAAGGAAGTAAAAGGAAAAAGAAAGTAAAGTAAAAGAAAAAAGAATGTAAAAGGAAAAAAAGAAAGTAAAAGAAAAAAGAAAGTAAATGAAAAGAAAAAAGAAAGTATGAGAAAAAAAAGAAAGTATATTAACAGAAAAAAAGCAAATAAAAGAAAAATTAAAAGAAAAAAGAAAGTAAGTAAAAGAAAAAAGAAAGTAAAGGAAAAAAGTAAAAGAAAAAAGTAAGTAAAAGAAAAAGGTAAAGTATGAGAAAAAAACAAAGTAAATTAAAAGAAAAAAGAAAGTAAAAGAAAAAGAGAAAGTAAAAGGAAAAAGAAAGTAAAAGGAAAAAGAAAGTAAAAAAAGAAAGTAAATTAAAAATGAAAGTAAAAGAAAAAAGAAATAAATGAAAAAGAAAGTGAACGAAAAGAAAAAAGAAAGTAAATGAAAAGAAGAAAGAAAGTAAATGAAAAGAAAAAGTAAAAGGATAGAATGTAAAGTAATAGAAAAGAAAACAATGTAAAAGGAAAGAGGAAGTAAAAGACAAAGAAATTAAAGTAAAAAAAGAAAGTAAATTAAAAGAAAAAAGAAAGTAAAAGAAAAAAGTAAAAAAGTAAAACAAGAAAAGAAAGTAAGCAAAAGAAAAAAGAAAGTAAAAGAAAGTAAAAGAAAGTAAAAGAAAAAAAGAAAGTAAAAGAAAAAAAGAAAGTAAAAGAAAAGAATGTAAAGTAATAGAAAAGAAAGCAATGTAAAAGAAAATGAAGTAAAAGACAAGAAAGTAAATTAAAAAAAGAAAGTAAATTAAAAGAAAAAAAGCAAGTAAAAGAAAAAAGTAAAAAAGAAAAGAAAGTAAGTAAAAGAAAAAAGTAAAAGAAAATAGAAAGTAAAAGAAAAAAGAAAGTAAAAGAAAAAAGAAAGTAAATGAAAAAAGAAAGTATAAGAAAAAAGGATAAAAGAAAGTAAAAGTAAAAGAAAAAACAAAGTAAAAGAAAAAAACATGTAAAAGAAAAAAGAAAAAAGAAAGTAATAGTAAAGAATAGTAAAGAACGCAAAAGAAAAAAAGAACGTAATGTAAAAGTAAAAGAAAAAAAATAAAAGAAAGTAAAAGAAAAGAAAGTAAGTAAAAGAAAAAAGAAAATAAATCAAAAAAGGAAAGTAAAAGAAAAAAAGGAAGTAAAAGAAAAAAAGAAAGCAAAAGAAAAAAAGAAAGTAAAAGAAAAAGGTAAATTAAAAGAAAAAAGTAAATTAAAAAAAAAGAAATTAAAAAAAATGTAATAGAAAAAAGAAAAAGAATGTAATGTAAAAGCAAAAAAGAAAGTAATATAAAGGAAAAAAGTAAACGAAAAGAAGTAAAGAAAAAAAGTAAAGAAAAATGTAAAGTAAAAGAAAAAAAGAAGTAAATTAAAAGAAAAAAGAAAGTAAAAGAAAAAAGTAAATAAAAGAAAAAAGTAAATAAAAGAAAGCAAGTAAAAGAAAAAAAGAAAAGTAATGTAAAAGAAAAAAGAAAGTAAAAAAGTAAAAGAAATAAAAGTAAAAGAAAAAGAAAGTAAATGAAAAACGAAAGTAAAAGAAAAACGAAAGTAAAAAAGTAAAAGAAATAAAAGTAAAAGAAAAAGAAAGTAATGTAAAAGAAAAAAAGAAAGTAAATTAAAAGAAAAAAGTAAGTAAAAGAAAAAAAGAGTAAAAGAGAAAAATTAAAGAAAAAAAGATAGTCAAGAAAAATGTAAAGAAAAAAAAGAAAGTAAGTAAAAGAAAAAAGAAAGTAAGTAAAAGAAAAAAGAAAGTAAGTAAAAGAAAAAACAAAGAAAGAAAAAAGTTAAAGAAAAGAAAGTAAAAGAAAAAAGAGGGTAAAAAAGAAAGTAAAGTGAAAGAAAAAAGAAAGTAAAGTAAAACAAAAAAGAAAGTGATGTAAAAGAAAAAAACGAATGTAAAGAAAAAGAAAAAGAAAATAAAGAAAAATGTAAAGTAAAAAAATAAAGTAAAAAAATAAAGTAATTAAAAAGAAAAAGAAAGTAGATAAAAGAAAAAAAAGAAAGTAAAGTAAAAGAAAAAAAGAAATAAAAGAAAAAAGAAAGTGAAAGAAAAAAGAAAGTAAAAGAAAAAAGAAAGTAAAAAAAAGAAAGTAAAAGAAAAAAGAAAGTAAAAGAAAGTAAAAGAAATAAAAGAAAGTGATGTATAAAAAAAAAAAAGAAAATGATGTAAAAAAAAAGAACGTAAAAGAAAAAAAGTAAATTAAAAGAAAAAAGAATTGTAAAAGAAAAAAAAAGAAAAGTGAAATAAAAAAGTGAAAGAAAAAAAGAAAGTAAAGTAAAAGAAAAGTAAAGTAAAAAAAGAAAGTAAAAGACGAAAAAATAATGTAAAAGAAAAAAAGTAAATTAAAAAAAAAAGAAAGTAAATTAAAAGAAAAAAAGAAAGTAAAGTAAAAGAAAAAAAAGAAAGTAAATTAAAAGAAAAAAAAGAAAATTAAAAGAAAAAATAGAAAGTAAAGTAAAAGAAAAGAAAGTAAATTAAAAGAAAAAAAAGAAAGTAAAGTAAAAGAAAAGAAAGTAAATTAAAAGAAAAAATAGAAAGTAAATTAAAAGAAAAAAAAGAAAGTAAATTAAAAGAAAAAAAAGAAAGTAAAGTAGAAGAAAAAAAGAAAGTAATGTAAAAGAAAAAATAGAAAGTAAAGTAGAAGAAAAAAAGAAAGTAAATTAAAAGAAAAAAAGAAAGTAAAGTAAAAGAAAAAATAGAAAGTAAAGTAGAAGAAAAAAAGAAAGTAATGTAAAAGAAAAAGTAAAGTAAAAGGGAAAAAAGTGAAGTAAAAGAAAAAAAAAACAATGACTGGATTTTGTACGAATGTTGTTGGACAATGAAAAGTGGATACCTTATAACAACGTTGAACACAAAATATTGTGGGGCAAGTGAAATAAATCTGCACTAACCAACTGCTCTTGCCGCAGAAAAGAGTATTTTGTGTCTATCGTGAGATTGAAATGAAGTTCTACTTGAAAAAAAAAGGAAAACAATTGATTCGAACAAGTTCGACTCCCAATTAAAGCAATTGAAAGTAGCGATCTATCAGAATAATGATGGACCACCTACATTGTGCTGCTCAGGCTAAAATTAGCACTCCTTGATTGTGGGGTGGGGTTCATTAAACTAACGTAATCAGATGTTGCATCTTCCAGTTACCGTTTATTCCGTTCTTTATTTTTAATGCAAAACGTTGAAATTCCCGAGAGGCTGAAAAGACAACTAGGGTAGTTCCTTTTTTTTTTTTAATATTTTTCCTGGCATCAACATTAAGGTAGGATGTGACACAAGTTCTTTTTTATGTGGGGTGGTCATACGCGTACATATGGGACAAAAATTACCCAGTTTTCGCGACCACCATCACGCTAGCGTCGAAATAACATCGAACTCCACTTGTGGGGATGAGTAAAGTGATTAGAATCTCCGGGGCTAGGCGCTTTCTCCCATGTAAAATGAGGAGAGCAGATACTACGCTTTGATCCCGGCCCGAAGATTTTTGTTGAGAAAGATAAACAATTTTAGCAAGATTGCCCCATGAAAAAAGCTTTAAAAATGGCAAAAGGCAGTGGAACAGAACGGCACTTATGTTGTTTAATAAATCCGTCGAAAATTGCAGCCGTGCATTCATTACACACACACACACATTTTGCCTTTTATAGATAGAGATGACGCTCGGAAAATTATTCTTTCTTTCTTTTATTTACCATGTTTCTTCAAGACTTTGAAAGTCATTGCCTTCCACAACTTCCATTCCCTTGTAGCTCTAAGAAACATCTGATTCTTTAGCATCACTTTCTGTCTACGCCTTCCCTTCTACACGTTTGAGGAGGTTATTTGCTGGTAACTCTCACCCACTCGAGTATGTTCTGATAGTGTTAAAATTTCCAAGCCCCTTTCCTCGTAATATGTCCCAGAAAATTCAACTGTTTCTTTCTGATTCTGAAGTATAAGTGTCTCTTTAGTTTTAATTTCCTTTAAAACTTCGTCGTTACGCACGTGTTCAGTCTACGGTATTCTCTGCAGAAGTACGACTCTGTCGCTTCAAGTTTCTTCTTTAAAGGGAAATTTGAAATTATGCGATAAAAAAGGGAGCCGCTGTCGCGAGACGACGAGCAACTTTTTTTTTTTACAATGATGTTCAACCTGCACAATGCCAAAGAGCCACTCGAGGTAGAGAATTACAGAGTAAGTAGCACAGTTCATGGGGATATGTGGGGAAGATAATGCCATACCCTCTGCTTCAATAATTTTTGATTGTAGTCATTGAAGACGCATCCTCTTGGGAGTCGGTTCCACAAAGCATCAGTTCGTGGGATGAAGCTGCTCGATTGGAACTTACATCTCACCAATGGAATACGAAGGGAATGACAAGGAAGATTAGCTAGCACAATCAAGGATGACCTAGCAGTACTCTCGGGTCCACAAGTAGTCGGTCTTCGACGATAGAATCGCGATTGGCTAGCCATATTGCGACAATGGATATCGCGATTGGCTAGCCATAACCTGGCTCAGGATCGGCGAGCGTGGGCAGCGATGGTCCGTGATGCTGTACTTGCTCGGGAGGAAGCCGGTTCAACCGGACCAGGCTGAAAACCGATACAAGTCAAGTCAAAAAAGAAGGGAATGCGTTCGCCACAATGTTCGTGGCATAGCGGATCTTAACTGTAAAGGTTAGAATTGGTGGAACTAAAGAATGTAGTTCGTCTGAATACTTTGTCTGGAAATAGCAATAGAGCAGCAAGGGGCTTTCGACCTTTCGTCTGTGCGAAAGGTGTTGTAGGGCGACACATAATTCATCACCCACAAGGACCCTCGCAGATATGCTTCTCAACTGGAAAGTGAATACTGGATATATGGCAGAAGTACTCCATTTTCGACTAGCTGTGAGCAGCATTCCGTCGTTTAGTCGAGTAGCAGGAAGCAATGGGGTCAGAATTCACTTAGCATTTTACCATCGCGGAACAAAGCACCGTGGTACCCTATGGACATGGAGAAGATCAAGTCTGTGGAAATACATTGCCGGATGTTGGTGCTGTATGGAGCATGAATCAACCAAAGGTGTATGACCGAGTAGAACGCTTTAAAGTGAGACGAAAGGCGATCTGGTCCCCATCAAAGTCTCGCATGGAAGAACATATTCAGATCAGGCAAGACCGACGAATCACGTTAGCACATGTGGGCAGCAACTCTGGATCTGCACAGTCCGTAGTGCATGATGACTGAGTACTTTATGTCTGTGCGTACTGTAGGCCAAAAACATGCAGCGCAGACGTGGCTTCGTAAGAAACCGAAAAGTTTCGCTTGTTGATCGATACCAGAAGCTCATCGTCTAGGTCGTAAAGTGCCACATGCATTTGTTCTTCATCAGTGAAAATAAAGGTGTTGTATGGAAATCAGGTTTAGGTTTTGATTTACCATTAACGTATATGTAGTTCGTGTAGCGGTTAGCGGCTCGAACTAGAAATGGGTGGGGGTCAAGTATGTTACTTTCAACTTCTCCTAAATATCCTTGGGAAATGTTTGAATGCCTCTCTTCTACCTATAGGTTGAATAGTAGAAAAGACTGGTATTTTTTAAAACCTTAATTGGTAACCAGTCTTGGAGATGTCAACTATTGAATTCAAAACAGGGTGAGTATAGGGCTATCAGCTCCATCCAGTGAAAACTAATTGCTACGGAAACTGCAGCATCGACGCCTAGGATACTGAGGTTGCAACTCCATAATCCACAGTTGGAGAATATGGAACATGATAATACACACATACACACTGAGAGGGTGCGATGGATATATTGTCGTCTACATTATACAAAATTAAAATAACACTGACATATTATTTCAACAGTTATATTTTCCAAAATTACACAAAAATATCTTGAAATACTAAAGAGTAAAATTTATTCAATAAAATCGCCATTGGCTTCAACCACAGCCTCTAAACGACTTCGGAATCTCTTGCAACTCTTCTTGGCGGTATCCTTATTTAAGTTGGTGAATAATGCCATAATGCTTGGCTTCAATTCGTCTTTGGTGCTACAAGGAGTTTTGTTGGTTTCTCGCTTAACTCCGCCCCACACAATAATTAAGGGGTTGCAGTGGCCAGATGTAATGGGTGAGGTGGTCGAAGAAATTGTCTGACAGCCATGACTGAGCATTCCTGCTCGTGTGTCATGGTGCAGAATCCACTTGCCAGACACAGGGGTTTCCAGCAGTCACCCTCATGACCTAGGACAGCACTACCTCCTCAAGGTACTTGATCAAAGTGAGTTTTCCGTGCTACCGTGTATTCATAATCATCATCAGAATCATACAACTCTTTCCGAATCCTCTGCACTGTTCTCAGATTGACATCGAAACACTCTCAAATGTTCGGATTTTAGCTTCCGGCGTGAATGCCAAGTATCCGGTTTCACAATTTCTGGCTGAGTGAATTGCGTCACGGTGCCCAACTATATATATATATATATATATATATATATATATATATATATATATATAGTTGGGCACCGTGACGCAATATATATATATATATATATATATATATATATATATATATATATATATATATAAAATCATGTTGGCACCACTACTCAGATATCAAGATAATCTGAAAAACAATTTTAAGTTCCTTGACGAACCTATTTATTCTTTTAAAAAAATCAAGTAGAATTCGAATTAAGTTTAAATAATTTATTTAAATGAATATATGACCTATTTTCACAAAAACTACCACAAATATTTCGCGGGTCTTATTCGCAAAGTTGTGGTACCGGGTAGTATAACAATAAAGATTTAAACTAGTAGCTTGTCAAACAACATAATACTGTAAGATTAAATCTTAAGTGGGATTTTCTTGTAGGACATCAAATATAGTACATCTGTTTGTGAATATGGGTTTGCTACATCAGAAATGTATTAGGCCGAACCATAGATAATTTCAGTTTTTGTTAATGAACTTTTATTCTTCTAAAAATTAAAGTACAGTTATATTTTTTCATTTCTATATTCATCATTATTTGTAATGAATTATTGTCACTTATCCGGAAACATTTCGATGACATTTGAGTAAAAAAATTTGTAGGTCTTGATGCAAACAGTTTTTCGGCGAATTCTTGAATCTGGTTTTCATCAAATCGTTTTTCAGCGATCGAAAAATGTAATAATAGGTTTGCATAAGGTCAGGTGAATATGGCGGAAAGAATGGAACAGACTAACAGAGTTCCAAATGTTTTCTTTTCTGTATTCTTCTTGGTTTATGCAACCTTGTGTTCTCATTCTCATAGAAGATAAGACAAAGACATTTTGTTATTGACGTGCGTGGTGGTGGTGGGCTTTAAACCAAACTTTTATGAACATGTTGCAGCGATTGTATACAAAAATGTGCATTTCGTGTTTCATTTTATTTTAAATGAATAAGACCCTGACGATCACACACATTAACTTTCTTCTATTGAGCTCAGATTTTGGGATCTGTTTTAGAGATTTATTCGCGTCAATTCACTGCCGTCTGAATTGAACATTGTCGTATGCAATCCACTTATCATCATCTGTTATATATTTAAGGAAAGTTTAGTTTGGATAATACATTCGTTATTACAGTTGGTTCTCTAAAATGGAAATTATTTATAACAACCTAATACTGCAAAAAAGTGGAATCAGTCATTGAAATTCGGAATTTGGTCGAGTCTGTTTACAGTCACTTTGCAGTAATACTCTTGGTCAAGCCATAAATGCATTTCTCTTTAAGCTGTCTCACCTGCAAATATCATGATAAAAATGATACTTGCACGACGAAAAGATTGTGAGTGTTATCAAATGACATTCCTGGGGAGTAACAGTAAAAACAAAAAAAAACTGCTACACTCATCGCCAACTTTGACTAAGTTCAATTACATTTCTTTTTAAATATCAAAGAAATTTTGATTTAAATAAGTTGATTTTTAAATTGAATTTTAAGCTTTCTAAAATTTATCTAGTTTTCCTTCGTTTTTTTTTTGTTCATAATGTATTAAGGTTATTCCGCTCGGTCGTTTTATTTGAGAGATTAAATACTGCTTAAGTATTGCAGGTTGACATGAATGTGTATTGAGAATTTTCATTTGGAGAAGGATTGTTGTCTTTCGATAGCTGAGTGTGTCTGCTTCACAGTAAAATCAATCCTGGTTTTCATCTAAATACTGATACTTAACACCGGAAGTAAATAGCGTTGGCATTAACCCTTCAGAAAAAAATCATGATCTCTTACTATTAATTTGAAAAAAATTGAATATATAAATAAAAATTAATTTTTAGTTCTCATCTGCTCAAAAGTTTGCTTCTTGAAGTGAACGGAAAAGACAATACAAAGAAAAGAAAATAATTATTTTTCTACAGCCATCTTTAAAAACGAACCATCGATCTTGTCCAACCATTGGATTCCGAATTAGCGAAGCTCATCTTTCGTTCTTCAGAGCACTCAATAGCTGATTCTCAAGCCTGCTCCTTTGCCTCTTAAAAGCGATTTTAATCCAGTGTTGGCACAATTAGGCGCATGCGCAAGCGAGAACGTAATTCGAATTGAGCCGCGTCTCTTAAGCTGCACTTTTCGAAGTGAGCGATCAATACTGAGGTGCAGACGCCATTCGTGAACACTTGAGCCCATCGCATGAATTTTAGAATGCAACAAAAGCAAATGGAACAAAAGAATTGTAGAAATAACGAGCTGGCTCGAGTGGGAAGCTTTTGGCAGCAACAGCATTCTCTATCTCTGGTTAAAATTCAGATCTCTCTTGTTTCTTTTTCCTACCTTGTCACCCTTTGCTTTCTCTCGCTTAGCCGACAATTGTTATGCAATATTTGAATCTTTAGGGCGAATAAAGTTTTCAGTGAAACAATAAAAAGAATAGAAGTCTCATGCGATTCAATGTTGAGAGGACATGAACTTGACAACGTATAACAAAGCCTTTGTGTCTGCCTATCGAGAAAGGAAGGATCAGGTGTGTGTTGTGTTTTATTGGCCAATTAGGTGTTGCCTACAGTTATTGTCACGTAGACAGTGTAAAAATTTAGACGGATGGTGGGGTCGTTTATTCGAAATTATGCGTTCCTTTTCTTCATCGAAACTGGAGCTAGTGTTAATCAAACTTCGATTCTTTTGCTTTGTGACAAGAGTTGAAATTTATAAAATCTCCGTTTTTGTGAGGTGGGGGAGAGTGCAGATATTATACAGTCATATAAAGTTGTGATGTTTCGTTTCGATTTTTTTCAAGACATATGTGGGTCAGTCGAATCGGGTAACATTTTCTCCTTTCTTGAAAATCTGTTGATTATCTTACGGTATAAATAACAGTTTCTGGGTTGTCTAATGCGGATTCATATTAAAACATTGGATTTTGCATTGATTAAAGATTGTTTTATTTAAAGTTAAACATTTATTTTTTCTATATAGATAAAAATTTCCAATGTTTTGAACGGTTGATGTAATATCAATTCAAAAAGAAATCGCAAAATGGATACATTTTCCGATTTCTTTTTGAATTTGTAGGTCTGATGAATTGGATCGTGATTACGATTCCAATGTAAAAATTATGACCATGGAATATTAGTGTTTGAGCCTATATATATATATATATATATATATATATATATATATATATATATATATATATATATATGTTCAAAAGTTTGAGGTCAATCCTGATAATGTGTAAATTGTCACCAAATGTTGTTTAGTACTTGACATAAGAGAAAACTATTATACATGGTTAAAAAATGTAAAACACGATTTATTAGAAATTTTATGATGACAAACCCCCCCAAAAAAACAGCATTTTATGATTAAATTTTGTCTCTTGTCAAAATATCTTTCTTTAGTTTTAATTACTGCAACACAAACATTTGGCATTCGTTGTAAAAGTTTCTCAAAGTCTAAGTTTGATAATTGACTTCATTCTCTTTTTTAATCACTCTAAGAGCTCTTTTTAATTTTTTTTTTTTTTTTACTCTTCTTTCAAGTTCATCCCACGATAAATCTGGGCGTAGCTTCAAACTTTTGAACTGTACGGTGTGTATATGTGTATATATAATTTATTAAAATCATATGTATATAGATTTCTAAACTAAGTTTTTTAAAAGTCTTTTAAAAATTGTAGAAAATACTACCTCGTTTAACATTGTTTAAAATAGTTTTAGTTTGGTTGTTCTGTAATATTTTTTACGAACTAGTATGACGGTAACAAATTCTGTCAAATATGCTTATTGCGAATCTGTCTGGTCAAAGACATTCAGTCACTTTCTCACTGCCGTCACGCGGCTTCCTTCTGTCTTTTTTACAATTATTTTCATGCCAACTGTTCTGATGAGCTTTTTCTCTTTGCATCTCAACTGCACGAATTTAAGCGTATTACTCAATTGATATCTCGGTCTCACCGTTTTTCTGTTGAACTAGCTATATAAATTAGTCTATTTTAACAGTATCTTTTCTCTCACTTTTCACCTGTAGAACTCCCTTCCGATTTCTTGCTTCCCTGTCAACTACAATCTTCAAATCTTTTAAATGCAAAGCTAATCATCGTCATGTATCTTCTTGAACCCTGTTCTTTTGTCATTTCCTCCCTTCCCCTCACTAAAGTCTTCTTTCACTCTCTGTAACCCCCTGCGGCCTAGTGACATTATCACCTTGCTTGGGGTGAAATGATTAAAAAAAATGAACAAGAGTATACGAAAATTGGAAGAAATTTAAAGTATCCGTTTTCACATCTTACAAAACTCCTTGTATAACTTACATGCAAGACATACAGGTTTATTTTCATCTGCATTTAAACAACAAAGTCAAAAGCTCCTGTAAAAACCCCAAATAATCTTATGTTGATAGTGGTATTTTGGAATTACACAAATGCCAAATAAACTTAATATATAAGATTTTAATGCTGTTTTTTTAATTCGTTTTAATGTACATTTCTTAATCGAAATTTTGAAAAATACAATAAAAATTAAACAAACGTTGATAAAATTTAAAACATATTTCAATGAATACTTTCTGCCGAAAGTAGACGCTCAAGCCAGACTATGCGAAAACTTCCTCCGTCGTAAATTTAGCCACCCCCACCTTACCGTGACCCGACATCTATGAAAGTAACTCTATACTGATACAAATTATTAACACCCCACCCCTGCCGATTCCAAACAATCCGCCCTTGATGTTACCATGGACATTTTTTATTTCAATTCTGACCATACTATTAAAACTCGTAAACTTCAGAAATAAGTCATTCCCCAAAAATTTCGCTTGAAGATGGAACAGAGCCTACTTTAACTCAAGTTAATTCAAATATTATTTTGAAGTTTTCGGCTCTTGTTTTGAAACATGAGACCTCTTATATAGCGTGTTGGAATCATATTTTTAAATAAATAATTATATTTATGCTCTACTTTCGTATCGAGCACTATTTTTTAAAAATAATTACAAAAATACTAAGGAACTTTGGATTATTTACCAAACCAGTTTCTTTCCTATTTTCTACAATATTTTCCACACACACACACACACACACACACACACACACACACACACACATATATATATATATATATATATATATATATATATTACTTTAAAAATTAGGAGATCAGTTGATTCCGCCACCTTGATTTCAACTAGATAGTGAAATCAACTGAACTAATTTTTTAAAGCTAAAAGCTCTACATGTTATTTTTTATTCTCATTTTTTCAAGTGTATTGAGCATTTGTTAATACTGTTTCTTGGTACAATTCAAGGCTGAACATTAACTTTTATGCATTTATATATAATTTAAATTTCCCAGAAATAATTCTGAAAATAAGACAAATTGGTTTAAAAATGACAATTGGAAAAATTTTTACTTATTTCGTTTTCTGATTTCATCAAGGCAAGCAATAAAAGCAAAATATTTTGCAGCCATAGTTACATCAAATTTAAAAAAAAACAGACGCTCCTGCGTAAGCCTCTTTTTGGATATTGGTAACTTCCTTTTCACTAAGACTGTTTTTTTGTTTTCTATGTCGACATATATATATATATATATATATATATATATATATATATATATATATATATATATATATATATATATATATATTAAATTTTATTAATAATAAAACTTCGTTCCCAATTACACATGAAGTCACCACAAACTATTTCAAACTTTCAAATACCAGGATATAGACAAAGAAATTCTGGCTACCACACCGACATCACATTGGTTCTTGAGAATGAGTGAGATGGTCGAAAGTACTTGAACAAAACAATAATACATTAAGTTTATCTACAACTTCGAGCACAAGAAAACCTTTATTCGAAAATTGGAAAAATACAACAAAAAATAAAACAAACCTTGTCAGTTCTTTTTTAATGAAACTCGTTTGAATAAATAGTCTAAATATGCCTTATATATAAGTGAGTAGATGAGGGACTGAAAAATGTATATATGGAGAGAGGGATTCAAAGAATGTCGGGCATGAAGTCAGGTTGACCTGATCAATCTGAATTTGGCTTTGTTTACCAGAAAACAAGTAATCACAATGAACCGGGAAGTTACACGTGACCAAGTCCGATTCGCGGAAAGTAATTTCCACCACTATTTATTACAAACACTAAGCCAATTAGTCGATACAAGTTACTTCTTGTAAGGCATCCAACGATGGAACAGAAGAGAAGGGAAATGAAGGAAAGAGAGACAAAGGCCAGAGTTGTGAGCAATGGAGGAAGGACGCACAACTGTAGATTTGTAATGACAGAACGTGACTGATTGTCACACAAGGTTTGAGTTCTACATACATAACTGCACACATAGGTATGCATTGATATGCATGAATATATGCGTAACCAGAATCGTTTATCTGTGTATCAGAGTTCATGGAAGCAGGATAATTAACGACATAGTTTTCAATATATCTTAGGTATTCGTAAAACACATATGTTCATATATATGTGTATATATATATATATATATATATATATATATATATATATATATATATATATGTGTGTGTGTGTGTGTGTGTGTGTGAATATATTTATTTATACAAGTTCAGTTAAAAATCAATGAAAAAAAAAGTTTTAATTAAATCAATCCTATCTATGAATTCGCTTGGAGAATTGTAAGAGAACAAAGAAGACATTCATAGGTTATACAACTACTACATTATCGCACCGATTAATATGCTATTTATTCAGTCATAATTAAATCACATATCACCATCCAAAACAGACAAAGAAATACAACAAATTCTTACCAATAATGGAAGCATTATACAAACAGATATAATGTTATAAATTTTAAGAATAAACATACTAAATCAATTTTATATATAAAAGCCAAAAATTAACAAAAAACGCCGTGAGAACACGAAATGATAGTTGAAGACGCGATACTGAAAACAAAAACAAAAAAAACAAAAACACAAGAAACAAGAAACCCCAAAACAACCCCCCCACCAAAACAAAAAACCCACAATAAAACACCCCAAAACACACACCAAAAGGAAAAATAACCTAAAAAAATTTCCCCACCCCAAAAAAACAAAAAACAAAACAAAAAATAAAAACGGAAACAAAATAAAAAACTACGGCACATGTAGAAAGGATATTTGAAAAACGTTGAAACTAACATAGCACAAAAAAAGAAAATCTTTGATAATGTCTTATGAAAACCGAAATCAATCAGCTATTGGACAACGTATTTAAACTTTTAACGGAAACCATGAAAATTGTCTGAATAGATAATTTTTTGTTGGCTTTTAACCAGAATTATATGAATTAAAAATTGCTACCTAAATACATACAACTCAATATATTTACTCTCCGTATATAGTTAAAGCTTTGGCTAGTTCGAAATATTCATAATATTTAGGTCCGAAGTCAGTCAAATTTACTAAATTGATTAGCAGACAAACTTGTTAACCATCAAGCGATGGATGGCAACTAAATTTTGTTTATATTTACTAAGTCTGGGTTATTTTGATGAGGGTGGATTAAATGGCGGATTGTGTTTAAAAAATGGATTGGTTCTCTCAGTTTACTAGAGAACCAGCTTTCGAAATCCTAACATTTACTGACTTCTGACTTACCATTGGGTTTATTTAACTTATACTGCTAGACCATCCTAGGAGAACCATCCCGACCAAGTTCACTCAGACTCGATAAGTTGCTTTACTCTTTCCCCATCTCTTGCTTTTAATATACCATATGAGTGTTAAATTCGACAAACATTCTTTTCTCATTATGTGTTCCCAAAACTTTAGCTCAGTCTTTATAATTGTTAGCAGCAATTACCTTATAATTCCTATTCCTCTTAAAACTTTTTTCTCATATGCTGCGTTCAAGATTCAACATTCGTCGGTAAAACCCTATCTCTCTTGCTTCAAGTTTTCTCTTCATTAGTGAGGTAATTGTACCGTATCCAATGTCGTACAGAAGATCAGATATCAAATAACAGTTCAGCTCATTTGTTTTTCGCCGGGGGTATTTTCTGATCCCTAAATACTGAAATCCGAAGGCGCATTAAGATGCATTCCAAAAGCTAAGCAGAGAATAAAGAAACAGGAAAACTTTGTTAGAAACAAACAGGAAACTTAGCATCAGGAAGAGACAGTTGAAATTTCTAGAGCCCATAATGAGGAAAGAAGGCTTGGAAAATCTGATACTAACAGGACAGATTGAAGGCAAGAGGGACTGAGGAAAACAACGCATAGCCTACTTAGTGACATTGCGTAAATGTATGTCGGAACAGGTTTTAAGAGCTATAAGAAAAAGAAAAAAAAAATAAGGGGAAAGACAGGAAATTGTGGAGAGTCACAATAACCTATGTCCTGAAGGGACACGACATATAAAGAAATAATTTCTGTTTCTGAAACATCTTTCGTTAATCCCTTGAGATTTCGTATTTGTATCACATTTTCTGTCGTTTGTTAACAAAAAAAAAAAAAAAAAAAAAATCATAGATATACGAGATTTTATTAGATTCAATTTGTAATGGCACTTGATCATATCTTTGGGACGCCTAGTACAAGAGAATGTTGAAAAGTTCTCGAAATCTTATCAAACAACCAGACAGGCAATCTCTTCATTCGTGCAAACGTTTCTCGTAATAATAACATTTGGTTAGCTTAACGTCATTTCAACTCCTTATACGTCATTTAATGACGAAATTTAATTTCCTTTGGAGCTTTGGTATTTTTTTTTTTATTATTAAAATCTATTATTATCTAAAATGTATTTTTATACTTTCATGGTGATATGATAAGAGTTTGGAGGTTCATTATTTGACCAGAGCTGAAACCCGAACATGTACTACTACCCCCAGGTCATGTGGACTTGGGAACAACAGCGATTAAGTGGTTTCATGCTCTTCAAAACCACCGAGGGTTGTATATCGTTATACTCAGGACGAGACTATTTTGCTAACGCTTAAATCAAAACAAAACACTTTAGTGTATATTAAGTTTACCTTAGCCTGGGCACTCAGAATCGTTCCTTTACCCTTTAGGGTATCAGTCATGAAATTAAGCCTACTTTCTCAAGATTTGTTTGTAATGCTATGCAAAGATTAAATTAGATTTTTTTCAGTCTTAGGAAGCGCATTAGAAAGCGATCTTTTGTTGTTCCTGTGTCCTGTGTTCCTATAAGTATAGAGAAAAAGTTAGAAACACAAAAAGAGCGCTAAACTGATACTTAATATCAATCCTTCTGTAAATGATAGTTTTCTCGCATATGAAGAGGAGATAAGCAGCAACAAAGACGTGGTTCTGCAGAACAGTGCTGAGAATACCACTGACGGATTATTTGAGCAATGAGGAAGTTTTAAGGAAAATTAAATAAAAAATGACATTTTTACTTAAAATTAAAGAGATAAATTTCTATGGAACATAATGAGAAAAGATTGTTTGGAGAATTTGGCACTTAGAGCACATAATGAAAAAAAAGGTACAGCGGTACACAACCAGTACTTTACATAACGAGCTTGTGTAAATGGATTGCAAAAATGAGTGGGAGGGATAGTAAAAAGTCAACGTTGCTATAAGGAATAGAATGTTATGGAGAGCCATTATCGTCCATACACATGAAAGAATTCCCGTAATATTTTCAGAAACAGTCAGTTATGTGCCATACGTGATACACGCTTAGGCGGTCATGTATTTTTCGATACATGACTGATGAAGCAGATTTTTCCTCGCAGTAGGTTGCCATTTCTTTCTACGGTAGACCAGTTGCCATCCAAGGCTATAGAACTCAGTCTGTCCTGCTATTTACCCATAGCTGGCTGGGGGTGGGGGGCGAGACAAGGATTCATACTTTTCCCAATGGTATTAACCCGTAAGTGAATGTAATGGATTCGACTGGAATTCAAACTCGGCTCTCCGATTCCTTAATCCGAGCCGCTATCCAGAGGGTAATGGGTAGCGTGATGTTTCTCATATTCAGCGACATGACGTGATTCTGTGTTTAAATTAAAGTAATAAATATTGTTAGCCACATGCATTCGTGTAAGAATCATATGGCATTTAGCCAGGCAATGTAAATATAGCGGCCAATAAACATTAAAAAAAAAAAAAACCAAAGACTAAATCTCCTTTCCACTTTTTTCGCGTGGTCAATTTAAAACGAGAGAACTTAATACCTTCGTTGATGCCTTATTCTCATTTCATCTGACATTCTTAATAAAACGAAACTCCACACAACCACTCTGGAGAAGTTGACGTTTCTTCTTTTAGATGGTTGTGGCGAACGAACGTCGGTACAAACGCAAAAATGGCCACGTATCGCGTGTGGACATGTTTGCCAACACCAGTTCCATCCGGATTTCCCCGTTAGCAGAGGGATAGCTTGGCATGTCTAGATACGAGCCTCTCTGCAACTGGTCAAGATCCTGGTGTTTGTAAGATGCCTCATGCTAATAAAAGCAACGGGAAAACCAACAGTCAGCAAGAGACGGTGTCTTGTGAAGTCGGTCCCGTAGGAATTTTGTTCCTAAAGTTGATGTGGCTTACGGGGCCGTGTTATTCTTGTTACGTTTCGTCTTAGTCGGCAAGAAAACTTATTACTATTCCGTTTCATGACTGCTTAAACACTATTATATTTTAGGCTTCTGTTTAAAAGGACTCATTCTAACATGCCGTCAAATAATAATAATGAATAATCGCTTTACGAAGAATATTTCTATATAAAGCTCTCTGAATATTTTCGTTTATTGTTAGAAAACTATTTTATCAAGGCTGAAAATTGTCACAGAGTTGTAAATGAGAATTTAATTATGGGATTTCTGTTTCTGTTTCCGTTTTTTTTTTTTTTTTTTTTTTTTTTATACAGCAACGTCAGCACAGAGTAGAGAGCTTTGTTATTTCGGTACGATGTCATTCTTCGTTTGAAAGACAATCAAAATAGTGAGAAGTGTTTTGAAAGCAACTCGGGTGATATGCAGCATTTCCATATTTTTGCCCAAAGAGATAATTACCGCGTTCTATTGACATTTCCCTCCCACCACCACCAAATCTACGTTGGTGTCAGTATGCGATAAAACACGTTCAACACTGACATCTTACATGACGATACGACAGAGCACAGCGTATGAATTCCAAATGCTGACAGAACGCGTTAATTATTACACCGCGTGATAATAAAGTTCGCCAAGAAAATAAAATCTAGTCTGATTAATAATAATACTGGTTACATTGAAAACAAATCTGGGGCTACTAAAATTTATTTTTTAATCTAACGTGACATTTTTATGATTTCAAAAATTATTTTAGCCGATACTCGTGTTTTAAATAGACGTTTCAAGTACCCAACGAGAGATCAGTATTTCTTAAATAGGGTAATTGAGCCTTACCTTGCTGTAATGCGTTCATCTGGCTTAATATAAAAGTGAAGCTTGGTTTCTTTATTTACAATATAGATTCGATTCCTGCCAGGGTGACATTTTCTTCATAAACAATTTAGATCTGTAGGACGGTAAACATTAATTCCTGCTTTAAAAAATTAGTGATGTCTACTCAAACACGTTTACCAAATAATAACAAAGGTTATTGTTGACATTTATATATAATCAATTCACCCCAAGAAAAGCAATAATGTCATTAAGGCGCAAGGGGCTACTGGGAGTGAAAGAGAATGAAATGATTTTAGAAGTAACCGGAAACAAGAAATAAGAGTTAAACTTCCACTCCTGTTCAAAAAACTGGGGGGAAGTGGGAACCGGACTAAAAAAAAGGACTTTTTTTCCTACTCGAATGAGTTTCGAATCCTCGTCACCACGGTTATAACTCACTTCTAGCGGTTGTAATGTCTTGCTTAGGCTACTCGCCATGGCGTCATGAGAATTCACTCCAACAGACCTCTACTGACTCACTTTGAGTTCTTTATTTTAGGCATCTTGCCAAGTTCATTTGTGTTACCGGGGTGTGTTATTTACTGCACAACACTTATCTAATCTTATTATATAGATATATTTCTTGGGTGGTACATTTTATTTTTAAAAGACAAATAGGCTTTCGATCTTTAGGCTGGTAGATATTAATTCCACTGTTTAAGAAATAAAGGATGTATACTCAAATACACATGCTCATTAGATATAACGCTTGCGGTAATAAGAATTAATTTCGGACTATAGAAATCCATAAATTTCTTTAAAATTTCTTACTTTACATTTTGGTACAAAAATAGATTTCGTAATGTTCTAACGAAAGATGTACACTTCTTAAATAGGGCAATTGAGCCTTCCTTTGTTGTAATGGCTTATCTTTAATGATAAAGTATACTTGGGTGGAAAGGGGATATTTCAAATTAAAGAATCTTATTGGTTAGAGGTACATTTTAACAATTTTGAACTTTAGAATGGATGCCAACTCCAACACGCTTATCCACTATATATATATATATATGTGTGTGTGTGTGTGTGTGTGTCTGATTTAAGGTATAACTAAAAATATATCTGTAAAAGGACAATGTTAAGACAAAAAGGCAACTTAGCAGGGAGTGTTTCGTCCTCTGATGGACTTAATCAAAGCAAATGATATTTGTCATCAAATGATTTGCCTTGATAAGGTCCCAAAGAGGACGATGCGTTTCGGCTAAGTTTTCCTTCTCTCTCTCTCATATATATATATATATATATATATATATATATATATATATATATATATATTTAAAAATATGATTCCTTCGCCATATAAGAGTTCTCATGTTTCAAAACAAGAGCCGAAAACTTCAATATAATTATTTGAATTAAATTGAATTAAAGTACCAAGCTCTGTTCCAACTTCAAGCGAAATTTTTGGAATAACTAATACTTGAAATTTATGCGTTTTTATAAGCATATTCATTATTAAAATTAAAATTACTATGGTAACGGCTAGAACAGTTATTTAAAAAAGGGTCGTAAGGGTTAATAATTTGTATCAGTATCTTAGTTACATTCAAAGAGGTCAAGTCAGGGTAAGGTTGGGGTGTCTAAATTGAAAGCGGAAGATATATATATATATATATATATATATATATATATATATAATATATATATATATATATATATATATATATATATAGAGAGAGAGAGAGAGAGAGAGGATGCTAAGTGACATAATTTAATATCTAATACCGAAACATTTCAGTTAACCAGATGAATATTTATAAGCGTCTTTTGATTTAGAAATTTTTAGTAACTTACATGAGAGAAAATGGATTTATATTGAATTGTATATTTTTTTTTATTTTGAAGAGTACATTTTTTTTCAAGTAGGCAAGCACATAAACTTAATACGCAGTTTAAAAACAGGGCGTCTATTTTAAACACAGGCTATGATGTTTATATCTAATATCTGTATCTATCTACGCATGTACATGAAAATAGCATTTGATTAAATATCAGTACGTTGTTACTTCCCGAGAAGAAATCTACATATTGTCTGTTTATATAAATTTTCTACAAAATTCATCAACATTTTATTTCTCTCTCTCTCTATATATATATTCTCAAGATAGTTTTTGATTAAATTATGTCCAAACATAGCTTGTTTCTTGAGCAATCTACGTTTGACAGATGCCCATCTGTATGTATGTATTCATTTCATATATGTAGTGAAAATATGTTCTAATCAAATGTTTTAAGTTGTACTAATTGTTGAGGGTAGTCAACACTCTTGGTGTTTCAGAATATTTTATTGACTTAGTATACACACACACTCGCACACACAAAAGAAAGCTTCATTTTTGGCAGACAAAGAAAAAAGTATACAAATATTAATGTTTATATATGGAAATTTATATTTTATCTATCTGCAAAATCAGTTTTGTTATTTATATGCACAAACACATACCGTATAAATTTGTCTAACTATATCCATGAGTGTAAATGTGTGTTTCTATTGACAGAGTTCAGTATGTGTATTTGTATGCATGAAAAAGTTCCGATATAGATATGTAACGGCGTATCATTTGTTCTGAGACGTACAAAGAACAACTGACCTAATCAACTCTGTTTGTTCAGAATTCTTTTTTCACGTAATTGTACATATTGATAAGTTAAGAAACATACTAATTCACTTAGGTTTCTCAGCTTAATTTTTTTTTCTTGGTGATACACATACAACATTCAAATATAGTGACATGTAGTCTTACTGTCTTAGATCTACAACCCAAATCCTATCACCTACAAAGAGGTTCTAAGCTCAAAATTTTTCATCCCTGGCCTCTTACTGAACCCCGATGTCTTCTGCGATCAATACACACCTCCGTCCGCGTCTCTCGTCGAATTAGTTGATTCTTTTGGCTCATCGCGAGCGAGGTTCCCCTGGGACAATCTTTTCAGCAATGCGCTGTATTTAAAAGTGAAATCCGAGTAATTTCGGGGGTAAAATCGTTTGACATGCGCCTTAGGAAGTTTTTCTTCATCCCTCAATTCGTGCCATTAATTTGCGACCGTTAATCGCGTCACGAAAATGCGAACGATTGATTGGTCGACGGTCAAGGTTAATGGACACATTTTGGCGCGATTCTCCGGCTTCAAAACTTGCTCTCTCTGTCAGGGAAAGGAAAGTAAAAGCTTTTTAATTCTTTTTCAACAGCAACTGTTTCTTCGATGGAATTCATAATAAACTTTCATTAAGCTTTTCAGGATCATCTTATTGATTTTTTCTTAACACATCATCAAAGCACATGCATGATTGCACATAGATGCACTCGAGCACCCGTACGTAACTACAAAATATGGAGTCACATATGAACATGTTATATATTCAAATTTTAAAAACTTAACGATATTTTTACTTCAAATTACTTGTGTGTATAAATATCAGTTACGAAATTAACCTTTGTATTTACCTTGATAAATTTCATCGATGGAAGTAAAGTGTTGGCAAAGAAAAATTCAAACTCTCTCTCATATATATATATATATATATATATATATATATATATATATATATATATGCGTGTGTGTGTGTGAAAATATATAGAAAATAGGAAAGAACTGGTTAGGTAAATAATCCAAAGTGCTTTAGTATTTTTGTTATTATTTTTAAAAAATAATGCTCGATACAAAAGTAGAGCATAAATATAATTATTTATTTAAAAATATGATTCCAACACGCTACATAAGAGGTCTCATGTTTCAAAACAAGAGCCGAAAACTTCAATATATTAGGTTGGTGCAAAAATAATGACGTAATAATGTCGTTTTTTGACGTATTTTTTAACGTCAAAAAACGACATTATTACGTCATTATTTTTGCACCAACCTAATAATTATTTGAATTAAATTGAGTTAAAGTAAGCTCTGTTCCATCTTCAAGCGAAATTTTTATGGAACAGAGTTTACTTTAACTCAATTTAATTCAAATAATTATATTGAAGTTTTCGGCTCTTGGTTTGAAACATGAGAACTCTTATGTAGCGTGTTGGAATCATATTTTTGAATAAATAATTATATATATATATATATATATATATATATATATATATTAGGTTGGTGCAAAAATAATGTCGTTTTCTCACATAGTAACATGTGAGAAAACAACTATATTTTTGCACCAACCTAATATAATGTTTGAAGTAGTAATGTATTTTTTTATTCATTAATCCGACGGATTTTATCAGTTTAAACGTTATATACAAGAAAATTAATGACAAAGTGGAAATAGAATTTCGTGTTTTGTCCTTTACGTTAATGCAAACGCATAAAGAAGAGGGACAATGATGTTTTGATTTTTTAAAATTATCCATTTTTTTTTTTGAAATGTGTTTGGGTCAAATTTATTTAGTTTCTTTTTGTTTTTATCATATTTGTAAGAAGCTGGTCACAAATTTACTGTGGGTGATCTAGTGATTAAAGCATTTTCTATACATTTTCGTCTTAGTAAACATCTTTTAGTTAAACTATCATTTTTTTAAAATCAAAATTATGGTCAAACTCATGGTGAGACACTAATTCATTGAGCGTGTTGTTTTGTAAAAGATTCCTTTTGTGTTCATATGACGTGTTCGGCGGAGGAGAGGCATATTAAACATTTGATAATTTTACAGCAATACGCACTTAAAGGTTTTAGGCAGATTTGATCAACATTTCTTTTCATGGTTAGCCGTAACGAACAGTAAATGTAAAACTACCTTACACTTAACAGATGGCGATATCAGAGATGAAAAGTTTTTATTATAGCATTATTCGAAAATTTTAACACATCAGCAGATAGCTATTAATGTCAACAACTGAGCACAAATAATTATTAATTAAAAAAAAATTGTAATTAATGTATAATATTATCCATAACTACATGTCGCTTTTGATAAAAGTTAAAAAATAATCCTAAATACGTAAAAAAAGCATATGTTGTTGAATATTCCTTTTTCCATAATATAGCTATTTGTGTTATAATGCTTATTATCTAAACAATAATAATACTGAATTTCTTTTTAAAACATTAAAATATATTTAATCACTAATAGCTGTCACGATCTATAAGTAAAATAATAATATTTATTAAGAATTTATTCCAGGAAATTTCAAGATTTGCAGAAGCATTGCTAACAATTATGTATTTCGTTACATAACAAATAAATAAAAATACAGAGCAACCTCGCTTCTCGAACGTCTCACATGTCGAACAAATCGGTTTTCGAACAGAAAATTCGAGATAAAAATGCCTCGGTTATGGAACAAATTTTTTGCTTTTCATTTCCAATTTTATTGTACAGTGCTTTTATTTTTCTCTTCATTCGTCCTCAGTCGTGGCTCCAAAGAAATCTAGCAGTGATACTGATAAAGGAAAAAGAAAAGTTAAGAGAAAAACAATTGTTGATGATATTGTCTCTTCCTAGTCAGTTTCATATGGCAAAATCAACGATCTATATTATTCTTATAAATAAAGAGACGATCATCTCTTTCCTTTCCCTTTCCAAACAATAACATCTTTCCTTTCACTTCCACCATCAACTCTCCTGCTTACACGTACGGTTTAATTAAAGTGTTCGTCTATATTGTATCTGTTTAGTATTGGGTTTATTTATTTTTTCTTAGATTTAATGATTTTCATTAATTTTGTGTATAATCTTGTGCACAAAGTACTGTCGTTAAAGTTTAAATAAGCAGACATTTTGGTACCAGGAACGGATTAATCCATTTTACAATGATTCTTATTGGAAAAATAGTTTCGGTTTACGAACATTTCGGGTTACGAACGGGCTTCAGGAACGAATTAAGTTCCACTGTAATATAAATTTTGATGCTATACCGAATTTGCTGTTAGGTATTTTTCATTTCCTCTGTTATTAGCCGCATTTTAGAATATTTTGACTGCAATGCTAAGTTTTCTAAGCTGAAAAAACTGGAGTTATTTCGTTTACGCTTTGTTACCTCTCTTTTCCATTGTTGTTTTCAGATCGCTTTTTCCAGTCATTTTGATGGGCAATAGTGAAATTTAGAATGATCTTATTCCATTTCAAAAAACAAAGCCTGTAAAAAAGAATATTTTAAATCAATATACGACCAAAAATAAAATGCTTTTGACAAAAAACCGTTATGATTTTATTATAATTATGTAACAATAATGTAATGATATTCCGCAGACAAATCTACGGTTTATTTTACCTTATCTCATTGCATGGTTCCGGACTATAAACCTAAATTGAGCTTGAAATATTTTGTAATCGGTTTTTGTAAAACACTTGGTTATGATGTAATGAATAATTTCCAGTGAAAAAAACAATTTTCGATTTTTTATTTAATACAGCCCTCCTCCGCCGGACGTGTCATGCATCTTCCTACGAAGGAACCTCTTTTCTTTCAAACAAGCAGAACTTCAACTAAAAAACATAGCTACAAGACTAAAGGTGAGTAAAAACACTTCCCAAAGATTTTGATAAATCACAAGTAATATTACACGCAATAAATTTAACTTTTTTTGTCACCCCCCCCTAGTCTTTTGAACAGGAGTAGAGGCTTATCCCTTGTTTCGTGATTTTAAGATGAGTTTCTGGTTCCTTCTAAAGTTTATTATAACTCTATACTTTTAATGTTTCCGTATGAACTCTAAAGTTTTATTTATCAATTTTTTCCCTTCAATTGGAGTAGTTAGATTTGCCTATCACCCAGTTAACATTGCTGCTGGGACTTTTGAACGGGAATATAGGTTTATTCCTTGTTCTCCGATTAGCATCGGATTTCCGGTAAATTCTAGAATCTTTTCATTCTGTTTCACTCCAAGTAGACCATTGTTACCTTGCTTGCGGCGAAGTGATTAAAAAAAAAAGAAAAAAAAAAGAATACCTAAACTTGAAAGGTAAAAAAAAAAAAAGATTCTCTTGAACAAAGATAACTAGATTTACGAAAATATGTATATTTTTCTTGTAATTTAAAAAAAAAAAAATCGATTGCTTACTATTTATTATTGGATTTGAGAAGAAATTTATCTCGCAAAAACTTCTGGCGATCGAACAAAAGTGTTTAAGCAGTAAACGGATTTGAAAAACCTGAATTTTAAATATCAATATTATTGTCTTGTTAACGCTGACAGCTTTCTGGCTCCCTTACTGTGGTTCAGTGATTTTGACGTGTCGATTATTTGGAAAGTCATAGCCTCTGATGTATACAAGAGGTTAGATAGATACAAACGTTACCCCGTTAAAGTTCTCCAGTAAACAGAGGGGACGATCGTCTTTCATGGTTGCATAGTCACATAAATAGATTTGCAGTATATGATGAGGAAATCCTGTACAATCTATCTGTCATATCAATGATTAGCCTCCATCGGCTGTCTGAAAGCGAACAAATCATCTCCAGTAAAGGAAGGATCGAAGCGAAAGGAAAGAATGAAGGAATGGTCAAGCTCTCATCTCCAATTACAGGAGACTTGCTTGTCATTAAGGTGCCGTCGCGTTTCAGTGAGTGACAGAAGCACGATCTGCTATTGAGTGTATTTGTTTGCATTTGCGCACGCGCATACGTGTTCGTGTACAGTATACGTCTGCATAGTGCCAGGCACAGAAGCGTTGCGCCTAAAATGTGCACAAGGAAACACGCAATGGACAACAGAAACGCAACAATAAATGCTTGCTTGAACACGCTCTATTTTCAAGCACACATACTGAAGAAATCAAACAAAAGTAATCACACATAATCATCAATACATAAGTAAAGTACGAGTTGAAACGAGATAAAGTCACATATAAGTTTCCATATTGGACTTAATTTAGATTTTTGATTCACGTATACGAGAGATAAAATAAACAAATACAAATTCCTTTCTCTTTCTGTCTCTCTCTGTATATATATATATATATATATATATATATATATATATATATATATATGCGGGGTATTTATTGGAAAACGCTAAATATCAGTGATAGAGCTAGCATACGTCAATGAGTGAACATTCGTGTATGTATGTCCTGAGTGGCGTTCCGACGACAATTTTTCCTCCCACTACCATAAAAATACCGATATACGCAACCATATATAAATCCAAAATTTAAAAATTTATCAGTTTGTCTGACGATTGTAAATAGCGTGAAACCCAGGGTCACAAACTAATATCAATACAGCTAAACACACACATATACATTATATATATATATATATATATATATATATATATATATATATATATATATATATATATATACATACACACAAACAATTTTCGTTAAAAACGACTGACAAGAAAACTGCGATTATTTGTTTTCATTTAATTTTTCTTATGTTCTTATATATATATATATATATATATATATATATATATATATATATATTTTTTTTTTTTCTTTTCAGGAGAAAATATACGTAAAAATTCTCCGAATATTCTATATGTTCGAGCATTTTCGGCTATATTTTTAGCAATTATCAAGGATGATTTTATTTTTACTTTTAACTGAATGGATGGATTTTTATGCATTTATCTACAGTTATACGAATGATTTCTTACATTGTAACCGTGTTCATTGTTCATGTTATTGAATGTTGGCTTTTCATTTTTTTATTATTATTAATAAGGCTTCCATTATTTTCATCTTTTTTTTTTGTATGTGGACGAGGTTATTATATTTGTAACGCTAACGTGTTCTTTGTCAGTCATTTTTAACGAAACTTAAAATTTAAGAGGGGTTGCTGCTCAAATACAGACACGTGATACACATTATATGCATACACACACACACACACATACGGTGTGATGGGAAAATTGTCACCATTTTATATTTTGTCGGACACCATCTCTGAGAAAAAGAGCACCCTGACGCAATATACTGTTAAAAATTTGGAAACTGCATGTTGTACTGCTTAGCATTTACGCCGGAAGTTCCGTTACGAACATTTCAGAGTGTTTGAGTGTCAATCTTAGAACAGCGCAGAGGATTCATAAAGAGTTGGATGAGTCTAATGGTGATTACGAAGGTACAGCAGCTCGGAAAGCTCACTGCATTCGTTCTGATAAAGAAAGAACTCCCGAATTTGTTGGTGAGGACCCCACACTCAATACTACGTCAAGTGCCCTGAGGAGTCAGTTTTGCTCCGAGTCAAGACGGTGGCTGCTAGAAGACCCTATGTCTGGCAACAGAACTCTGCACCATGCCACACAAGCAGGAGAAATCAGTCATGGCTGTCAGAAAATATTTGCGACCACATCACCCCTTACATACGGCCACTTAACACCCCAGACTGCAGCCCTCTTGATTATTATATGTGGGGCACGAGTTGAACAACAAAAGTCTTTGTAACACCAATGATGAACTGAAAGCAAGGATTATAACATTCACCAACTTCAACAAGAAGACCGTCTAAAAGATTTGCAAGTGATTTCGAAGTCACCCAGAGACCGTGGTTGAAGCCAATGTCGAGTTTATTGAATAATTTTACTCTTTATTTATTAATATTTTGGTGATATTTTGGTGAATATATCTGTTAAAATAAGATGTCAGTATTTTCATTTTTGCGTAATTTAGACGACAATTTATCAATCGCACTATATATAAAAATAGATTTCGAAAATTTAATAAAAAACGAGAGCGAGAAATACATTCAACATATTACATAGGAAACGGCTCAAAGTTATCAAAATAAATTAAAAGGCTTGTTTAAATGCTTCTTTTTGTTGTTGCTTTTTGAGATTTGTGGAAAAGTGAATCACGTTCATCATCTGTCTCCTCCCAAATCAACAGATCTTACTCCATGCGATTTTTATCTGTGTGTATGTGGGGGTGGTACATAAACGAAAGAGTGTGTGTTCGACCTATGCCTCCTCCTACACTTGAAGATCTGAGACACTGAATTGTTGAAACTGTGAAATCAATATCTACAGATCAATTGATTCGAGTTTGGCAAGAAGTGGAATATCGTTTTGATGTTTGCCGAGCAACACACGATGCTCACGTCGAGCGCATACAAATTGTAAAAAAAAAAAAAAAATTAAAATAATAAACTTCGAATTTTTTCCTACCCAGTAGTGTGTTTCTGTCTCAGTATTTATTTTTGTAAAATTTTCGAAATCTGCTTCTTTCGTTTGGAATAAACCTATATATATATTTCCAGAAAAAAACGATACCTAGAGTGTAAAATACATTTTAAATATGAAAAGTCTTACTTTAAGGTTTTAGCTTAATTTCAGGCTAATAGATTAACTTTAATATCTGCAATAAGTTAAATACTTTGCTGTTTTTTTTTTCAAACCAGTTTAGAATAAATGTCTTTTCTGCGACAGGCTACAAATTTAAATTAGAATCATAATTTTCCCAAAGTCATTTGAGTGAATGTGAATATAACGAACTCGGCCATCATTTTAACTCGGCTCGCGAATTTCCCTCTACGCTATATTACACACACACACACACACACACACTATATATATATATATATATATATATATATATATATATATATATATATATATAGTGTAAATTATAAAAATGCGGGGTTTCAAACAACAGTTATTTTTATTTGTTGATTGTGACTGCAATTGGATTCGACAATCTTTGTGAAGTGTTTTTCCGTAAAATATAATAAACAATATTTTTAATGCAGGTTATAGAACAATCACTTTTCATGGAGACTCAAGTGACATGTAAGTGATTGATTTTTTGTTTAGAGCGTATCAACACTTTGCGGGTTATTTAAAGCAGAAACATATATAAAATTGTAAGAATATTTTTTGTTTTCGCCTTAATATTGTAGTAATATTATTTTAGTATAATAATGATTTATCCAGATACGAGTCTATATAGCCCGTAGATGCTGGAGGAGATGGATTATTACTTTTCTCAATGGTATTTGCATGTAAGTTAATGTAACGAACCAGACTGAGTTATGTAAGAGAATAAAATGTCAGACAACACAAGGATTACAATTATAATGAATAGGTCATCTATATAAATAAATGAGAATTTCACCGTGTCACTTTTTCAGCTTTACTCCTAGAGGCTATAGCCCAACATATCATATCATTTTGGAATCAGACTGACTTCGTGAACAAATTAAAAATATCCTGGTCCGGAAATATTGCATTCCAAAGTTTTCATTAGTGCGATTGTTTTCGGCGATATTTTTACGTATTTTTTTGCGAGGGGCATTATTTTTTGTACGATAACAATTTTTATAGCTTTTAAATAAATTCAGGTATAATTGAAATTAATTGCGAAATCCAGCGATGTCCCACATGAAATAAAATTGTTTACACGGATAGTAAGGACCTACGTACATCAAATTTTATTTAAAATAAGAATTATCGTTGAGCTTTTTAAATAGGCAAACTTAAATATTAATGCAATACTTAAATGCAGCGATCAACTTTGATTTCTACTGTAGTTTGTTGCCTATTGCATACAGCAGCAGTGTGCATTGCAAAAAAGAAATCTCTGCGAACAAAGGACCAAAATGCAATCAAAAGAGACAAGGCTGAAACGAGGAAAGTCCAGTGCAAATGAAAACCTAAATCAAAAGACAATCAGGAGAGTTTCCAATGCCGAGAATATGCAATGACGTAGGGACTCTCAAATTGCTTAAGACGAAGGCCTAATTAAGTACCCTCCGAAGGAGTTAGCTTAAATACCGCCCAATAGGGGAGCTTTTAAGCTAGTTTCTAATAATGCTGAAATACTTTATAACTTTAATTGTAAGAAGTAAAGATAAAAGAAATTATATACATCCAACTTAAGCAACAGTCCATAACACGAATAATAATATCCATTACAGTTGGAGGCACCACGTTCTTAAATATATAAACACTATTCTAAAACGTTTTATATATATCGTTGTTTAAGCTTTTCCACGTTCTCATAATATATATATATATATATATATATATATATATATATATATATATATATAGAGAGAGAGAGAGAGAGAGAGAGAGATAAAGGAACATTGAAGTCAACACCCACTGATGATAATGTCTCATGCTTAAACGCAATCGTCAGGCCATGGTCTACATATATATATATATATATATATATATATATATATATATATATATATATATATATATATTACACACGCTCTATCTCTGATATTGAGCACTTTATTCCATAAATATAGCACACCTTAAGACTATATTTCTTTATATATATATATATATATATATATATATATATATATATATATATATATATATGTATGTATGTAGTGTTGGATGTATAATAGTGCCAGAAACAAAAGTCGAGTTGAGATTATAAGCTTTACTCTGTATTGACCCTTTTTTAAAAATGATATGTTACAGTCAGTGGAATTTGTTTTTATACCATACGTGGGGATATGTGGATATATATATATATATATATATATATATATATATATATATATATATATATATAACGTGTATTGAAAATACTTTTACAAAATTTGAGGTTGGGTTTCCTCACACAAAAACGAGGAAAAACGTCCCTAAAATTTTTTGTCCGCAAATTCTTTCGTTTTCGAGTTAAGTTTACAGTAGACGCTGTTAGATGTACATCCGAAAATACATTTACAAACTTTGGGAGCGGGTTCTTAACATCAAATCTAGGTAAAATGTCCATATAAACATATGTCCAAAAGGCCAGTGTTGTACCTCATCACAGGAACTCATAACAAATGTTCAAAACGTCCTCCGCTTGCTTCTATACATGCATGTACCAGGTGGACCCTCCCAAATACTCCCACATAGTGTTGAATGGTTTTGCAGGCTCCAATGACACGTCGATGAAGCGCCTCTGTATTATTAATGTTTGCTGCATAAGCCAATTCTTTTACGTGGCCCCCAAAGATAAAAATCCAAAGGATTGAGGTCAGGAGAACGTGCAGGCCATGGAACCGCTCCCCTCCTACCTATCTATCTTTCATGATAGATATCAACCAGTGCATCGGGAATAATGTAACTAAAATGTTCTGAATTACCATCATGCATGAACCACATGCGACTTCGTATTAGCAAGGATGCATCCTCTTGCAGGTCTGGAATTGTGCTCCCTGCAGATAACTCGTGTAAGACGTGCTGGGAGAAAAATATGGACCTAACAGTTAGTCACCTACAATTCCTGCCCACATATTAATCATAAACTGTTGCCGCTGTCTAGCCTGTATTGTTACATGGGGATTCCGATTCGCCCATAAATGTTGGTTGTGTAAATTTGTTATTCCATCTCTTCCAAATGTTGCCTCTATCCATAAACAAGACTGAAGGGACAAATTACGGATCGGTAGTCTGTGTAACAAACCGCCAGCAGAAGTTCTCCCATGGTGAGAGATCAGAGGGCGAAAGGCCCTGAACACGTTGCAAATGATACAAATACATGAGCTGCTCTTGATGTACCCTCCATGCAGTACGATGAGATGTACGACTTGCTAGGTCCACTTGACTTGTGCTGATGACTGGATTGTCTCGTACAGCCTGTAGAATGTTTTCTTTGTGGTTAGGCGTACGAGCGGATCTCGCTTTTCTTTGATCAATTGTTCGTGGTGCCACAGATCCTGTCTCAGCAACGAGACGATAAACAATGGCAAAAGTTAGATGAGACGGCTACCAAGGGTCTGGAAACGCAATCTGATTCAGTCGTGCAGCTTTGCATTCATTACCATTCGCGCGCTCGTATCTAAAAATAATATCTAACCAACGCCTTTATTCACTGTGCCATGTGTCCTTAAGAATTTTCGAAGCTCAACTAGCTATGATAATTTTAGTTGATTTTTTTTTTACTTTCTTTTTATGAACAATGTCAGCGAAATGTATTTTGGTCAATATTTTGAAGCATGGAGTAAAAACAATTTTGGATCCAGCTGAAGTCAAGAATGAAAACGACACACTACGAAAGATTTTTGTTGCTTTGAAATAGATAAACTTTAATGTTGACTTACTGGGACTGAACCAGACACCTGGAGTCACCACTGATTATATATATATATATATATATATATATATATATATATATATATATATATATATATATGTGTGTGTGTGTGTGTGTGTGTGTGTGTGTATGTAGCATATCTTCCTTCAAACATGTTTTCATTGAATAATATAGACATATTGTGCCTACTTATTTTTAGACAGATACTTTACAGTTGGTTAAACAATTTCCATAATTACAACAGATAAATTTTAAATTCTAAAATAACAATAATTAAGTGCATTCGAGCGTGTGTGCGTGCGCGTGTCGGTGTGTGATTTTTTAAAAATCCCCATCACAACGGAATGCAGATTTAATCGCAGTTAAAACAAGTTTGTCTTTATAATTTACCGCTGAATATGATCTTGGATAAGATCGAAAGTATTTGCTTAATAAAAAAAAAAAGTACGGTGCCTTCTTTAACGAATTCCATCTTAACATCAAGAAATAGATTAGACCACTGGAAAGGACCAGTACACACCATATGTCTATATTATTCAATGAAACATACATACGCATTATATATATATATATATATATATATATATATATATATATATATATATATATGTATATATATATATATATATATATATATATATATATATCCTCACGTTTTCAACTGACTTGAAATGAAACAACTACATTGAATCAACAGCTGCATCTACTGCTGCAAGGGAAGTTGGTTTATTCTGTCGTGTCAGGTGGTATTTCTTGTCAGAGTCCATCTTACACATCTACAAATCTACCATTCGTCCTTGCATTGAATATTGCTGCCCTATCTGGTCTGGTGTTCACCCCGGGGTTCTCGACAAAATCCAAAGAAGAATCTGCAATGTAATCGATCCTGACCTGGAATCTCGACTTCAGACATTTTCTCACAGACGTGATGTGGCTTTCTTGTGTTTTTTTCTACAAGCATTTTCATGACTACTGCTCTGAAAGCATTTTTTCCGATGACATGAATGAAAGCATGCTACTAGATTAGCAGCTGTCTCACTCTTTTATTGTTGAAATAGTTAAATGTAACCACCACTTCTACTCCGACAGTTTCTTTTCTTGTACTTCCCGACATTGAAACTCCCTTCCTCACTTGCTTCCATGATAACTACAATCTTCAAAAATTTAAATGCAAAAGGAATCGCCATATTCTGTTGCCTTGATTCCTGCCTTTTTTCCTTTCCTCAATCCCCCCACACCCACTCTTTTCTCTCACTTTCACTTTCCGTAACCTCCTGCGTGCTAGTGGCACTCCTACTTTGCTTAGGGTGAAATGCTTATATACTTTAGAAGTTATATAATATATTATATATACAATAGTTTTCTGATCCTGAAACAACTAATTCTGCAAGGAATCAATTATTTTTGCGGTGTATTCATCATTTTTGCACAATTTCAAGCTAATCTTAATTAGAGAAGGTAATTGTATTTAGCCCGAAAACTTCAGAGATACAAGAACCTTTTCTATTTCCCAATGGCATCTTCCATTCATCTATTTTTAATTAATGCTCTTTCTTACTCAAAGATAAAATGTCGGAAACGATATTTTGATGCAAACCTATTTCTCTTAATCGAAACTATGGCATTTACTTAAAATTTTAACAAATGAAATAATTCGTCGCTATATCTTTCACACTATCTAAATAATAATTAAAAATTCAACACCCATTTTAACTTATGTTTTATACTTTGTACAGCTCTGAAGCAAGATGACTACTTTATTGAAAACAAAATAATGAAGACAGTCAAGTGTGTAAATATATAAATGTCTTCCAAGCATGAAACACTTCAGTATTCTAAGATTTTTCATTAAATTAACGAAATCTATTTATTGATGACAGAGTCGGAAAAATCACAACCAATCGATAAATAGGTACACATAAGTCCAGTCTAAATACGAGTTAGTAAACCTCTAGGGTCGTATGAACACCATATGTAGCAATTGTGTTTCTTAGGCAAGATAGCCTCTCAGGTTTGTTTTTTGTTTTTTTTTTTAATTCAGAGTTTTTCCTTCTTCTAGACCGGTTGCCACCCAAGGCTATTTACCTATGAGCGGAGGAAGAAGAAATGGATTCATACATTTCCCAAGGGTATTAGCATGTAATGTAATGAACTCTACTCTCCAATTCGTCAGTCCGAGCCGCTATCCATTATTACACCACACCTCCAATAGGTCCTGATCCCGTTTACAAGAGAGTGTGAAAAGGGTACACGTAAGTCAGGTTTAGACATAAGTATTTTAAGTTTCGCTGACAGGTAATTTATTCTATGTAAAGTGTTCCTTAAGGACAAGAGAGATTATAGCTTTCCACATTTTCCTGTCTTTTGTTGTTCTGTATATATATATATATATATATATATATATATATATATATATATATATATCGAAGCAGGTAATATAGAAATATTTAGTTCCATCCGATGCTCGTATTAAATTGTATAAACGTCAAATGTTTTATTGTCTATACCCGCTATTAGCTTTTACTGTAGTAGAGTTATCTTCCTTGCAATGTTGACGGCAAGTGGTAATGTCTTCGTTATGACAATGGCGGAATATTTCAAGGTATTTGCAAAACCAAAAGGTCAATAGAGCGATTCTATGGAAACCCCACGCACAAAAATCTCCGTGCTGTTTCCCTTCAAGATGTGGACGATCATGGCTCTTCACATCTTCTTATCCTTTGGAGATATTAGCAATAATTTGTACTATACCCTTCCCTGTCATGCCATCCATTTTTACAAGCTTGTTAGGTAGATTACTCGCAACTGTCTTGTCTCCTTTGCCTTCATATGTCCTGTGAGGGTCAAATTCTTTTTAGGTCTTATGTTCCCCGGAAATTTCAACTGTC
>OZ010580.1:35058550-35081050 GCA_963932145.1 Acanthosepion lycidas
TCATTATATTTACTCCCAAAATATTTTGATCTACCATCTATTGATATGTTGCCAGTACGTTTTGCAGAAAAATATCTGAAATCCATGATGCTGTCACCACCAAATTTCACTGTTGGAACTGTATTCTTTTGTTTGAAGGCATCGCTATCTTTTCTCCAAACATGATTCCCAGAATTACGCCCAAATAGCTTAATTTTAGTTTCGTCTGTCCATAATACTCTTTCCCAATACGATTTTTCTTGATCTATATGTTCACAAACGAATTTCAGCTTGGCATCTGTATTTTTTCAATAGCAGTGGAATTTTCCGAGGAGAGCGTGATCTTAGATTGTTCCTATGAATTTCAATGCTTATTGTTCGTTTAGTGAAGGATTCCTGATGAAAGCAAATTATCCTGCAACTCTTGACGAGTAACCATTGGATTTTGTTTAATATGACGCATTAATTTCCTCGAAGAATTTGAAGAAATCTTCCGTGGAGTACCTTGCAATGAATGAACTAATGGTAGTAAATGGAATATTCAGGTTGTCTGAGATTTTCCTGTAACTTACTTTCTTTCCAGAGATTAACAATCCGTTCTTTTTGCGAATTTGTCAATCCTTTACCTCTTGCTATGAGGATAACATTCTTACATGAATCAATATCAATTACAGTACAGCATGCAGTTCCAAAATTTCTGGCGGAGTGAATTGCGTCGGGGTGCTCCTTTTCTTAGAGAAGGTGCCCAACTGACCCTATTATACTGTGCAGTCGACAAAAGCAAAAAACAAACAATGCGCCTTCGCGAAATTAAAAAAAAAATGACAACAATTTACCCACCTGACTCTCTCTCTCTCTCTCTCTCTCTCTCTATATATATATATATATATATATATATATATATATATGTATAAACTCACGCAATCTTCATATCATTCAAACCGAAATGAAAGGGAAATAGGAACTGTGAATCTCTCTAAATCATCACCGGTTAGAAATGTTTTTTTTTTCAGTGATGCTTTTGAGAGATTCACAGGTCATATAAAGCTGAAGATTATCTGAGCGTGAAACTGGCTACGGCTAGAGGAATCCTTTCTTTGGTTTTGGCGTTGTTACACGTTCTTTTGCTCGGTCTAGGCAATCTAATCTTCGAATACTTTAATTTACTGATTAGTTTTATATATATATATATATATATATATATATATATATATATATATATATATTAAAAAATGGCATAATACCGACAAAGAGAAATTTTAAGTTTTTTAACACCTTGAAATAAAAGAAATGAATTAAAATTTATCATTACAGCTTTTGTCCCCAGCCATTAAAATACTGCATCTAAGAAAAATAAAATAAAATAAAACACTAAAATAATAACCAGAAAATCTGGCTTAAAAACGTTTGTCCAGTTCTTTACTAAACACAGACCATTTTACATTTGGATTTAGAAATGATTAAACCTTATACTCTTAGTGCCAGTTTGAACTTTTTATTTTTCATATGCAGTAACCATTTTTGTTGAGGTTCGTGGTTTTCGATTTCAGATGAAATCTAGGATAATGACCCCTACAGCTCTTAGAGAGGAACCTGTTTCTTCGAATCTTATGGATTCGTGCTACAGAATCACAAAAGAACTTTACCAAATTTCTTTATCAAATAAAATACACCACATCACTTTCAACAGCAGCAACGACTAAAATGGATAAATTTGGACTTTCCACACTACTTAAAGCATAAGGTAAGGAAGGAAACTCCCATCAATACTGGAAAAAAAAGAGATCTGAGGAACCTGTTTTTGTGAAAATGTTTTAATTGTTCTAATATAATGGATTTTAACCGACATTAGAAATGACTGCTGATCATGGAAAACAGTATTTTAAGTTAATCTCACGTTGCTATTTTCTGAGAGTACAGTCATTTTCAATAGAGGTAGGCTTTTCCTTTTTCGGTCGTCTTGTTTTGATAGTTTTCAGCACATATTAACTGCACAATGCATGATAGACACAATTACATCAATCACACGTTCATAATATTAACATAATATTCGTCAAATTTTGCATAGTTTGTGAAGATTTACAGATCGAATCTGTACATAAAATTATATACGTTGAACACAAAGAGCAAAATATAACTCACAGGCAGAACATTAAATTACTTTCCCTATTTAAAATTGACGATATTTTTTTTTTGAATTTCCTTAAGAAAAAACTAGTCAACGCAGCAATGAGGCAAAAAACTTAAAGAATGGTGTTAACACACAAAATGAATACAGACTGTAATGTTCTGACTTCAAGACAAGAAAAAAGATTGAAAAGTGGTCTATTTTATTGGCTAGGAAGAAATCACGTCATGTATCTGTATGTTTTGTCTATGAATTTGCGAAGTGGGCTATTTTGCAGGCATTGCTGTAATGATTGGGATCTGGTTAAAGAAATTGTCAATTACATTTTTTTATGAGGACGAGTGTTCGTATCACTACCCAAAGAATAGTTGGTTGTTAATATCATTAGTTGGTTGTTAATATCATTATTATTAAAATAATGACGGTTTTTGACGTATTTTTTAACGTCAAAAACCGTCATTATTTTTGCACCAACCTAATATAACAACAGCAATAAAAAATAAAAGGAGCTGTAATGAGAAAGTAAATAAATTGATTTCTAAAGAATTAATGGATTTTATTTTTTTTTTTAATCAGACATACTTTTAATTCTTTACTCAATAGTCGATACTCGAATTTGAGTCGAGACCGTGTTATTCTAAACATTATTTCGTCTACCGGCAACTCCAGAAAACTCATTAAATAGGGCACATTTTCTCTCGGTTTTCACGAGTGCGCAAGTCGAGAAATGATATAAATAGTGTTTAAAATAAACCAATCGTCTAAAATACGGATATCCAGTAAAAATAGCGTTTAAAGTAATAAAAATAAATTGATATCTAGAACATTAAGTTCCGTTTCATATATTAGTCTAAATCTTTGATTTAAAGTTGAAATGTTGCCCGCGAAAAGAATCCATATTTTATTGCAATTATAACTACGTTTGTTTGTCGTAAATAAAACTGTTATAACTAAATATTATTTGACATCAACATTTAAATAATATTTGCCATTAATCCATTTTCATATATATATATATATATATATATATATATATATATATATATGAGAAATTACACTGAAAAGAATTAAAAAACACGTGATCCAGAACGCTACATAAGCAGTAAAAAACGGAGTTGAAGTGTTTTAAACTCACAGAAACACATATACATACTCACAGACAACCCCTTGAAGATGGTCTCAGATGAGATTGAAAGTAGTTGCGAAAATTTTGGTATTTTTCTTACTCAGTTTTCTAAATCTATCAAAAAATTAATCCGCAAACTTGGAGGGATCATAACGAAAACTAATCGACATAATATGTCTAAATTATTTAACCTAACTTGTTTGAATATATATATATATATATATATATATATATATATATATATATATATATATATAATAATACTCTGAAATCTTTTAATTCGAGCTGTTCGTTTTGAATAAAAATCGCTGGGCTGTAATCAGATAAGGACTAAAAAGAAACGAAGGAATTGGGAGCCTAGACACACATGTAGCGATTAATTGTTATATCATGATTTCTGTATGTATGGCGTAAGGATCATGAATTCACAAGCCATAACGAGATTAGCTTCTTATGCGCTTAATGAAGCGCAGCGCTAATTCCTCGATAAAGCGCATCGTGCACACAGTGCAACGAATTTGAATGCATATACGATGGCATGGCATATCTACATAATCACGTAGTGCTTCGGCAAGTCGATAATTCCCATAATTATAATTCTTTTCTCGACAGAAACAAACGGTAATCAGTGCGACTACCATTGGATCAGATCCTTTCATGTGGTCGACCGTTTCGGCACGTTCAATGTCTGGTTAACTGATATTAGTGTCCATCATAAAGTTACTTATGACTAATCTTAGCATCGGTTGGCCTAAAGCCATATTTGTGGAGTAGCCAGTGAGCATAGACATAATTTACTAACCGTAGTTTGATAAAGAACGTTTCCTCACGTCATGTTACTCGTCATATGAATTTAAACTTTAATCTTATTCGAGAAAAAGTACTTCTTTTTTGCAGTACATTATTATTTTTTAAACATTTCACCTCCAGGCAAGGCAATAAAGTCACTAAGATTCAATAGGTTACGGAGTTTGAGATAATATGAGAAAAGAAATCATTAAGAGAAAAGTATAAAATAATAATTAATATATACTAACGATTGACATTGCATTTAAATGTTTGAAGATCAAAGTTGACTGGAAAGCAAGAAGCAGGAAGAGAGTTCCACAAGCGAGATGTGCGATAGAAGAAACTGTTAGCATAGAACTTAGTTGCATCTAGCTATTTTAACGGTAAAATTATGAGACCTTATCGCCAGTTTAGTATTGCACTTAAATTCATAAAATCCAGGAATCAAAGTGGAAATTTCAGAACAATTACCATGAAAATATTTATAGAAGATGAACAGGGCAGCTATGGAACGGTGGTGGAAAAGTGACTGAAGCCGAGATACCAAGTCAGGACCAATGAGAGTGCACGTTTTTCTGCAAATTTCGACCTTAGTGCTAGAAAAAAATAAATAAATAAAAAATAAAAATGGAGTGTCAAAAGGATGTTTTTCCCTTCACACCATTTCATTATATAAATTTATTACCACGTCGGAAGTATTTCTGTAGCTTATTATGCTGGTTACATTCAGCTATATTTTTTTTCCAAACTATGGTAATATTAGGATTCTATCCTTTACATCATTTGGTCTTTCTTGTTTAGAATCTCGAATCGAACCCGTTATTTAGTCCACGGGTGTTGATTGTTCTAATTCCATGTACCATGATTTTTTTTTATATCTCAGTTTTTAGTTAATTCCCTTTATTAACTCAAGTTTTTGGTTCCCTCTGCTGTGGCCAGGTATTGAACTCGCATCTCTTTGCGTCAAACCATTTTTTTTTTTTTTTTGGATCACTCAACCAACATTTTTATCTACTGGACCATGGCGAGTTACTAAAAGGAAATTAACTGAAACAGATATTCAAAAAAAAAAAAAAAAAAAGAAGCATGGCACGTGGAATTAGAACAATCTAGCCCCGTGGACTAGTTAAAGGGTTCAGTTCGAAATTCCAACCTATATTATCTGAAGAAGGCCAGAGCATACAACGGCTGAAACATCTTGAATATGACAAAGATGAAGACAACAGTCAGAACGATGTAAATTGTCTAAGCAATTACAATACCTCATCTTAGGAATATAGACTAATGTATCATTTTTCCTTTAGTAATCCTTCAAACATTGTTACACAGACGCGCGTGCGCATAGATTTTGTGTGTTACGTCTTTTCAATAGCAATGATTAAATTTTGAAGAACATAAACGTTCACGGATCTCCACGGCTCTTTTGTCACGAAGTAATTTTTAGCGCCTTACCACCCTTTGTTCTGCTATTCATTTACACAAGCTCATTAAGTAGGTCAATCGCTGTTGACCCCCCCCACACACACTGCTTATCTTGCCTTAAAAATATCTTGTGAATAAAAAAATTTCTAGGCCTCCTTCCTCATTAAGTATTCCCATCGCTTTCTGATTGTAAGTATAAACTTCCTTGTTCCTAGTTGCTAACATGTTCTTTGGTATTCTTATCAAGCATTGGTAGAACGATGTCATTTCAAGTCACTACTTCATCTGTGGGGAAATTATTCACCCTATCACTACCCTACAAGAGATAAGATAGTACATTCAGTTCAACAGTCATATTTTTGTTTTTAACAATATTCTATCTCTTATATTATTAGAATTTATGAATTTAAACTGCTAACAGTTTTTCTCGCACTTCTCCCTTATGGCTTTCTTTCCAGTCAACTGTGATATTCACACATTTATATGCAATGTCAATCGTTATCATCTATCTTCTTAATTTAAGTTCTTTTATTAACTCTCTCCTTAATGTTTTCTATTTCTCATTCTCTTACACTAAGTAACCACTTTCGAATTAGTGGCTTGCTTGGAGTAAAACAACAAAACCAAAAAAAAAAAAAAAAAAAAAAACCCGAACAAAACTAAAAAATAACCAAAAAACAAAAAAAAAACAAACCCCCGAATACCCGCCCCCAAACCCCGAACAACCCCCAAACCGAACCCCCTCAAACCCCCCCCCAAAAAAAAACGAACGATAAAACAAATACCTATAACAGTATAACTCTACTATAAGATTTTATAAATATTTGGAATTTCTAAGAAAAAGAGCTCTTTACCATGACATTTATTTTTTTTCATTTGAAAACAAGGGATCTTCTGCCATAACCCAACGTTGTAACTGTTGCAGGTTCCATAATATTACACATAGAAAATCGCCCATAAAGTAAATATGCCTATTTCATTTTTAAATAGAAATTTAACTTTATTGATTAAAAGATATAAAAGAATTTTATTATTTCTATTGGAAAATAATCAAAAAGGATATATTATTGTTAGAAAATATGAATACATTTTCGAATGCATTCAAATGAAATAAGTTTATTCAAAATTAATATTTGGTGTGACCGCTTTAATGTTTATTTCTAATCAAGACCGACAGTAATTTTTACTAGATTTTTACACAATCACTAGAATATTTTTCAATCACAAAAATATACTTTCTTCATAGATGGTTGTTTTCATTTCAAACGCAAACTTCAAACATACACCTTTGTGTCTGGATTTTTGTAACGGTTCTTCCCGAAGTCGTCGGCCATGTATTTTGACGGCGTTTGATTGTCGTCATAGAAACGTTCCCAACACACGTCTTTTATGTCATTAAACAACATTCACAGCTGATTCGGAATCAAACAATTTCTTGTCAGCTTCCACAGGCGACATTTCCAAGTTCCTTGTGATTCATCAAAATCTTTGGGAAGTATTTTTGCTCACCTTTAGTCTTGTAGATATGATTTTTAGTCGTAGTTTTGTTTTTTTAAAAGAAAAAGGTTCCTTCGTCGGAAGATGCATGACGCGTTCGGCGGAGGAGCGGTGTATTAAACAAAAAAATTGAAAATTGCTTTTTTCACTGCAAATTATTCATTGTATGCTATCCAAGTATTTTACAAAAAATTAGAGCCGATTACACAATATTTCAAACTCAATTTAGGTTTATAGAGATAAGAGATAAGGTAAAATAAACCGTAGATTTGTTTACGGAATATCATTACATTATTGTTACATAATTATTGTGAAATCATTTTTCTGTCAAAAGCATTTTATTTTTGGTCGTATATTAATTTAAAATATTCCTTTTTACGGGCTTTATTTTTGAAATGGAATAAGATCATTTTAAATTTCAGAATTTCGCTATTACTCTGACTGGAAGAAACGTTCTAAAACAGTGGCAAAGATAGGTAACAAAGCATAAACGAAATAACACCAGTTTGTTCAACTTAGGAAACTTAGCATTGCAGCTAAAATATTCTAAAATGCTGACAATGACAAAGCAGAAAATAAAAAAATATCTAGCGAAAAATCGAATATGGCATCAAAATTTATATTATTTTAATTTATTTCTTAAATAACCTAATACATAATTGATAACGTTTCTGTAAAACTTGATAATGCAATTCTTAATAAATAATATTATTATTATTTTACTTAATTGTAAAGTAGTCCTACATTTACAATTCTTTACGGTTAGCTACCAAAAGAATTGTTGATTAAAACTGCTTAAAAACTTTAAGCGTGTATGGGTGCAGAATTATCAAATGGTGAATAGCCCCTCCCCAGCCGAACGCGTTATATATGTGTAATGCTTATTGGCACGGAAAGTAGAATCTACGAACCTGGTTTAAATTCTGCTCTTGGCTATTGCATTCACTTTCGCACTAATGCCATAGAGACAAGCATCAATTTCTCTTCACCCCAAATTATGAGTTGAATAGCAGTGTTCTAGTCGAACATTCGGTAAGTTATGTGCCATGCGTGATACATACTTAGGCGATCATGTATCTCTCAATACATGACTGACGAGACAGATTTTTTTCCCGTAGTAGGTTGCTCTTTTTTCTGCGTTAGACCAGTTAGCATCTAGAACCCAGTCTGTCTTTCTATTTACCCATAGCTTGGTGGGGAGAGAAAAAGATTCATACCTTTTCCAAGGGTATCAGGACGTAAGTGAATGTAATGGATTCGACTGGAATTCGAATTTGGCTCTCCGACTCCTCTTTCCGCACCGATATCCACGCTTATAAACAAACTTTACAAATTACTGAGTCGTGAGTTTGATCCTCACTAGGTGCTCCATATTTTCGGTGTTGTGCTACATCTAAGCTTCTCTTAGTAAATCATTATAACCACATTACATCATTGAAACTGTTGTCAAATATATAAATATGTTGCCGCCGAAAATTAGTACATCTCTACGGAAGTCTTATTTTATTTATAGTAAGCAGATTTTAAACTATTATTGATATTTTGTTTACTAAGAGGAGGATACAGTAAGCCAATTTACAATCGAAAGGGAAGTCATTAAACTTCCCTGATTCATATTAAAATTAATGCGTAGACTTCCAGATATCTATCGAATTCATCAGGAAAAAATTTGAAACAAACCCTATTTCTGTATCAATCTACATTTCTGAGATGAGGTATTATGTACACTATTTATATTATTCGGACTATTGTCCTCATCTTTGTCGCCATATTTATTACAACGTTTCGGCCATTGTACCCGCCAGCCTTCTTCAGGTGGCTGGAATGTCCTTGAGGATACATGGGAGTGTGAGTTCAATACCTGGTTAAGACGGTGGAGAACTTGGAGGGGGGAATTAACAGGAGATAACTGATAAATGACATCAATTAGATATGGCACGTGGAACTAGGACAGTCTACCCAGTGAGCGAAATAAAAGGCACAGTTCGACATTCCAACCACCTGAAGAAGGCCTGAGTGTACAACGGCCGAAACGTTGTAATAGATATGGAGAATTTCGGAAAAGACAATTTCAAGGAAATTTTAAGTGTAACATTGTTTCATTTTGATCTAAAAGTGATCGATTAAAACGTTTCAAATTTCAAGTTAGTAATCTTCTAAAAGGGAAAATTTCGTCTGTCCGTCTGAAACCTCTAACTCACTTTCTCTATATAGACATACACATGTTTTGAATCAGGATGATTGAAAATTTGTCTTTCGTTTGGTGCTTAGAACATCCAGCATTGGGATGTATGTCCAGATGAGGCGGGAACATTTAAAAATTCAAATTTTAAAATAATAAAATAGTGATTTTAAGTTTTATTTATTTATATTGAGTTTAAAGTAAATAATATATATTTTAAATCTTTGTGAATTAAAGTTTTTGTTTTAAATTCGGTTTAAAATATCTCCAAAACTTCGTGAATTGAGGAAATCAATTTTCTTTTTTCAAATTACCAAGGAGTCCGAGTTCAAGTGAGGTGTTTCGTGACGTGAGGTTTTGAAATTCCACAGAATTTGTGATTTGAAGAACTCCATTTTCGGCCGAATATTGGTGTTTGGCCGGAATTGAACTTATAGCTCAAATCAGATTTAAAGTGAAGTTTTGAAGTTCCATGGAATGAATTCAAGTTATTTCTACAAAATTATCATTGCTGTTTTCTAAGCTGAACCAGAGGACCTTTTACTTTTGGGCCGGATGTCTAATTAGCCCTCCACAGGAACTAACTTAAAATTCCGCACAGAGTGCGCCTTTTAAGCTAGTAATAAATAAAGGAGAAAAAAGTTAATTTAAATTGAATATGAAAAGATTGCTTATCCAAAGTGTTAGATTTCCGATGTTACTTTTGTAGAAGATATGTGCTATATATTTGCTTAAATTGTAGTAAAAATTAAATTGAAAATAAGATGAAATATTGTCCAAAGAAACTTTGACACTATTTAGTTGACATTTTTACGACAAACTGCACTGAAATAAAATACAAGCATCAAAACGGTGGAGTAATGGATAGCGGCTCGGATTGAGGAATCGGAGAGCCGATTTCGAATTCCAGTCGAATCCATTACATTCACTTACGTGCTAATTCCATTGGGAAATGTATGAAGCCTCTTCTGTGTAAATAGCAGGACAGATCGGGTTCTATAGCCTTGGATGGCAACTGGTCTACCTGCCTCGTCAGTCATGTATCAAAAGATAATGATCGCCTAAGCGTGTATCACGCATGGCACATAACCGATTGAATGACGAAAAGTAGAAAAGCAAAGTCGGCGAAGAAATTATAAATTGCACAAGCAATATTCTAAGCATGGACGAATAGTAGACTTATAGATATGTATGATAGATTCTGGTGAGAATAGTAGACTTATAGATATGTATGATAGATTCTGGTGAGAAAAAACGTCTCGCACGAAACAGTGAACCGATTTTCTTAGCAGCTGATTTAGCAATGGAACCAATATAGTCTTTCCACTCCAACAGAGAACGTTATCCCGAGATAACACAACGAGTCACTTTCCTGGAAGTTAACATCAGCCATGCTAATTGAAAGCAGAGAGAGGTCTCTCAGATGATTGCTATAGTGAGAAAGTGAATTTCATATGAGTTTTGATGTAATATACATGAATGTGTAATTTGTAGATTAAATTTACTTTTTGTCTATGGGAAACTAGCCTCATTCTTTCATATGGGAGGGGAGAAAAATTGTTGGATCAACCAAGAAGAGACTTCAAAGAAAAATTATGATGATTGACTTGATTTGGTGAAACCTGAAAAAATGTTTCAGTACCCTTCGTAAATGCATATAAGGAACAAGTTGAAAAATCTTTAACATATTTCGCTATTTATTTAGCTTCACCAGAAACTTTGAAAGTGGAGTAACGAGTTGATAACGATTTTAAATTTTATATTGATTTGTTTTCATTGGTTGCATAGAGGTAACGTGTTTATTCTATGACGTTAGTGTGCATGCATATATATATATATATATATATATATATATATTCAAACTGTTTTAGACGGTTATATCTACAGCTGTAGGATTGTGTATTTAGATATATTTAATTAGATATTCACGGATATTTGTCCGTTAGGGTTCGTAAAAATGAGGCAACCAGTAATAATCAAATTCACTAACAATAGCTTGCAAGACCTGCTTACTTTGGATTTAGGAACATTCATCTAAAGAATATTGGGCGCTATTACACTTTCGCATCTCCACCCCATGAAACTGTCAACCACACTCAGAACTTTGTGGCTCCCAACACTGGAGTCACCACGAATCGAATTGAAGTAATGTGCCAGCGTGCCCAGGCTAAATTTAAGGCCATGAATGGCCCAACCAAAAGTGGGAAGATTTCTGAATTTATGTGGGCTCAAAGGTTTGCTGATTCACCTTTTTCAACATCTGGCATCAAATTGCTACGGAAGTTTATTGCCGCAGGAAAAAAAAAACATGGCAGAAGTGCGAAAGTGTAAAAGCAGCGAATATTGGTGTAAGGGAAGCCTGGCTATGGACTATTAGTCTATATTATTATTTTAAATAAATTAACACGTTATGTACAAAATATTCAATTTTATTGATATTGACAATATTACAGAATATTTAAGACCCTTATGGCAACATTAATTACTAGCAATACATGTGGTTTATAAGCAATTACTGGCATGCATTGTTTATACATTATACAATCCACATTAGACCATAATTTTTTAGACGAATATTTGTTTTTTTAGACCAGAGTTCCTTCGACAAATGTTCTGGATTCCGCCTACTATCGAGCTACAGTAGGTTACACATGACAGAGAAAAGATTTACGTTTGACCAAAAGGAGATTAAAAATATCTCAAGTTTAGTCATTTCAGCAGCTTTGCGGAAGTGGGTTGAACAGAGCGCTAGATTTATCTTTTTCGAAGTGCACGTTCTTTATTTTTGGCGGGAGAAAGTCTAAACAGGCAGTATCAGTTTTTGGTTGAGTTGTGGGTGGGTGCATTTAATAAAATATTAGAAAAAAATTAAAAGAAACAAAGAAAATAAACGTTAAGTTATGAATTCCCCCAGAGATTTAACCGGTCACTTGTTAAAGGCATCATCAATTTCGGAAGATTCAAGAACAAGGAAGCTATTTGTACAAATTTGTAGATCTATTTCAGCTCTGTCGATGGATACATCAAAGGAAGGTCATACACACACACACACACACACACACACACAAATATATATATATGTGTGTGCGTGTATATATATATGTGTGTGTATATATGTATATGTGTGTATGTATGTGTATATATACATGTATATATATATATACATGTATGTATATACATGCATGTATATGTATGTACATGCATGTATATCAATAAGTTCGTAGGTCTAATGAAGAAAAAGTTTTCTGTTGCCTCCAGTTTTCTCTTCATTTGTGGGAAGATTGTCCAAAATTCACTGCCATATAAGAGGATGAATATCAGATAGCAATCCAGCCTTCTTTGTTCCTGAGGAAAATTTTCTGTTTTTGAGCACTTTGCTTAGCTTTTGGAAGGCAATTTTCGCTTGTCCAATGCCTGTTCAGATTCCAGTGTCACATTTTCCCTCTCCTGTTAAAACACTTCCCAGATATTGAAACTTCTATATTTGCTTGATGTTGAAATTTACAACCTTATCTTGTTCTTTTTTTCTTCAGTTGCATCTTGTTTTTCTTTCTTTTGCTGATAACCATATATTTTGTCTTGTCTTTGATCGTCCATTTTTCTCACTTTCTTTTATTATACTCTCTAGGATGTCCTGCAGTTTTCTTTTCTTGTTAGCCATCAAGACCGTGTCATCTGCCTATCTTATATTGTTCAGAATAGGCCCATCGATAATAAATACGTATAGTGTCTCCAGCTCCTTTAGGATAGCCTCGCAGCAGAGTAGTGGTTTCCAAACAGTGCGGAGCACCTCATAGATGCGGCGGAAGAGGATAATGAGTGAGACGGAATGGTTGAAAGGCAATCAACATTTAGAAACCGTTTCAAAAAATTCATATGCCAAAAATAAATGATTTCAAAATGTAAAATATCATAAGGCATTACTTGTGATCGCACGTATGAATCTCAATATAAATAGTTATAAATAATTAATCACCGATTTTATCATTGTGATATTTTTACATTATTTCGAGTATTAAGAATATCGTAACTAGGGTCCGCAAATTGAAGGGGAGAGTTATCAATGATAATGTTCTGACTTCAAATACGCGGTTATCTCCCCTGAACCCTAAGGTCTACTTCAACTCTATACTTCTAACGTTTCCGCCTAAACGCTGAAATTTATTTTTTTCTCAATAGGAGTAGATGGGCTCTCCTATTACCCGGTTCACACTTCTCCTTGGCCTTTTGAACAGGTTTAGAGGTTTATCCCTTGTTTCCTGTTACGGATTTGGTTTCCGATTTATTTTAAAGTCTTCTTATTCTCTTTTATCCCAAGTAGACCCTTGCCGCTAATTTTTTTTCCATAAATGTATTGCTGGTATTGCGTGGCCGAGTGGTTAGAATGTTCGCATTCTGACAATGAGACCCGGGTTCGAGTCTCACCACAGTCAATTTGTCGGGAAGGAAACTTCCTGATGTTATCGGACTAGAGGGGTCGATCCCAGCGCGCGGCACCCTTGGAAAGTGTCTGAAAACCATAACACAGGTTGACCTAAGCCTTGTGAGTGAAACTGAATAGATGGAACCTTTGGGTACCGTCGATAGCTGTGCTAGCACGAAGTCACAAGTCATCGTGGCTGAGGGCTTGAGCGTGCTTTTGATCATGCTAGATAACATGCTCTTTCCCAAAAACTGTAACTAAGGTCTGCTCAGCATAGCTCCAGTATAAACCACAGGTGGGATCTGTGGGTGTTGAATAAACACAAATGCTCCTGAGCAAGCGTCTGCAATAGGGATTGGCTAGTCGCCCCAGTAGACATGTATCCTCGAATACGAGTGGCCAGCTATACATACATTGCTGGTAATAATTTATTTTTCAAAATTCATTGCTGGAAATAATGTTTTAGAAAAATGTATTGCTGGTATTAAAATCTATTTTTACACTTTCATATTGCTTTGACCCCAGTTTGCGAATTAACTATTTGCCCATAGCTGGTACCCTAACAGGTGCTACCGCTCCGGGTCTGGGGGGATCTGGGAACACCGGCAATTAAGAGGTGGTTCCACGCTCCTCAAAACTTCCTTATCGGAGGCTTTGCTGTTGAATGTAGTTTATCGTCTTACCCAGGACGCGATGTCGTTTATCGTCTTACCCAGGACTCGCCTTTTATTTGAGGAGTTGAAAATTATTTCTCTTTACAATGTAAAATCTTGCTTGTGGATGCCTACCCTAGAGTCATAGTTATCGGGTTCTCGCTAGTGTCATGAATTCGATCATTACCAGATAGTCAACGTATGTGACCTCGTGCCAGACTATGATAAATTTAGTAAAGACTAAGAATGGTTACCGTAAAAAAATAGATACTGAGTTTGATCATTATTAGCTACCCAACTTACATGGCCTTTTGCCAGTCTTCACTAGGCTTTGTAAATACTTAACGCAGCAACCCTAAAGCGACGATTAGTAAGCTTATCTCATAGAGCAAATAGTTAGTGTTGTAACTTCGATATTCACTGGATGCGCCTTTACTATAGTCTTGTGCTAAAATAAACAAACCTTAGTAAATAACGTTGTTATAACAAATACTTGGGGTCTAGAACGAGTTATGGAATAAAGAAATTGTCAAATTATGATTTTTTCCGTCTCTTATTCTCGTCTTTGTTTCAATTTTTCCAGCCTTCCATATTCAGTTATTATTATTTGTAATCATTTCACCCCAAGAAAGGCACTAAAGACACTAATATACAAGGGGTTAGAGAATATGAGAAACATATGCTATTAAGGAGAGAAGACAGTAAAAGAACAACAATCAAAATGGCAGCAGATAACAACTGACATTGCATTTATAATTTCGAAGATCAAAGTTGACAGAGAAGCAAGAAGCCCGAAGAGAGTCTCACAAGCGAGAAGTGAGAGAGAAGAAACTCTTACCATAGAACTTACGGCTACATCTAGTCAATTCAACTGTAAAATGATTTGAGCTTGTCGTCAATCTAATATTGCGTTTCAATTTATAAAGTCTAGGTAACGTACAGGAAAGTTCATCCGAACAATTACCATGAAATTATTTATAGAAAAGGTACAGGTCAGCTATATTACAGGAGTGGGAAAATAACTGAACCACAGATGCCAGTTCAGTACCAATAACATTGCAGATTCTTCTTTGGATTTTATCAAGAATCTTTAAATATATAGCTGAAGCACGTGGAAGCATTGTTGAATAGAATCTTTTATAGCATACATTTTCTGTTATTTTTAGCTGTTCCAGCACGAGCGATTTGCTCGTCCGAGTGATATAGATTCATGCTGCACCTGTAATGTTTCGTTAGCACTTTCTAAAATCATCTTGCGAAATTTTTACTTCTATTGAAAATGATTTGAGGCATTATGCGTGAGCCAGCTGTGCGAATGACATGTTAACGAATGAATATTTATAATCTCCAAGCAGACAAATATAAACATATATCAGTATGTTTAAGGGTAGGTTAGTTAAAACGAACTTATATATGTACATTTGAAGGCGGTGTTAAAGTCTTTAGGAGACGTTGACTGTGTATCCTTTCTCTTAACCGACCAATTTGAAGCGTGCGTACACACACACACACACACACACACGTACACACGGAATTGAATAATTAGATTCGTGTAATATATGTCAAGTTGAATAAAGAGTTGGAGCAGAAGATTGATTTGTTTTTTACGGCCTATCAATCCATTGCAGTTTATAGTAAGAATCTTTTAGAGTATATATAGATTTACTGATACAAATTCTACTAATTAACCCATAGCTGGGGGAAACGAGTAGGATTCATACATTTCCAAGGATATTTGCGCGTAGGTAAATATAACGCACCCAATGGGGATTGGAACGGCTCCCGATTAACAATTCCGTGCTATTATCCATTACACCAATTGTACATCCAAGCTTACAGCACCTGGTATTCCCAAGTGGTCACCCATATAGGTACTGACTTGGCTCGACATTGCTTAACTTCAGTGATCGTACGGGAAGCAGTGTGGCCGTAAGCATATATAAGAATCACGATACAGTTTGTTTTTTTTTAGGTGGGAAGATAATAATGATTTAGTGATACAACTCTTACTAATTAACCCATAGCTGGGAGGAGAAGAGGTGGATTCATACCTTTTCCAAGGGTATTTGCGCCTCAGTAAATATAACGAACTCGACTGGAATTGGAACACGGAATTCGATCTCCAATTCGGAGCCGTTATCCCGCACATCTAAGCTTACATTACCTGGTATTTCTAAGCGGTCACCCATCTATAACTGACCAAGCTCAACGTTGCTTAACTTCAGTGATCGTACGAGAATATGTTTTTCAATGGAACAGAAGAGTGATGAAATTAAAATCTAGATTTTCTACCAGAATGTAAAGAGTAAATATTGATTTGTTCTGAGGGAAAAATTGCTTCTCGCTTATCAGGAAAGATATCGGCCACACCAATTACTGCCGCCATATAACTTATTACTTTAGACGTTATATTTTAGATATTGACTTTATAGTCTTTTAGTGTTTGATTAAACAATCTTTTTTTTTTAACAATGTCAATGCCGTGCATTCGAGAGTATTAATAAAGACAATATATCCTTTCGGTAAAGCTTGAATTTACGTCCCCTTTTGAGCGGGAAACATACATTTTTTTAATTTACACTTGTTGAGGTTACTGAGTGAGAGAAAATATGAGAAAAATAAAACATTATTAAAGAAAGAGAATATTAAAAGAACAAGAATTAAGAAGACACAAGATAATGACTGATATTGTATTTACATTTTTGAAGCTTAAACTTTGCTGGAATGCAAGAAGCTGAAACAGAGTTCCACAAGCGAGAAATGCGAGAGAATCCGTTAAAAAAAAAGAAGAAAATACAATCGACGGTTAAACTACAGTTTACATAACTAAAACAACTAGAGATGCAGAAACATTAAATATTTAAATTGAAATTTTGAGGTCCAAGACATCTAGATTTCTAAACTTTATCTCTTATTTTTATCGTTATTACTTCTCATTATCCCACATTGTATGAACGATACTTTTGTGAGGCAATGAGATATGTTTATAATACTGGTTAGAGGATTCTGGAATTTGATCATTTCCAATACATTTTCATCATTATATTTTTTTTTTATGAGAACCGCTTTTAGACAAAGGAGAAATGTTGTACTGGTGCAATAATTTTGTCTCTCTAGAAATATGAACAAGAAAAAAAAAAAAAATGAACCAAAGTTTATAGAGGAAACAAATCAATCTTATGCATTCCTACAGATAAATAGCTGCTGCATAAACACTTGTGCTATGAGTAAATTATCACCATTTTATATCTTTAATTTCGCGCATGCGCGTTGTTTGTTTTTGATTTTGTCGACTGAACAGTATATTAAGGTCAGTTGGGCATCGTCTGTGAGAAAAAGAGCACGATGACGAAATTCGCTGGAAACAGCATGCTGCACTGCTTGGCATTCGCGCCGGTAGCTCCAATACGAACATTTCACAGTGTTTGGGTGTCAATCTGAGGACGATACAGAAGATTTGAAAAGAGTTGGACGAGTCTAATGGTGATTACGAAGGTACGGCAGCTTGGAAAACTCACTTTTTTTATAAGAAAAGAATACCTGAGTTTGTTGGTGAGGGTCTCAGATTCAATAGGGAAGCCTATATCAAGTGCCTTGAGGAGGTAGTGCTGTTCTGGATCAAGGAAGTAGCCGCTGGGAGACCCTATATCTGGCAACAAGATTCTGCACCATGCCACAGAAGTAAGAGAACCCAATCATGGCTTTAAGACAATTTTTGGGGCCATATCACCCCTCACACCTGGCCACCTAACTCCCCAGACTAAAAACCCTTGATTATTCTATGTGGGGCGCAGCTGAGCTGAAGGCAAGATTATGGTAGCATTCACCAATTTACAAAGAATTTGCATAAGAATAGCAGGAGATTCCGAAGTCGTCTGGAGGCCGAGGTTAAATTCAATGGCGATTTTATTGAATAAATTTATAATATATTATATAATAATAATAATGAAAAATAATAAAAATAAAATTAAAGATTAAAGTCAAAATGAAATATCAGTGTTGTTTTCAATTTTGCATAATTTAGACGATAATTTATCCTTAGCACCCTGTATTGTGTGTATATATATATATATATATATATATATATATATATATATATATATATATATATATATATATATTATAATTTATTACATTGGAATCGTAATCACGATCCAATTCATCAGTCCTACAAATTCAAAAAGAAATCGGAAAATATAACTTCAGGTATAAAAAATAAAATTTTAGTGAGAGTGTATGTGTGGGAGTGGGAAACAAGTGTGAGAGGGAAATGTATGAAAGCTCTAGAGAGAGGGTGTAACAGAAGAAAGAAGAACAGGAAGGCCTAAAGGTGAAGGTGGGGGTTAAAATTTAACAGAGAGAAGTTTTGAAGAGAGGAGTTAAATAGCGGTTTAAATGAGTAAGATACAGATAAATATGAAAATATTTTTGCTTGGGCTCGGTGTGAAATCCGCAAGTATCCCAGCCGCCGAGTAAACATATATAAACAGACTGAAATAGAGGGATAGATAGATATGAACAGACATACAAGCAGAGAGAGAGAGAGAGAGAGAGAGAGAGAGAGAGAGAGAGACAGATAGAGACAGAGACAGAGAGAGACAGAGAGAATGTAGCATCTTAACCATACAGATAATATTCAGTTCTTGTTAATGATCGTCGAGAGTACTTTGGCAAAAAAAGAAAAAAAGAAAAAGAATTAAATCTTGTTGATTGAATTTAACAAAACGTGTTTAAGTGAATACTTGCTATGTAAATAGGCTTTATTAGATAGATAGATAGATAGATAGATAGATAGATAGATCATGAACAAACTGAGATAGATAGATCATGAATAGACTTAGATAGATAGATATAAGATGTGAACAGACTGAGATAGATAGATAGATAGACAGACAGACAGACAGATAGATAGATAGATAGATAAGAAGAGATACGAACAAACTTGGATAGAGATGTTAGGCAGATATTTCCGATGCTACCTGTGATGAATGTAGAAAGCTTCTGTTAGTTAATACAAGCTATTTTGAAGACATAGAAAACAGAACTACATAAAATCCTTTTTGTGATCCATTTTTTTTATTTTCGTTTCGTTTCCCTTTCCCATTTCCTAGAACAGAAATGACCATTCCCGTTCATCCCCCACCCTCTCCAATCAGGCATCCATCACCTGACCTCACGGACCTTTTTCCAAATTACAATGATAAACCTTCCATTAATATTTCTCTTCACTCGCTTTCGTCTTTTTATTTTTCTTTATTCATCTAATAAGCCGTTCTGCTTTTTAGACGAAGGAAAAAAATCTCTGTAAAAAGCCCCCAAAATAAAAAAATAATAAAAAAAAGTAAGTGACGCACCCTATTTCTATCCTTTTCTTTTTGCACTCCCACCCACAGTTCTGTTTCACCCTCATCACAACCCTTGTCTTCCAAATCACATTTTTTTTATTGATGGCCGCCATTAATCTACGCTCGGGTCTTCAGTTTTTCCTTGACCATTCCTGCGTCCACATATTCCAATGAAACCCTTCCCCACCATTGTCCGAGCAATTTTCCTTTTGCTTTCTAGCAAAAAGAAAAAGAAATAATATAAAAAATAAAAAATTAGGTGAGAATTCCAAGGTTTGGCCATTTCTGTTCGATAGACAATTGTATTAGTTATTTCCTTCTTCACTTGTTTTGTTTGTATTTCATGCTATTTTCATCGTTCATTTTTCTTTTATGCTGACTAGAAAGCAAGCGTCTACCTCATCCATCAGAAGTCTCGTTAAATCTCGTTCTCCTCATCTTCAACTCACTTACCCTTTCTTCTTTTGTTTTTATTTTCTTTTTTGACCAGTTATTTCTGTGTAACAAAGGCATAAAAAGTACTTCTTACTTTTATTTCGACATTCTAATGTCATCTTTTTAAGTCCTTATTTTATTCTATTGCAACAAACACTAAAATGTTCTCTTAGTTCGACTCTTTTTTCTTAAAAAATACATTCGTATTTTTCTTTTGTTGGCTTCTATGCCTCAAGTAATCTTTTTTATTATTGTGATTTACTTGCACGATCCTTAAAATCGGACTCACTACATTAACGAATTGGTTTGCGTAAATTTTGCTAATTATCGTGCTGTCATAAGCAATCAATCCTCTTACGTGTAGTTATTTACTAAGTTTAGTCTGACACAAGGCTATAAATGTAGAGCATTCAATAAACATGAAAATCATTACAAAAGAAATCGAGGCACTATTTAATTTAAATGATCCGCTCTTAAAAGTACTTGACAATTTTTAAAACAATTTTTGTAGATTAACATTTTTATAGTTGATAAATATTTTTTTATTTATCATTTTAGGAGCTGTTCATAATATACATAAAGTGTCAAATCGACCTCTAACTTCTTAAAGAGTTATCTGTACTTTGTTTTTATTTACAAATGTTAAATTTGAAACTCCGCTATTGCCACGGATAACTATTACGAATTGGCAAAATAATGGCAATATCTGTAGTACACAGTTACCAATGGTGTAAACACAGTTTACATGATATTTGTAAATAAAAACAAAGTATAGTTAATTCTTTAAGAAGCTAGAGAGTTATTTGACATTGCATTTATATTATGAACAATATGATAAGAACCAATAGGAAACATTTATTAATCTAACATGTTTTACTTTTATTAAAGCTCCGTCAGAGATTGAGAGAAAACAGAACTTTGTTATTTTCAATTTTGTTTGGTTCAATTCTCATTGGCCAATGAAAATATCAAAGTTTTGTTTTTTTGTTTGTTTTTTCTCAAGCTTTGACGAAGCTTTACTAAAAATGAAACATGTTAGATTGATAAAAGTTTCCTATTTGTTCTTTATCTTATTCTGTCGGAATCTACATTTGATCTAGATTTGATCTACATTTGATCTACATCTGATCTTTAACTCATTAGGAAAAGGATAACCTTCTAAAATTATTTAAAAAAAAACAATATTTTTCTATCCTGACAAATGCTTAAGGAATGAGTCAATTAAGTTCCATACGTGATACACGCTTTGGCGATCATGTCTCTTTTGATTCATGACTGACTAGGTAGAAAACTTTTCCGCAGTAGGCTGCAGATTCTGTCTGTGGTAGACTGTTGTCCATCAGGGCGATAGGACCCTGTATATCCTGTTATTCAACCCATAGCTGGAGAAAGTATAGATGGGTTCATACTTTTCCCAGGGTTATTTGCGCGTAACTGAATGTAACGAACCCTACTGGAAATCGAACACGGTTCTCCGACTTCACATTCCGATTATTCTCTATCCATTACACCATACCAAACGAGGAAGGTGTAGTGAATGGTAATTTCTAAAAAAAAAAAAAAATATCCCCCCTCCACATTTTTCCATATAATTTTTTTTTATGACCGAACCGCTAACTTTATGTATTACCGCCTCTCCATTTGGGAGATAAGCTTACTAAACATCTACAACGGGTGAAGGCGGCCAAATACTTACTAAGCTTGGCATTGACCTAGTAAAAAGCTACAATAATTGAGCGCTCGGTGAGGATAGAACTCATGACTGTATTAAGGGTCTGTTAAATTAGCTCGTTCATCATTACATTGCATCAAATTGGTCAAATAAATACTAAAGCTAAGTCTGGCACGAGGCAAAGTAGCTAGTTACCCACTGAGGATCGAAATCATGACAACGAATTTGCCATCGTGAAATTTTTCAGACAACTATATTAAGGTAGGCTCCCGAGTCTCACATTATAGATACACACACACACACACACACACACACACACACACACACACATATATATATATATATGTATGTATGTGTGTGTGTTACTTTGTTTATCTTGCTATTTTTATTCAATTTGTTTATTTGGATCCATTCCATTCCTAGTTCTTCTTACTATTTTACCTTTTATTTTGCGGTCTCTCATTTTTTTCATAGCATTTCGTTTCCGGTTTGAAATATATCTTTCCAATATATTTGCTTCTCTATAGTTTTCTGTTTCTGGACTTTTCTGTCTTATGATAAATAAAAAAACACTTCTCGGATTTTACAAGTTACCTTCCACTATCCTCATGACCACAACCATTCCCTTTCTTTCCTTATTTTTTTTTTCTTTGCTATCACTATCAAATTTCTTTCTTTTTATCACCTTTCAGCGATTTTCTTTATTTTCTATCACTATCCATTTTCTTTCTTTCTTGTTTCTTTCATTTATATCACTATCCAAATTCTTTCATTTCTATCACTATTCAATTTCTATCTTTCGTTTCTGTTACTATCGAATTTTTTTCATTTCTATCACTATCCAAATTC
>OZ010580.1:35091050-35121050 GCA_963932145.1 Acanthosepion lycidas
AAAAATATGAACTGTTGGAGAGTCATGATTGTTCATGTTTTGAATGAACATGGCAGATAAAAGAAAAAAAATCCGTTACATAATCTTCAAGCCTTGGGTACCTCGATTATATAATATATATATATTTACGATGGATGAATTGTTGTCTAAATTATGCAAAAATGATAATAACACTGACATCTTATTTTAACAGATATATTTATCAAAATTACACAAAAATATCTTGAAATATTAAAGAGTAAATTTATTCAATAAAATCGCCATTGGCTTCAGCGAAGACCTCTAAACAACTTCGGAATCTTCTGCATCTCTTCTGGATAACTCCCTTGTTTAAGATGGTGAATGCTGTCATAATCCCAAGCTTCGGTTCATCTTTGGTGTTACACAGAGTTTTGTTGGTCCCTCGCTTAACTGCAACTCTCCTATAATAATCAAGGAGGTTTCAGTCTAGGGCGTTAGGTGGCCAGATGTAAGAGGTAATCTGGTTGGAGAAATTGTCTGACAGCCATAAGTGGGCTCTCCTGCTTGTGTGGCATGGTGTAAAATGCTGTTGCTAGATATAGGGTCTTCCAGCAGCCACCCTCTATATTCAGGGAAGCACTATCTTCTCAAGGTACTTGATGTAGGACTCTGTGTTGTGACAGGGGTCCTCAGCAACAAATTTAAGAGTTCTTTTCTTATCAGAACGATCCGAGTCTTTCACGCTGTCCACTGGCCTGAAGTAGAACAACTACATTAAATCTATAGCTTCATCTACAGCAAGGAAAGTTGGTTCTCTATGTCGCGCCAGAAGGTTTTTCTCGCCTGAGTCTATCCTTCAAATGTACAACTCAACCATTCGTCCTTGCATGGAATATTGTTGCCATATATGGTCTGGTGCTCCTGTCGTTCATCTTGAGGCCATCGGCAAAATCCAAAGATGGATATGCAACGGGGTTATTCCTGATCTGGCATCCCGTCTGCAGTCGGTATCTCACAGACATGCTGTGGCTTCCCCTTGTCTTTTCTATAAGTACTTTCATGGCAACTGCTCTGAAGAGCTACTTTTTCTGGTTCCCAAATTGCGCGCTACTAGGTTGACATCTTGTTCCCACAGACGAAACAACTAAATGTAGCCATCTCTTCTACTCCAACGGCTTCTTATCTTGCATCTCCCGTCAGTGGAACTCCCTTCCTATCACTTACTTCCCTGATAGCTATAATCTTCAAATATTCAAATGTAATGTCAATCGACATCTTCTGATGTCTGACCTTTCCCTGTCCTTCTCTTCATCCTTTTTCCAAAATCTCCTTACTCTCACTCTCTGCAACCCCTTGCGTGTTTGTGGTACTTCCTTGTTTGGAGCGATTTGTTTAAAAAAACAAAACAAAAAAGGATTATCAAGAATTTCCTGTTCACTTTTATTCCCACACGCTTCCACCCGACACACACTATGCCAGGAATTGAAATACGCTCTAGAAATGTGAGGAAAATGGTTATAAATATTAACTGGAATTAAATTATTCACTTTTTAGATGTCATATGAAAAAATAAATTCGGATTTGGAGGAAAGAATATCTTTCAACTCCAGCCTGGGAGCTTTAAATTTCATTTTGAGGAAGAATTATTTTTAATAATTTTATTCTTAATTTATTTTATCGAAATAAGATGTTAACCCTGCTTTAAACCGGGACTAAATTAGGTTGATATAGTGAGTAGATATGGAAGAAATTATAACATAAGCAATAGATTCTCAGTCAAAAACTCAGTAAGAAAAAGTAAAGATAATGCCCATTATCCAATAAGAAACACTAGCTTCTGCCACAAGGACGGCCTCGATACCGTCTCCGAAGTGAATGACGTCCTTGACCCCTGATGGTTCACTTTTATCTTGGTCATCACGTCCCAAATGACGATCTTCAACGTTTTCCTTTGCATTGAAGAGAACGCTGTTTGGTCTGCCTTATGACAATGTTTCAGATACAGTATTTCGTGGGGCTCGAACCAGGAGAGCATAGAAGACACATGTTGTGGTTGAGGAGATCTTAATATTCACAGCCATCTACTTCTTGGTTACTGTGCCATGTGAAGTTACAGATAAATTTCGATTAAAGGACTGACCACTGTACCTCGCACTCCGTTGTAAGCATTGGTGGCATCGACCCTGCGGTCCGATGAGAAGAAGTGGTGCGTTATAATAATAAGCCCTAGGACCATCACAGATGATGTGTACTTGGTGTGCATCAGCGTAAGTACGTCTGTGAGGTCCGTGCAGAACCACATGTCGTTCCTCCCGTTCATCTGGCCAATTTCAGAAAACTGGATATCTCCGAGTCGTTGTGATTGGCAGTGAGTGCTACGAGCAAAGCGTACCTTTTCAATTCCAACATCAATGGGAAAACTCTCATGTGCCATTTAAATGCAGTCAACAGGTTCGACAAATAAATGAGAATTATACAATATAATAACACTCTCTCTCTCTCTCTCTTACTCTCTATCTTATATAGATTTATGTATAATTGCAGCCCACATTATATATATATATATATATATATATACATTATATATATAATTGCAGCCCACATTATATATATATATATATATATATACACACACACACACGATAATATATATATACACACACGGTAATATATATATATATATATATATATATATATATATATATATATATATATATACTCGATAATATATATGGAACATCGTTTATATATATATATATGTATATATAAATATACGCATACATACATATCTATATATATATATACACACACACACACATACACACATACACACACATATATATGTATAAGTTAGTTTTTAGAGTTGTTTCAACAAGAGAAAAGTGTATATTTTAAAAAGGAGAAACCATTTTGGGTTATAATGTGAATTTAAAAATTTAATTTAAAAAAAAAAAATTAGAAATTAATTTCCATAATTTTGCAAAAATATATATATATACACGGGAGAAAATTATATATAAACCGCAATTTTGATATAAAAATGCTGCTGTAATTGAACGAGAAATAAATTCAGTAAGACGAAAATGTTTAAAAAGTGATTTAATCGCCAGATCATCTGCAGTAAATTTGCATCTAGTTTCATACAACTTTTCACTATTCTTGGTAGATTTTCTATTATCGCAGTGTGGGATATTTAATAATGAATGTGATGGAAACGTAAACGAAAAGACTCTAAATGAAACCAGGTAGATTACATACCCCCCAAAAAACATTAAATAATGAATTTTTTTTTAAATTTAAAATTCCCAGCCTGTACCGTTTGTGCGCATGTGTAGTCACATCAGCTTAAACAAACTTCGTCGCAAGGAATCCTAAAAGTCGAAACGCGTCCTACGAAAACTTTTTACATTTTGTCATACATCTTTCCCCCCAAATTGTTCGTCATAAAGAAATCTTTAAACATTCATCATTTATCATATAATCGGTAATAAACATACTTCCACCGATATATATATATATATATATATATATATATATATATATATATATATATATATATATATATATATATGGGTAAAATATGCTCAATATTAGTGATAGAGTGTAAGTAAATATAAATACAAGAGTGGATGCCGAGTGAAAAAACGTGCAGCGATTGTTTGTCATGTTTAAACGGAATCGTCAGGCCTGAAGTCTTTGCATATTCTCAGCACTGCAAGCTCTCCTGGCAGCCGTTTGATCTGAGTTTTCATTTGCTCGGCAGTTTCTTTTATCCGCTGCATCTTGCCTCTTTGGATTGTAATCTGTTCCTCTGTTGGCGAAGATTTCGTTTTGCCAGGCAGTGCTGCCATATACCATAGGCAACAATAAACTATAGAATAATATTTAAGCTTATCTTTTAAGAATTTAACGATAATTCTTTTGTCGCCACTTAATTTAAAGATAATCTGATGTACGTAGGTCCTTACTTTTCATACAAGCAATTATTTTTTATTTCATGAGTGACTTTCTCTAGATTTCGCAATTAATTTTAGTTAATCCCAAATTTATTTCCAAGTTATAAAAATTGTTATCGTACAAAAAAATTCGTCACAAAAATTCATCTAAAATATCGCTGAAAACAATCGCAGTAATGAAAATTTGAAAATCCAAAATTTCATGATTTGTGAGTCCGGATCCGGCCCGGAATGTTTTTAATTTGCTCACGGAGTCAACCTGATTTCAAAATGGTATGATATGTTGGGTTACGGCCCCTAGTAGTAAAGTTGAAAAAGTGTGACACGTTGACATGGGCATTTATTATATAGATATATATATATATATATATATATATATATATATATATATATATATATATATATATATATATATATATATATATATATCACTTCAAACGTTAGTTTTAGTGGATAGCCTTATTCGAAATAGACCTTCCATTTTTTATTCTAAATTGTGTATTAAATCTATCGACCTCTGCACTCGAAAAAATTAATAAAGGGAATGTCCTCTCCGATAGTTTTCGAACCTGTGTCTGTAGGAGAAACCATCGTTTGATTCGGCGTTAGACCGCTCAGTCACTGAGAGCAAGCATTCCAGCAAGGTCCTATTTCCCTTTTAAGGAAAGCCCATTTCCTCGTTTAGATTTCTCTCAAAAGCCTACATCCGCTATATCTATAGTCAAAGCCATTTCTTAATGAATTTATCTTTAATACGACATTTCTTTATTAAAATGTATCGAATGCGCAGGCCTACAAATACATACTGTTTAAAATAAAATGGGACGTCTATTTCATATACGGGTATCTACTAAAGATAAATTTTGAAGTAATAAACAAAAATGTCGGATTAAAAATAAATCCATTAAGAAACAGAAACTGAGCCAGAAAAGGTGTGAAAAATGGGATATTGGAAAATAAAAGGCAACATTAGGAAGAAAGAAGAATGAAGTTCAAAAAAAAAAAAAAAAAGGCTTAGGAATTCTAACAGATTAGCAAGCCATGTGTGGAAATTAAGGGATAAAATAAAGATTCGACTGTAAACTGGGAAATATTTAAAAAAAACTAAAACTTACAACGATCATAGTAATATCTGCAATCTTTGCCAGGAAGAAAAGTTACAAATAATTGTAATTCAAAACCCCAAAAACCTTCTGAATTAGAGATCGGACATAATGACACGATGCATGCACACAAAAAGTTCCTTTTGAGTTTGTATGAACCAGAATGAAAATATGTACATTTCATACACCCCCGCTCCGATACAATTTCAATACATTTGGTTTTCTCCTCTCCTTCTATTTATGCTTCGCGTTGTACGTTTATTTATTTTTAAATAAACCTGGATCGCCTGAAAATACCGAAAGTTTGAAACCAAGGTAACGTGATGATCTCCCCCGCATATATATATATATATATATATATATATATATATATATATATATATGTATATATTTATAATACACACACACATATATATATATGTAGAGAGATAGAGAGAAAAGGGAAGGATCATTGTCTCAACGAGAATATTTGTTGGATTTATGTTTACATTGATCTTATACGACTGTTCTCTGATTTTTTGAGTAGTACTTTAACGTGTACGCAACGAAAGGTACACCTCTCTTCGTTATTTTAAATTACATTATCTCTCTATCTCTCTCACACACATTCACATATATATTTATATAGGTGCGTGTTTACGTCCCCTTTTTTTTCAATGCCCCGCCCTCAATGCGCATGCGCTTGTGGTCGCGTACAGGCATTTTTACACTCATGGTATGAGACTTAATAGGGAGTAAGAGACTACCTGTTCAGTCATTAAATTAGGTGTCATCATTTTATCCATTGACACATCTTTTATTATTAGTTCTAGTGACTAATGTATTCTCACTTTACGAGGCACCCACAGACCTCGTCGAGTCTTTCATTTTACTTCTGAGCCCCCAAAAAACCGTTAAATAAAACCATTTCTGCATTATGAATGTCTCCAAGGGAAACGGGAAGCATAGAAGAATCTTTGATGGATTTGAAGTGTTCCACTACTGGACACAACATTCACTCGTGTACCAATAATACCTATTAGATGAAATCACTATTTCTCTTTCTTCTTATGTTGTCATTGCGATCAAAAGAAGTACTATCAATGATTAACTTCATGCGGTTCAACGCCAGCAAACTGCTTTTAACTATTGTAATCGTAAGCGGTTAAGTAATAGTCCGTTGATGTAATATTCTTAACAGTAATAAAAGTCACATCTTTATGACTTAGCAAAGATGAAAACTTTACAATATTATAGGAAGAGCAGGGGTTAAAGCATGATCGATTTGAATTAATAGTACATTAAAGCGTTGGTTTGGGAATTTGGTGGCATTGCAATTGTGAATCCAGTCCCAGGATCGGGTAGTACAAACTCAGTGAAACAAGGGTGAGCAATAATTGAGCAGTGCCAAAAGGGACAAGATAACCCTAGACACGGACAACTGAACGAGAACAATATACTCGCGTAGATTAAATAAAGTGTTCAGTTTGAAATTTCCTGAAGTTTACCCAAACCGATAATCATCTGATGAAGGCCAGAGGGCACGAAGATCGAAACGTTATGATAATAACAAGAAAGATGATTACAGTAGTAATAATTTTTTAACCTAAGTACAAGATGCAGGTGTTGCATTTGTCTGCATGTAATTGCACTTAATCGAAGAAGTATCTGCAGATTTTAGTTATAAATCATATGGCCTGATGATTGCGTTTAGCATGAAACAATCTGTCGTCTCTAAGTGTTGACTTCAATGTTCACTTTTATATGTAAATCACACACACATTATATATATTTCTGTAGTTTACTGCTACCAGCAAGCAGAAATATTTCTTCTCCCGATGATGGCCATTTTGGCCGAAACTAGTCGAGGAATCTAAATGAAATAATAATGATAATAAAAAAAAAGAAAGAATACTAATCTACAACTCTGTGATTTTAATTTTTGAATATTTTTAATTGTTCAATATATATATATATATACCATACACCATACACCACATGTAATACATGTGGTGTATGGTAGGGAGGTAGTAACCCGAAGATTTATTTTCAGTAGACTTTAAGGTTTCAGTTGATCTATTTAATTTGACATACATGACAATGCTGCATTTTGATTTAGAGGTTGAATGAAAATCTTGTTAAGTCAATGGGAATTAAGAAACACTGTGTGTGTCAATTATTGGCTAAGAATCTGACATATTCCATTTATCTTAAAAATAGTGTTTGGTTAAGGATATTTTTAAAAAATATTCAGAATTCAGTGAAAGATTTAGAATTTACCATACAATAGTAAAAGTTCCTAATATAATTCCCCAAGTGATTTAAATGAAATTACCCGACAGATTTAATTAAAATAATTATTAATTATTAAGATATCAAGAGAAACTTAGTTTATTCTTTTTGTAAAGTATATTAAGCAGGATGTATTTATTAAATTTTAACAAGGTACAGAGGTACTTTAAATTAAAATAAATGGGATCCTAATTCTCCAGTATATATTTATTAAAGTTACGAGTTTAGTTCAAAAAGTATCTGAAATTATATTTGAATCGTATTTTAAGCAAACACCTATACCTGTGTGTGTACGTGTGTGTGTGTACGTGTGTGTGTGTACGTGTGTGTGTGTACGTGTGTGTGTGTGTGTGTGTAGATAGAAAGATGAAAATACAACATAATAATAATAATAATAATATTCATAATAAGACTAATAATATTTATTGCATATTATTAGGCCTTTTCACCATATGGAAGCATGCTAAGAAAGATGTTAAAAAATCGAAAGTTTTTGATATGCCCGTATCCTTTAATAAAAAAAAAAAAAAAAAATGAAAATGGTGTGGGTCATTTTGTGGAAGTTTTTTTCCGCATGTGTTTTATTACTGTTGAGATTTAGTTATTAGCCACAATTTGGGTTGTACAGTGCGTGTGGAAGGCTTTTCGTTGAAACTGTAATCGCTGATTATGCCTAAATTTCTAGTGAAACCTCGTCTGTGTGAATTTGTTTTAAAATAAAAAAGACCAAGTTAAAATACATTGAAAGTGTCACTTCTTTTTTTTTTTTTTTAATTTTTCATTGACAATGTACACAGGCTTGTCCGAAAATTCCAATTTTTAACATTTTTCTCATCATGCTTCTAATTTATTATCAATGTTATTATTTTTGTTAGTTTCAAAGTCACGAATTTCTTTCATTGACCTACTATATCTTCATATTATATGAAACTTACGTGGACAATGTTTTCTTGGCCTTAGGAGACACATTTTTAGTGTTGAAACATAATTGCTTTTATGTAGCGATTTTTAACACGTTTTAATATCCTAAAATAAAAAAAATCAGATCTACGATGTATTCTGATGTTGTACAATGGAGTTATACTACATTTTTTCTCATTTTACCTATATATATATATATATATATATATATATATATATATATATATATATATATATATATATATATATATATATATATATGTATATGATTGGATAGATGTGAGCTTGTGACTCTGGGCTTCACGGTTCAGCGATCGTCAGACAAACTCAAACTCAGAGTTTGTCTGACGATCGCTAAAGCGTGAAACCCAGGGTCACAAGCTCACATCTATCCAACCATATATGTTAGGTCTATCTCTGATATTGAGCGCTTTCTAATACGTACCGCGCATATAATATATAAATAATTATACATATATATATATATTTATTTATATTTATATATACACACACTTTTCACACACACACACACACACACACACACACACACACACACACACACACACACACACACAGATATATATATATATATGGGAAAAAGATGTTGAAAATTCAACTGGGGTCTTTAAGAATAATTATTTAAAGTAACTTTTCAAAAGTTAAATTGAGATGGAGACGCGTGTCTCCCATCTCTCTCTCTCTCTCTCTCTCTCTCTCTCTCTCTCATATATATATATATATATATATATATATATATATATATATATATATGTATATATATTAACGCTATTCCTACTAAGGCTTGCCTTAACTTCCTACCAGTGAAATTTTTCATTTCCTAATCATTTAATCAAATCTTTCTCCAACAAATTCGTGGCTAAATATTGCAAAATTATGTGTTTAATATTTGAGTCTTTATAATAACCAGTAATGTTTCATCTGTTAATACACAAAATCATTAAAGATTATTGAGAGAGCGGTAAAGACAAAGACAATAGCTTAAATTAGATGTGGCACAGGTCCGCAATCATGGACCACCTTGTGAGGAACAAACACACTACTCAGTCATAATTGGTCTAGCGAGACAAGCTTCCTAACCATTGCGCCACGCCGAAGTATCTCAGTGATTTACTAAGCGTAGCTTAGATGTGGCACAAGGCCTAAAGTATGGGGCACACAGTAAACACCGAACTCGCTATTCAGTTGTAATTAGGTTAGCGAGACAATCTCCCTAAGCATTACACCAAGTCAAAGTGTCCATAGTGGTAAACCAATAAGTGGCAATAACAAAACCCCAAAATATTGCCGACTAATAACAGCGTAAATAAATGGCGAAGGTAAAATTTTTCATTCCATTTTACATCTATAATTTATTGTGTATCTCCGTAGGTTATTTTATTTATTTACTTATTTATTTAATCAATTCACCCCAAGGAAGGCGATAATGCCACTAAGACGCAAGGGGCTACTAGGAGTGAAAGGAAATGAAAAGACTTTAGAAGGAACCGGAAATGCAGTCTTAAACAGGAAATAAGTGATAAACCTCTACTTCTGTTCAAAAGATGGCAGAGGAATGTGAACCGGACGCCAAACCTATATACTCCTATCGAGTAAAAGTATATAAGTAGTAAATAAAATGTCAGAGATTTGGTGTAGATGTTAGACGTATATAGTTGAAGTAGATTTTAGAATGAACCGGAAACCCAATCCTAATAGAAAGCAAAACTCCTGTTCAAAAACTGTGGAGGAATGTGAAACAGGCGATAGGCGAACCTATCTACTCCTATTGAGAAAAAATAGTAATAAAAATTTCAGAATTTAGGCGTAGATATTAGAAGTACAGAGTTACAGTTGACTTTAGAAGGAACCAGAAACCCAATGCTAAACAGGAAAAAGGCATAAACTTGCACTCCTGTTCAAAAGACCGTGGAGCAGCGCCAACAGGACGATAGTCGAACCTATCTACTCCCATTATGATTAGACTGAATGAAAGCTTTGACGCATTTTCTTGAAGAATAAATCCTAATCGTGATATCACTAGTGAAATAAAAAAGTAATTTTTTTTCACATACTGCTTCCAAACAGTTAACAAGACGTCCATCATATTGTGTGCTTTCTACTCAATCGGAAAACGAAGCAGTAGGAGAAATTGTTTAATCCTCGTTGGCAATTAATCACTGAGAATGTTCAAGAAGATATCAGTTGTCAAAATCGCTACATCTTAAAATTCCAAATATTATTTAGACGATCTAAAGGTGTAAATGATATCCAATAATTCTAAAACAAACCTCTAGCAGAGCGTAAAAGCTCAACCATCAAAGCAAGTGGTTTCATTCACCGTGGTTTTAGTAACCAATCCAAGGACAAAGAGATGCAATTCACTTTGTTACTAAAGTTTGGTGTGTCTTTCATAAATATTTACTAATCTAGCACAATGCAAATTGGTAGGAAATTAATTTAAAATAGTACAAATAATACACGAATCTTTCAGAAGGGAACGCACTAGTGCCGTAACACATTAAGTTTGTATGGACATCGCATGTACTGCATCTATAGCATCTGTGGGTGTGCTTAGGACAGGGCTGGATTAACCATTAAGCGAAATAAGCAGGTGCTTAGGGCATCAAGGGAAGAGAGAACCACAGAAATTGTTATAATATGATGTACACATTGAAAGATATAAGTCGAACATTTGAATCAACAGGGAGCCATTATCAAGGGGGGGGCAACTGAACTGCAGCGAATCTTTATTGACATTCTGATTGGTTAATAATGGAATGAGCTAAGGGAGATAATGAGGATTGTATTTACTCAATACAACACATCTCCTCTCTTGAATAAGAAAGTATTACTAATTAACTTAATGGAATTTAATTTTGTTAACAGAGGTAGGCTACCTTCATGTTCGTTTGGCAATATTCTAGTCATATTTTTATGCGATTCTGTAACACATTGGTTTATTGATGGCACGACCACTTCTGGTCACAGTTCTGTTAGAATCTGGTCGTGGCTCATTTGACAGTGGCTGCACAGTTGTGATAGTTTCTTTCTTGTTTGGTATTGTTCTGGGTTGGAACTGATGGTCAGCCTCTCTCGATGGTCGCATGTGCCTTCGGTTCATTGTATATTTATTTCCAGCTGGCGTTTCCACGATGTAAATTCTCGGTTGGTAGCCTTTATTTATTTGCACTACTTATCGAGAGTCCATACTTAACTCGCAGATGTATGGAGGTCCCAAAATCTTTTAAGTGCTTAGGTCTCCTATAGGCCCTGATTTATTGTAAGATAGTCAGACGAAGCCAAGCCCTCTTCAGGCTTCTTTTGAATTCGGAGTTATCCTTCTCTTAGACTGGTTGCCACCCGAAGGTAGGGAATCCAATATGCTTTACTAGTTAACACATAGATGAGGAGGACCTATTTTAAAAATCAACGTCTGAAAGCTTCATTTTCATTTGGCACCCGTAAGAAACCAGTAAGTATATCAGACACCGAACAAATAAGAATCTGAAACAAAGTTTTTCATACATAAAATAATTAATTATTCGCTTGTCGACCAAATCGAGGCTATTTGGATTTGAGTCTTTCCCCGAAAGTTTTATCTTCTTCGTGATAGTGTGCACGTTCTCTGTCTTCTCGCAGATCGGGCGTTTATATTACTTCTTCTTATCCGGTGGTCTTCTGTGTGCATATCCGCAGTTCAGCTGGGTTCACTTCCTTGCTTATATACCAAAATGCGTTGAGGCCCGATTCTACGTTAGGTGATTTTAAGGGCATCTTTAAAATCAACTCTCCGGCCTCCTACGTCTTTTGACTTTCTGATGTGACACTGGGTATAAAAATTTTCTTTGATATCTCTTGGATAGAATCTAGTATACATTGGGGTCATCACAGATCAACTCTTTTTAAACCATGCTTCCTGATGATCATTAAATTTAATTCAAACCTCTGGTATTTCCTGGTGAGACTATTTTACTAATTACGCTTTCCACATCGGGAACTTATCGAACAATTTTACATCTTCAAACTAAACAAAAAAAAAAAACAAAAACAAAAAAAAAATTTAAGCATAAATCTGGCGATAGCATGTTTGAGCAGGAATTAAAAGGAAACTAATAGTTACAGTATTTAATAGCATTCCCGTCAGGTTATTTCGTCCAAGAAACACCAGTATTATTATAGTTTCAGTACATATGGTGCTTCGACCCGAATGGGTTACAGGAATCGTGACGCGACATGACGAAACCTACAGTTTATACCCACCACTAAAATGCTCAGAAGAATTTACCAAGTCTTGCATTAGAATTTGATGCATGTGATAGACGTTTGTTTTCTGTTGTAAATTATAGCAGCATTATTATTAAAAATATCTTTCCTGATGTCCAAGTTTGATGTTTCATTGTATTTTCCCTGTATTTTTTTTACATTTTAATAGCGTTTAACATTTACTAGTAAATATAACATTTTTTCTTATAAAGGAAAGCGAGAAGAAAGGACTAACTATCAATTCTAAAAGAAGACAGAATACGTGGTCGTCAGAAAGCAGAACAGCTCAATATGTGAGCTATGAATTGGAGATACCAGTGTTAAGCGAATGCAGAAATTTAATTATTGGGATATGTTATATCAGACGACGGAAAATGTGACACACAGATATCTGTGCGTCACATTTTCCGTCGTCTGATATAACATATCAGACGACGATTGGATACGCATTGGAATAGCGAATGATGACTTCCAAAAGTTAAAGAAAGTATTAAGAACAGAAAAATTTCATTCAAATCAAGGAAAATAGTATTGAATATTGCAATACCAGTCCTCCTACAAGCAGAAAAGGCAGAGCAATTTCCTCACAGACGAAGAGGAGATTTAGGCGACGAAGATGTGGTTCTCCGGAAGGGTGCTGAGAATTCCATGGATGGTACATGTGAGAGTGAAACGAGTTAGTTTTAAGGAAAATGGGAACGAAAAGCATACTTGTACTTAGAATAAGAAAGCTACAGTTGAAATTTCTTGGACGCTTAGTGAGGAAAAAGGGTTTGGTGAATATGGCACTCACAGGGCTTATTGAAGGCAAGAATGTCAGAAGGAAATAACGAGTAACCTACCTAAAGAACTTGTGTAACTGGGAAGTGGGGATTTGTAAGGGTCTGTAACACTGCTGAGAAGTACAGAAAATAGGAAGTTGTAGAGAGCCATGATTGTTAACACCCTGAATGGCAAAGAAGTTTTGGGATAAATGTTATTAAAAATCAACAGACCTGATCGACTGGTGGTTAATTTTAACGATTAAAAGCGTTTAATTCCTTTGCTTGTGTTGATTGCATTATATAAATGTTTACAGATTCTTTTCAAGTCTTTTTAACAGGAACAGTTTTCTAATAGGTTGGTGCAGAAATAATGACGTAATAATGTCGTTTTTTGACGTTAAAAAATACGTCAAAAACGACATTATTACGTCATTAATATATGTACTCGAAGAGTGACACAAAAGGCAAACAAATATTTTAGCTTTTACTCTTGCACATCCCGAATAGACGACTCTGGATAAGTGTTTAAAGTTTGAATTTTTTTTTTTTCACAACTTGGCTATTTAATCTAAGCTGTTCGCTTATTCCGATCTCTTCTCTTTACTTTTTTGTTTCGAACCTACCCTTTTATTACGGACTTAACGCGAGATACTTACACAGAGGCGTTCCATCTAAGATAACCTCGTTCTTATGCGCACGCGCGCAGACACACACACACACACACATAAGTATTTTCAGGTTCACTATGGTTTTGATTAAGAGACTGATGCGCTGCCTCCGGCGCTACCGAATCGTACTAAACTCAGGGTAAATTTGAAAAAAAAAAAAAAAATCACTTTCGATTTTTGATATATTCAACCGCTAAAGAGAATGGGATTCACTAACAATTGGTTGCGAAACTGACGAAAGATACCATGTTCTCATTACCTCCCCCCCCCCACATGTGTGTGTGTGTATAAAATGTGGTATATTTATAGAAAGAGAGTGACCAGTATTGAAAATAGAACGTTTGCATATATATATATATATATATATATATATATATATATATATATATATATATATAATTATTTATTTAAAAATATGATTCCAACATGCAACATAAGTGTTCTCATGTTTCAAAACAAGAGCCGAAAATTTCAATATAATTATTTGAATTAAATTGAATTAAAGTAAGCTCAGGCACATGCATGCACGTGGCCGAGTCGTTAGAACATATGTGCGCCAATACGTTCGCTTTCTGACGATAAAACCCGGTTTCGAATCTCACCATGGTCGATTTGCTAGAAGGCGTCCTGATATTATCGGGGGGGGGGATCTCAGCGTACGGCTCCTTTGGAAAGTGCCTGAAAACCAAGTCTTGCTTGGAAATTTGGTCTACCCAATGCTTTGTTGGCAGGAAATCATCGTTTGAGCACGCTGGCCCTGTTTAGATTGTTGCTCAAGCTAGATAACACGCTTCTTTTCCAGAAACTATAAATAAGGTCTGCTCAGCATAGTTGCAGTATAAACCATTGGTGGGCTCTGTGGGTGTTGAACAAACACAAATGTGCCTGAGCAAGCGTCTGCAATAGGCATTGGTTAGCCGCCCTATTTCACGAGTATCCTTGAATGCGAGTGGCCAACTATTATTTATATAACGAATCGAACTTGTGTCATATACGAATAGATTACTATAAACAATGTCAATTTTTACGTTAAGGTACGTTTCGTTAGCATATATATCGTTCCTGTAAGATCGGCGAAGATTTGTTGTTTATAAACAGTAATTTAGAAATTGGTAACCAGACACTTTATCTGTAGCTGAGTGGTAGATCAAGTTAGATCAAGTGACGGTTCCGTAAAAGACATAGGTTCGATTCCTGTCGGAGAACGCGTATTTTCTACGAAATTTCGCGAACATTAATTAATACTGTTTATTTAAAAAACAAAACAAAAAAAAGAGTATTTACTTAAGTAAATTGTATCTATTAAATGACGTATAAGCAGAAAATATATTAATTGATTGTCGTAATTAATCCATTTCACACACACAGACACATATATATAATTATTTTTAATTTCAAACGATTAGTTTATATTTAATATTTCCATTGAGCAAAATATTTCGCTGAATTTTAAAACTAATTTAAGTTGACTGGAAGTAGTTCTTTTAATCGATAAAAATCGCTGATTTTAGTGCTGTTTTTTGACAAATCAGTACAAATTAATACAGAAATTGAAAACTTTATAAATTATTTAAATTGAGAATTTTTAAAATGAAAACAATTCCTGTAAAAATGAATTATTTATCGTAAAACTTTTTTGCTTAAGACAATAGTGTCCATAATATATTTTCATAAAAACAATTAAAAGCTTTTCTAATGAAATAATATCTTAGTTTTTTGGGGTCTTTTTTACGATTCAGAACAGATTTTCAGTAACTAGGGTATCCTGCTTTACAAAAAAAAAAAAAAAAAAAATGGTGATTTAAATTTTCCAAGGAATTCTGCGTATAAATAATTTAAACATGAAACGGTACAAAAATTAATTTCTCGAAATTTTGCAAAATTAATTGTGTCTGTCGGAGTAACAGATGTAAAAATGTTTTTTTTTTACCAAGATTTTTTTTTTTTTTAAAAAAAAAAAAAAGATGTATTTCTAAAACAATTTCATCCATTTGTGAATAAATCCTGAAACTTTCATTAAAATCCGATAATTATTTTATTTTTGTAAGAATTTCAAAATCAATGCGTTTTTCCACCGCAAAAAAAGACGTTGAAATTTCCTAATCTTTGGTTCCCCGCTGACGCAAGAAAAACAAAATTTTAACCAAAATTCCAAACGTCCTAAAAAAATACAACAATATTTAGAAAATCCTTTTGTCTTTCCTCTTAATAAAAACAAAAATTTTGACGATAATATTTTTTGTTAAGTTTAGGGCATTTTTAATGATGCATGCTCATTGTTAGCGAATCTGTGGGGGTACCTATATATATATATATATATATATATATATATATATATATGTGTGTTTGTGTGTGTGTGTGTGTGTGTGTGTGTGTGTAAGAGTAACGGCACGGGCAGATAGACTTGCTTCTTCGAAATATAATCGCAGAATATGAATATCTTTTCTAGTATAAGACTGATTACAAGGATTTTTTTTTGCAAGTCTACTTGAGATTAACACGAACGTGTAGAAAACTTTTAACAGACTATTCGTGAACTATGAATGACACATTCTTGTAAATTTGATACAATACACTAACCCTGGCTCTCTCTTTAACTTTAATAAGCCTAAAATATATCCGAACTTTTTCCTATAATTTGCATATTTTAACTCTACGACTGGACAGAATTCTGATAAAAAATAACTTTCTCAAAGATGAGAACTCTTATTGCAAACACGAAGAATTCTTTTTACTAACCATCTTTCTAGTTGTAGCAGTCGTAGTAGTAAGTGCGAGAATATGTAGCAAGAGAGTTCAGTTAATGCTTTTCTACTAAGTAAAATAGTCTTATCGATCGGTGCCTATGAGTAACCACACGCATCCCAGTATAGTCATTAATCTTACTGGGTCTTAGTAGGAAGAAAACTAGGTTTAGTGTGTGACTAATAGTAGTAGTTCTTTTAAGTTGATCAATGTCAAAACTACATTCTAGCATACATCTGTGATGAAACTCTCCATTCCCTCACAAATCATGTCATTTTTTTTTAACATCTACAAATAAATATTCCAAGAATTTTCATTTTGGGAAAGGCACTCACGATCGCTGGCCAAATCAGTTTTTTTTTCCATTCAGGCTATATGACTTCTACGTCTATAGAATATTTTGTATTTACAAGGGTTGGGATACATTATAATCAAGCAGATGCGGAAATTTAAATATCTGGAAAGTGTTCTGACAGAGGACGGAAAGTGCGACGCTGAGATCCAAAGACGCATTGGGATGACCAAAGATACATTCTAAAAGTTAAGCAGAGTATTACGAGACAGGGGAGTTTCACTGGTAACAAAGAAAAGAAAACTGAACAGCTATGTAATATTTGTCCTCCTTTACTGTAGCGAATGTTGGGCGGTCTCCTGAAGGATGAAGAAGAGACTCGAGGCAACAGAGGTGTGGTTCTACAGAAGGATGCTAAGGATACGATAGACCGAACATGTGAGCGACGATGAGGTTTTGGAGAAGATACAAACAAAGAGAAAACTCATACTCAACACCAGGAAGCGTCAGTTGAAGTTTTTCGGACACGTTATGAGAAAGGAAGGCTTAGAAAATTTGATACTCACAGGGCGGATAGAGGTAAAGAGGGACAAAGGAAAGCAATGTGTGACATACTTAACGGGCTTAATCAAGTGGATGGAAAACAAGGTCTGGAAGAAATAACAAAAAGACAAAACTTACTGAGAGCTACAAGGAACAGGAGGACGTGGAGAACCATGATCGCCCACGTCCTGAAAGAACACAGTACATGAAAGAAGAAGCGACACACGGCGAGTTCAATCTTAGGTAATAGTGAATATTTTTAAAGTTGATATTACGTAAGATTTTCTTTCTTCTAAGTAGGTTGTCAATACATTTCGTATGCCTTGCTCTTGAAAACGGACCTCTGACTATATTGTCTACAAGTTCACTTCTTTATTATTAAACAATTGGAGAGCAGTTTTATTAGGTTGGTGCAAAAATAATGACGTAATAATGTCGTTTTTTGACGTATTTTTTTAACGTCAAAAAACGACATTATTACGTCATTATTTTTGCACCAACCTAATATTTTATTTATTCATAGCAGTTTGGCACAACTCGGTTTGATAGATGAAGACTTAGTTTTTCGGCGTGTTGTGCGTTTGCAATATCTGAAGTTCATTCATTTTTTTTCTTCTCAATTTTAATTTTTTCAATTTATTCATATTTATTAACTTTAGCTTGCTACAGTGGGGAAAAGACAACATAGTTGGACAGATATTACTTTGCGCATTCTTCCAAGTTATGAGACTGAAAAATTAATATTCAAAATTTTAGCTTCTGATATCAGTGAGAAATACGTATTTATTTGAGTCATGGAGTAAAACTAGTATGGTGTAAAGCTACAATAATTGAGCCCTCAGTGAGGATCAAACTCGTCGCTCTAGCGGATTGCTGTTCAAAATCAGCTTACTAAGTACTATCGTCTGGTAGAAAACATTTCATTTAAATTTTTAAATTACCTTAATCGGGGACATGACGTTAGTCAAGATTGAACTCATATCCGCAATAATAGTCTATAATAGAAAATTGTTAAACAAGATTCAGCAGGTGCATTAATTTGGGTTTTTATTGCACTATTTTGGAGTTACAAAAAAATGCTACAGTTGCATAATCCATTACATGGATCCTTGCACAAATCTTTTTGAAGAAGCACATTGGTCAAAACCTAATAGAGATCTTACTTAAGGTCTCTCTATCACAGCGTCAAAGCCATGCACAGTTTTGAATTCAGAGTTGTTCTTCTCGACTAAATAACAAATACGGATAGACGGCTCAGTAAGCGCTGCTATTTAACCCATAAAAGAAGATAAGGATTCATACCTTGGCCAAGGTTGCACGGAAGTGAATACAACGAAATCGATGGAAATTCGAACTCGTCACACCGAATTCTCATTCCGAGATCCTTATCCATTACATCGCCCGCACATCCTTAGAAAGTAATTACGTACCAATTTATTATTAACTTAGAAAGATTATATCAGATATAAACTATTATAAACAAAGAATCTATTGAATCCTTAAGTGATAAAAGCTACAATAATTCTCAGGGGGCATCTCGCTGTGATGCAACGCTTAAGGAAGTAATCTGACAGATTATTAATGCGCAAAGATTTCACTTATAGCCTTGTGCCAGACTAAGTTAAAATAAGTAAGAAAAAAATGTAATTAATAAGGGGAGGAGGCTTCATTGGTCAGAAACCTATTGATTATTTCGTTTACTTTACAACTTATCAACACTTTGCAGGTTATTTAAAACCAGGAAATATTTTTAGATTATAAGAATTGGGTGGGAGAGGATAATAAGGGTTTAGTGATACAAGTCTTACTAATTAATCCATGGCTAGATGAGAAGATGTGGATTCATACCTTTCCCAAGGATATTTGCGCGTAAGTGAAAATCCTTGAAGGTGAAATACTTCCCTGGCATGTGGAAAGTGTCAATCGTATATCCGGTTTTCAAGAACAATCTCCCACCTTCTAGTACAGACCCGTCAGTCTCCTCAGTATCATCTCAAGATTTTTGAGGCCATAATCAATAAGAAGGTCGTCGAGCACCGAGAAAAGAATAAACTCTTCAGCGATGAGCAGTGTGGATTTCGGTTGGCCCGATCCAGTGACGAAGTCCTAACTATCATCACTCACAGAATCAGTTAGGCTCTTGACTACAAACACACCTCGACGACCATAGCGTTAGTTATCTCAAAGGCCTTTGACAAGGTGTGTCACAAAGGCTTACTACACAAGCACTCCAGTTATGGAGTCACCGGAAGGGTTTTCTCAATCATAAATTCCTTCCTAACAGGTAGTTATCAATGGCCAGTCTTCCGGAACCCTACAGGTCAACGTAGGCGTCCCGCAGGGGCCATTTCTTGGACCAACCTTCTTTTTGATCTACATAAATGATTTACCTAAGTATATATTCAGATCATTTGTAAACATTTATGCTGATGATACGTTTATATACGGGCACACCGGTAAAACTCTCGCTGGTCAGAGATTGCCGACTAATCTCTCTTCCGATCTCGCGCAAACTACACAATGGGGTAAAAACTGGCTGGTTACATTCAATGTATCATTACTGATCTCACCCCGAACTACCACCGATCACGATGAATAGAGGTCATCTCGGGGAAGCACTGTACCTTGAAAGACTGTTGACCGTAAAACTCACACCCGACCTAAAGTGGAACTCGTACATACGGTCCATTACTAAAGATGCCGGTAAAAATGTACAGTAAGTACCTGCCCCCCACCCCTGCAACCCTCTACTTTTACAAGAGCCAGATCAGGCCAAGAATGGAGTACTGTTGTCAAATTTGGACAGGAGCTGCCCAGACCTCTCTTTGATAGAGTTCAAAAGTGTCTCCAGGTCCTTGTGAGTGACGAATTATTCTCCATCCTTCAATCTCTCTCCCACAGATGGGGTGTGGTAAGCCTCTCGCTGCTCTACTGCTACTTTCATGGAAAGTACTCGGACAAATTAAATTCCATGATCCCGCCAAGACAAACCTTCTCAATAAGAACACGCCATGCCACTTACATAGTAGCAAACCACTCACATTCCCCCCGTATTCCACCGGTGAGAAGTAGGTTCCACTTGAGCAACTTCTTCCCGCAAATCACTGACATGGGAAACCGACTCTCAACTGTGTGTTTCCCCGATCACTATAATTTTAACCTGTTCAAGGATATGGTTAACCGTTATCTTCCATTCCTATACACACAAATGGTCTCTAAAAGTAACCATCTACCTCGAGTGGCCCCGGTCCTTGGAAAGTGTGAAAATCACTGTAAAAAAACAATTATCTATCTATCTATCTATCTATCTATCTATCTATCTATCTATCTATCTATCTGTTTCTATCTATTTATCTATCTATTTGTTTATATCTATCCATATTATATCTATCTATTTATCCCATGCATGTACACATGGAGAAAGGGAGTGAAAGAGAGTCAAAGATAATGATATGTGTCCATAAAAACGAATTATTTCCATATATTTATGTTCTTCTCGATATATTATTAACAGAGTCTTTTTATTAAAGATTTGGGTTAGATAATTAAAACCAAAAATTAAAATATTTACTCTTTAAAACATTATTAATTGAAGATTTTCAAAACACGAATACATAATTAATTGAAGGCATTCATTCTGAAAAAAAAATATTAGTTACATTTATCCTTTATTAAAACGACAAAAATCTATCGATAATAAGATAGTACCAACATTTCGATGAAAACATTTTTAAAAAAATGATTACCATAACATTACAAGATACCAATATGTATATTTATTTTTTAAAAACGTTTGTCTTAAAGTATATATTTTCTATATACTGGAAAGCTCATCCAGATACGATGAATATCCCACTTTAAAAAATGTCCTTGTGCCATATTCTATTCGAGTGGGAGGATGGATAAATCCCTACAGTTACTACAACTACTTATAATAAGTTTAACTAGTTGCATTTGCTACCAATTCTTCCACGCTCGGTCTCCTACTATAGTCGCTACTACTGCTCCTAGTGTCACAGTAAGTTTACTAGCAGCACCACAAGAAGAAGCAAGACGACGCGTACTAATAATACTAATGCCAACTGTTCTTTTATGAACATGTGTATAAATTATATAGTACTCAAAGTTAGTAGCATTATCTCTCGCTAGCCTTATAACTGCTGAAATCATTTTCTCTTTGTAATAAAATAAATAAATGCTAAATTTATTTTTCCTGAGACTTCTTTTTTCATCTTTCTGCGCACACAAATAAAGAAAAGAAGGCATTTTGTTTTCATTATTTTTTTTTGTGAATAAAGATATTGACGCCATTATGTTTTTTTTCTTCAGCTTATTTTTAATGTTGATGATTTTTATTGCAATTCTGAGGTCGTTATTGTACGACCGTTAGAGTCGACGTCGTGGATTGGAATTAAAGAGTAAAGCTATTGTTCTTTATTTCCGACCGACGCTATTTATTTGAAGGTCGTAGAATAACGATCTGAGAATTACAATAAAAAGCAAAAAAAAAACCAAAAAACAAAAAAAAGCAACAACAACAAAAAAAGCAAAAAAAAAAGCAAAAAAAAAGCAAAAGACTCGTTAATATATAATGTTAGTAACTGTACTTCATCTAAGAAAGTCTTAAACTATTACAAAAATATTAATGGTTAGGCCGTTTAATTAATAATATTTTAAATATCGTTTCTAAAATTTCTCCCTGTGGATCCATAATCGCATGAGATTGTAATAGTTATTAACATAAATTTTTATATTAACTATAAAATCAGATTTAGTCAGTTATCTGTCATGCGTGATACACGTTTAGGCGATCAAGTATCTTTCGATATTATTGGTTAGGCCGTTTAATTAATATAATTAATTTTTGTAATAGTTTAAGACTTTCTTAAATGAAGTACAGTCACTAACATTATAGAGTAACGAGTCTTTTTCTTTCTTTTTTTTTTTTGACTGATGAGGCAGATTTTTCCCGCCATTTCTTTCTGCGGTAGATCAGTTGCCATCCAAAGCTATAGAACCCGGTATGATATTTACTGGTGGGGGGGCGGAGGGGAGTAATAAGGGGACTCATATCTTTCCCAAGGGTATTAGCACGTAAGTGAATGTAATGGATTGACTGGAATTCGAACTCGGCTCTCCGATTTCTCAATCTGAGCCGGTATCCATTACTCCTTGATTACCGATTTCAAATCATAAATGGTTTAGATAGGATGCTATGTTTTTCATATAAGTTCTCGGACTTATGGGGGTAACATGGTAGTACCCATTTCCTTCACCATCAACATGAGTAAATATTGTACTGGGTTACACAATATCAACAGGAAAAAATGTGTGTGTGTGTGTAGGGGGGAGGGAATTTATGCCGTCTTGAAAGGAGCACAGACTAACTTCACAGGAATTTGAAACCAATTCGTCATTTACCAATTATGAGAATTGTTAACCGTTAGATCAACTCTGAACTTCCTATATTGAATATCTAGTTACTTTAATATTTATTATAGCGTTGAAGCCTTTATCGTTTTTTTTTTAATTTCTTTTCTTCTTTTTAAATTGGTATCACCCCATGCAAGGCTGTAAAGACACCAAGACACAAGATTACAGAAGGAGGAAAACTTAAGAACAGAAACATTAATAATGAACGGGAAGAGAAAAGTGTAAGCAGGAGGACAGTAGGTAACGACTGACATTGCATTTATATTTTAGTGCCGCTTTAGTGTGTATCCTACCCATCAGTTTTCTGCTTTAGTGTGCATCCTACCCATCAGTTTTCTGCTTTAGTGTGCATCCTACCGATCAGTTTTCTGCTTTAGTGTGCATCCTACCGCCACATTTGTATCGTACATTATTAAGGCATTCTTCCCACTTTTTTTCTCGATATGTTAAAAGACGTTCAGAATATTTTACTTTAAAGAATTCAAATATCTTGTTTTATGATTTTTTAGTCAAATTTCTGATTTTTTCTTTTCTTTTATTTTAGATTTTATAACAAAACAATAAATGGCATCCTTCCTTCCGTTTTTGCTTTTCCTCTAGCGTCAGGTAATGTAGGATACAAATGTGGATGCACTGATCGATAGGAGACACGATAAAGTGTCGACTAAATTTTTGCAGATTAAAGTTTGCTGGAAAGCATGGAGTCGGAAGGGAGTTCCTCAAGCGAGAAAAGAAACTATTAGCATAGAACTTACGGCTAACTCTAGCCAAATCAACTGTAAATTGATGAGACCTTGCCGTCAGTCTAGTACTGCGCTTAAATTTAGAAAATTTAGATATTATATCAAATTAGCATCCGAACAATTATTACGAAATTGTTTATAGAAACGGCACAGAGTTCAACCTTACGGTGATGGGAAAGTAACTGAAGCCGATCCGCCAGATCAGGACCAATAATATTGCTGATTCTTCAAGGAGCTCAAGGTAAATAGCAGGGGCACTGGACAATATGTGGCAGCAATATTCTAAGTATGGATGAATGGTAGACTTATAGACATGCATGATAGATTCTTTTCAAGAGTCACTCAAGGAAGCGTCTTACTAAATGAGATTGTTTAAAGGCCTACAAGGAGGGCTTATTAATTTTAGAAATAAGGTACACACTGGTTGCTTCTTTTGGTTGGAGGAATTTTCTTTCTCGGATCACCTACTAAAATATTAATTACTGATCTCGCCTAATTATGGACATTAAAGAGAGACCTTTTTTTCTCTCCCACAACCTCACCTCATATTTTTCAGAGGCAGCATGTCTTCATTCAAGCTTGTTTCATTAAATGATATAGAAATATTATGTCTATTTATTTTTATAATAATCCTTTCTAGTTTTCTAATTAGCCAAGGACGGCGCCGTAGCATTTGGTAACCTAAGTACTTTCGATCTCCTCCAAGATCATCGTCAGGGGTGAATTGCGAAGCGTCCACTCCACAACATATATATATATATATATATATATATATATATATATATATATATATATATATATATATATATATGTGTGTGTGTGTGTGTGTGTGTATTGCTTCAAATGTTAATTTTAGTGTATAGTCGTATTTGAGTAGACGTTTCGTGTATTTTAAACAGTATATACAGGGGGCGGCAGAAATACCTCCCACATATACCTCCCAGAAATACCAGAAATTAGCCAGATGAAAACACCATTGCCGTTAATGTCTTGACATTATGTGGGAGGTATTTCTGCTGAGCCTGTATTTCGTCTTTCGCTTACAGGCCGGTGCACTCGAGAAAACATTATTGATTTAAGTAATAAACGTCGGATTAAAAAAAAATATGAAAAAAATTATCTATCTATCTATCTATCTATCTATATATATATATATATATATATATATATAACACGTGTGTGTAGACAAAATTTCTGGTTATATAATGTGCACCAAAAAAGGGGTACTGAAAAGTTTTCAATCCTACCAACCAAAGAATTACATAGCATCAACTCAGGATGTTTGGTCAGATTTTGGGAAATGGGTCAGAATAAGAAGTTTTTAGCACCCCCTCTTATAATTTAGTAAGGGATATTTAAGAAAGAAACTAATAGTATTTAGCTGATCCCTTATTCATACTTACATACTGTTACACACACACACACGCACACACACACATATACAAGTATAGGATTGGTGTATACGGAATAGATTCCAATAACCAACAAATACTATTCTTAAAAGAGTGCTCAATACAGAGTAGAGAATATATAATATGATTCTATATTAAACACCATCACTTGATAAGACACCAGTAGTGTTGAAAAAATGGCTATTTTTGTAGTGATTTTATAACATATTTATATTATAATTTTCGAATAAATAATTTTATATATATATATATATATATATATATATATATATATATATATAATCTTTGTTTTGATTTATAATCAGATATATTTAACTTTAGGGCTATCAACGGACTATCGTTTCAAACATGGATGTTTATATGTTAGTATAGTATTAGTAACCCAAAGATCGGTATATATGAGGCAGGTAATTTGGGGAGGAGTTTATTTCTTCTTTTGTAGGTCTTATTTTCTCTGGCGCGAGATATTGTATCAGATCGATATCATTGGTGGTCCTTTAAAAATGTCCATTTTTCTTCATGCACTTTTCTAAAAAAAATGCTCTTTTAATATTTGCCTTTCATTTTATCATTTTCTTTGGTTGGGCTGTTCAGGTTCCTGCTGTGATGAGTGAACAGAATAGTAAACATTCGTGATTCAGATAATACAGGATGCCCCCCCCCCCAAATAAAATTTGGTACAGTTTATTTAATTGTTGTAATTTTTGTTAAGTTATCTGAAAAAAAAGCAAAGGATAGAAATTTAGTAGCTTAAAACAGAACAAAAAAACAAAAACAAAACACAAATGTTAGATGTGGTGTTCAAACTAATAAAATTATTTATTTATGTTAGTTAAATTTTTTTAATCATATAGTAAATCTAAAATTTTTTGTTGTCTTGTGGGGTACCGTTGTATGATCACTTATAAAAAAGAAAGAAATTTAAAGTGCTTTCAGAAAAGAAAAGAACAAATACGACACCCTCTTGATGACAGACACAGAAAGAAAATTACTGAGGTAGTAAAGGAAAGCGAGAAGAAAGGACTAACCATTAATTGTAAGTTCATAGAATTTATTATTGTCAACAAAAGAAAAAGCCTAAGATTTGAATTACAAATTGGAGGATGTCAAAGTCAGACAAGTAGAGAATTTTAAATATCTGGGAAGTATTTAAACAGAGGTTAGAAAATGTGTCACCGAAATCCAAACACACATTGCAATAGCGAAAAATGCCCGCAAAAAGCTAAGTAAAGTACAAAGAAACAGGAAATTTTTGTTAGAAAACAAAGAAAAGTGCTGAATTGCTATCTGATAACAATAATCTTTTATGGCAGTGAATGTTAGAGTCTCCTCAGAGATGAAGAGGAAACTGGAGGCAAAAGAAATATGATTTTACAGAAGGATACTGAGAATTCCATGGATGAGGCAATTAAGGAACGATGAAGTTTTAAAGAAAACGGTAACAAAAAGAACACTTAGAATCAGAAAGAGACAGCTGACATTTAGCGGATACATAATAAGGAAGGAGGGCTTGGAAAACTTAACTCACACAGGGGATATCAAAGACGAGAGAGAGAGAGAGAGAAAGAGAGAGAGAGAGAAAGAAAGAGAGAGAGAGAAGGAAAGGCAACGAGATAACTAACTGACGAGGGTAACTTGGCAAAGCCATGAGAAATAGGAAATTGTGGAGAGTCATGATCTCCCAAGTCCTGAAGGGAAACATCACATAGAAGAATAAAAGTACACGTTATTCATATGAGAAAGTACTGAATGGAATGTTGACGTCTAGGGTATTGGAAATATTAAAATATGATAATAATGATAGTTATAAGACGGCAAAAATGCCACCAGCGCCACGTACTATCACCTGTAGAGCTAATGGTAGCAATAAAAACAAGAGTAATGGCGAATGTGACGATGATATTGGTATTCTCAGAAAAAAGGGCAATGCCCTAATAAATAGCTATATCACTTTAGCCCCCCCCCCTCCCCCCCAAAAAAGAGGAAAAATCTTCTTATAAACCAGAAATTGGAAGAAATAAGTATGTGACGTCAATCTGTCGCCAAGCTCCGTATTGGGTGTAATTTTTAAAACTGCTTTAAGTAGCAATAGGATAGTGATTTAAAAAGTGATTGATCACTAGCTCTTAACCTTCAGCTATTGTGGGATGCTAGTGATGGGATATTTTTATGAAGATATCTAGTGATGGAATGGGTTCATGCCATTCGCAAGAGCATTAAGGATAAGTAAATACAAGTAGGCTAAGTGCGTCGATACTATTTTTATAACTATTTTCATTACCTCACATCTTACACACACACACACACACATAATTACTATAACTAATAATGTTAGTTAATATCATTATTATTATTATAATAAATAAAAATTTAAAAGCAATATATATACAACGCATATAACTTTGGAATTTATGCAAAATGAATGCATATATTTGCTATTTTTCCTTCCCCTACGTCTCGTAAGAAATTAAAGAATAAATCTTTAACAATTATTATTGTCATTTTTGCTTCTTGTTTAGTACAGTCCCTTACCGGGTCATGAGACGTAGGACAAAGGAAAGTAATACATGCTAATTCTTTTTCTTTTTACCTGACTAACGTAAAAACTGGATAAAGGGGAGCCAAGAGGCGAACCCGTAGGTCAGCCGAGGGTTCACCACTCGGTTCGACAGTTTATATATGAATCACATAAAAAACAAAACAAATTGCGCTAAACGAACGATATACGTTCAATATATCGATGACATCCTAAGGAAAAACGAAATGAAGGTCTTATACCTGCCAACCTATCAATACATCTCTAACATATGTCATTGTATGGTTGGCTAGACTGCGTGTATTTCCTACATGTGGGAAGGATCAGTGTTCGAGTTCCGGCAAAGCCGGTCATCACCACAAGAGTAGAGCGGCAATAGCATTCTACTCCGCCCACTCCACTTTTACTGTCATTGTGTTCTAGATCATGCAAAAATATTAGTTAATATCAATATCTTATGCGTTTTTTTTTTTAATATCTATGCGTATTTTAAGTCGAATTGGGGTATGCATATATCTGTCTTATATTTATGAGGGTGTGCTGAAAAGCCGTCGACCCAACCTAGTCGAAAAAAATCTGACTAGAATTTATTTTGGAATACTTTCTTGGTTATATAGAGAATATTTCAACACGCCCACCCCGTGTCTATATCAAACAAATGTTCTATCCCCGACATTAAACACTGCTATTCTACTGATATACTGATAAAACAAATTTTATATATATATATATATATATATATATATATATATATATATATATATATATGAATTTAAACAAGTTTTATTAAATGCAACCGACAATACCAGTCAAAAAGTCAAAGTTTTCAATTGATTATCGTAAATTTGGAATAGGATATACAAATTAAATAATTAAAAAAAATATTTTTATATACAAGGTTACTGAAGGATTAAGCATATACTCTTCCAAAAGGTTTTACTAAATAACCAAACATCAGAATTTTTAGCTATTATATATATACATATATATATATATATATATATATATATATGCGCACACACACACACTCATATATATATTATATATATATATATATATATATATATATATATATATATATATATGCACACACACACATATATATTTGTGCGCGCACACACACACACATATATCTGCATACACATATATATGCACACACATACACAGTTATATATCCACACACGAACATGCACATACACACGGATATGTATATGTGTTTATGTATGTGTAATCCTAAATCACAGAAATTGATAGTGGTTTACAGAAAGTCAAATTGTGAACCTAATACATTTTTCTAAATAACATGTTCCTTCACGACGTACGCAGTCAAAACTCTCCACAGCCTCCTTTAATATATATGGATGACCCTCTCTCTCTCTTTAAGTCAAAGTCTTTTAAGTCCTTTGTCTCTTTACGGTTTGGAATTGAATTTTAATTCTCCTAGGCTGACTACCACCAAATTCAAAAAATCCTGGTCTACTTTGCTATTTAAACTATAGCTGTGAATAGAATAGATAGATTCTTTCCTTTCCCAAGGGTATCAGTACGTAGTAAACGCAACTGACTAGGTCAGATCTTGAACTCGACTTGCAGATATCATTTTCTACTCAGATAACCGTTACGTTAACAGCAAATAATATATGTTGCATGCTAACCTTGTAGGGTATTGGGCCACAGCCTCACCCCACAAGATGTGGCTGTTGAGGTTTTCGCAAGTTGTTTTTTTTTTGTGATGGAGTTGTTAATTCCATAACCAACAGGTTTTGAACGCAGTGTCCTAGACTGGTTGCCAAGCAAAGCTAGAGAACCCAATCTGCTCTGATATTAACTCTTAACCGAGGAAGGGAAAGACTAATTCATGCCTTTTTAATGGTATTTGTGACGATTTAAAAGTGAACGTAACGGTATCGGCTGAAAACGAGCCTCTCGCTACTCTATCACTATTTCCATGGCAAGTGTTCCGACGAGCTACATTCCTTAGTTCCACAAGCCCTGACCTTTACAAATAGTACCCACATACAAAAGGGTGAATCATACCTGCTCCTTTCGTATTCCATTAGTAAAAAGTAAGTTCCTCTCGGAGAGCTTCTTCCAAAGGACTGCCGCTTTGTGAAACAAACTCCCGGTAGGATGCTCTCTTAATCACTACAGACTTGATCTTTTCAAGTCTAAGGTTATACGTCATATTTTCTGCGTAACCCCATTCACTTCTTGCTTTTTCAAACATTCATACAATACCACACAGTAACCCCTACCTAAAGTGGTTCGGGGGGGGGGCTTTATATTAGGTGAACAGTATATATAAAATACGAACACTTCACGCCGATTATTGCTACGGTTCGCGAGCATCCAAGCATAATATACATCCTGTATGTATTTCGATCTATCT
>OZ010580.1:35126050-35128550 GCA_963932145.1 Acanthosepion lycidas
ATATATATATATATATATATATATATATATATATATGTATAAAACGTATATATATTAGCTACATAAATGTACATGATTTATGCATTTCTAAACATATATACACACGCACATATATATATAAACACATATATACATATATATATATATTAAACGCACTGATATATACAAAAACATATATATACATATACATATCCATATATACATAAAATCTATATATACCCATATATACATTATATATATATATATAGCCATATATGCATAATAATATATATATATCATCGATACATAATATATATATATACTATATATACATAATATATATACTATATATACATAATATATATATATACTATATATACATAATATATATCTATGTTTATCTATCAATATATATATATATATATATATTTACTATATATACGTAATATATATACTGTATATACGTAATATATATATATATACTATATATACATAATATACTTTATATACATAATATATATACTATATTTACATTATATATATATACTATATATACATAATATATATACTATATAAACATAATATATATACTATATATACATAATATATATACTATATATACATAATATATATATATATATATATATACTATATATACATTATATATATATATATATACTATATCAACATAATATATATACTATATATACATTATATATATATATATACTATATATACATAATATATATATATATATACTATATATACATAATATATATATATATATATACTATATATACATAATATATATATATATACTATATATACATAATATATATATATATATACTATATATACATAATATATATATATATACTATATATACATCATATATATATATATATATACATAATATATATATATATACTCTATATACGTCATATATATGTACTATCTATACATAATATATATACATACCATATATACATAATATATATATACCATATAAGCATAATATATATATATATATATATATATATATATATATATACATTATATATATATACACCATACATACATAATATATATACACACATATACATAAAATCTTTATATATACCTAAATATATACACACCAATATATATATATATATATATATATATATATATACAAAAACATACATACACGCACAAGCACAGAATTATAGGTGTGTATTGAAAATGATTTGGGTCTAAATTCAAATATATGTTTTCATATAATACTGGGAAATACAAAAAAATATGTGATAACATATGCGTTTATAATTCAAATTATGCAATTATAAATGAATTTTTTTGCGAAATTCATATTTATTCTTCCAAATCTAATACGTTTCGATACTAATTCTTTACATCAGTGTCTGTGTGTTTGTATGTGTATGTGTATAGATAGATAGATAGATAGATAGATAGATAGATAGATAGATTGATAGAACGCAAATATTAATTATAGAAAATTCCAAATCATTCCCAAGATTTAAGCTAACAGATAACCTTTGAAATTCACTGAATTTCATTCTCGATAATGACAGAAGTGAGTCGAAAGTTTATTAATCTTGACAAGAGCCGTCATAAACTATCGACAGTCCCCCCTTTACACGTTCTACGCCAAGAAACAGATACGAATCTGCCAAGTAGAAAAAAAAAAAAAAAAACGAAAACTTGTTACAAAACTATAAAACTTAACTTTCCTGACGTCTTTAACAATACCTGTTAGCATATGACAAAAGATAAATATACTGATATCAGTCTATGCGCATGAGATGAATATTCATGCATTTGCGTCCGTTTCTTGATAATAATCTGTAATGTTTTACAATTAAAAATCTATTAAAATACGCACTGCCGGCATTTATATGTAAAGCCGATCTTAAAAGGTGTCGCGTCAAATTCTAATAAATCAAATGCGTGGCACTAATGAAATATAATGAATTCCGTTTGCTTAAACATTTATTAATAATTAACTAAAGACACAAATGAACGAATTACTTTGGACATTACAAATTGAACGGCATCTGTTAGACGTGTTTTGTTTCCAACTTCTCTCATTGCAAGGCGATTCGTTTTAGTAGCACCTTCGAATAAATGTTATAGATTTTAGTTGACTTTGACCAACAGGGTGTCGACATTTGCAAACGATAGCAGAAAAGGAAGGAGTGACGAAAAGTTCTCGGCTCGACCCACTTCCCCAAGAAGCTGATCAAATGATCAATTTTAGCGGGTATTCCTTATTAGTTTTAAACTTTTCAACACTTTCTCGGAGATGATTGTGGGTGTGTGGGTGGGTGTGTGTGGGGGTAATTTTTATGACATGTCAACTTTTGTTGGCTTATTTAATGTCGGATTTTGTATGGGGCACCTAGTGAGGATCGAATAGTAATGGTCATTCAAACTAGCCTCGTTAACTATTAACCAAACCGAGGCGCATATATATATATATATATATATATATATATATATATATATATATATATATATATAG
>OZ010580.1:35133550-35138550 GCA_963932145.1 Acanthosepion lycidas
ACGTAATTCCGGGGGGGGGGGGTATTTGTTTTGTTCAAATACGTGAATTTATTTTCTTCATGTTAAGTCACTAAAAAACCCCCAAAAAACAAAAAAAAAAACAAAAAAAAAAACGCTGTATAAAATTCATTAATTTTTATCCTTAATGTTGCATGCATGATCCAACTTTTTAACAAGAAAAAAATTCAAGTTGCTGTTAAAAATTACCGCAAAACGTTGATTTGTATTTACATACATTGTATTTATTTTCAATTATCCGAGTTGAATTGTTTACCTATATTACATACGATTCATTATTGTAGATAATTAGGCTACAATAGAATTTGTATTTTATATGAATACAACCTTATGAAAATTAAGATGCAATAGAGTGGGGTCGGGGAAGGCTGTATCATAGATTGAGGTATACGATACGTTTGCACCGGCCCTGGGTACATTTATATACATATTGGAGTTTTTATTACTTAAACGTTGTTTTTTAGTAGATATCCGTATTTGAGTAGACGATCCGTTTATTTATTTTCGTCTACCGGCCTGAATAATCAAGAAATCTTACTAAATGAAAAATATATGGAGATCCTAGAATTTTCTTTAATAAGATTTCTCAAATATAAGTAGAGCGTCTACTCAAATATGGGTATCCACTAAAAATAACGCTTAAGTAAAAAAATCTATTAGGAAAATGTTTATTTGTAACGCGCTTCCTCAATGTATATCGTTATCTCATATGATTATAAATAAATATATATATATATATATATATATATATATATATATATATATATATATATATATATATCACAGTTGATTTGGATACTATTATAAATCCTACAAACACGCGCATATATATGTTTTGTTCCTCACCGTTTGGTACTACGCCGTTTCATGCATGATAAATAATAGCTCTGTTGTTATATATCAAGCACTGTTTTATTACCACCAGCACCTACCGTGTGCTATATATATATATATATATATATATATATATATATATATATATGTGTGTGTGTGTGTGTGTGTCTGTGTGGAGAGAGGGAGAGAGAGAGAGAGAGGAGGTGGAAATAAAGTCACTATACATTTACTTAAAATAACAATTAAGACAATGTTATCAATCAATGTATTATTAAAATAATAATAACGGTTAATAACAATAAAATGTTATGGTAAACAATAGTAAATTAATTACCGATACTGTTTAAATTGCAAGCCACCTACTTCAATGTTTTGCTTTTTTATTATAAATAACTGTACAGGGATTTTTGCCCCCCTCCCCCCTCTCTCTCTCTCTATCTATATATATATATATATATATCTGAGGGGGCGCAAATGAATTTATCTTATATACACGTAAATTTCCATACAAATGTTTATTCGGATACATATATACGGGAAATATATGTAACATTTTTTACAAAGATGTTTACTCTGTACAAGACCAAAGAGCCTCTCGAGATAGAGGGTTACAGATTAAGAAGCACAGTTTAAGGGGATATGTGAGGAAATAACTGTTGACCCTAAAATTGAACAGGTTAAGATAATAGTTTCTCTCTATCTCATTTATATGTATATATGTCATACAATAAGCGCATACCCTCGTATATACATACATATATGAGGGTATGGGCTTATTGGATGGCATAACTTTTTTCAATATCGGTGACCAATGTTTGAATTTCAGCTGAAGTTATTTATGATTACATCGCTCTTGTCTGTTGCAAAAAGTCATGCATCCATTTAATACTAGCTTCAGCCTAATCACTTGTATTCTGGAGAATTTAACAGGTGAATGAGCATTTAGTCATTAAAAGCCCAAATTGTAACCCTTCCACCATCACCCTGAAAGTGGAGACCAATATAAAAAATACGTAGCCAAATGGATAAGGAGATTATAGCGAATTTTCATGCCTGTGTTAATATGATTGCATGTATAAGTGTGTATTTGCCAGTGGTCAATTAAAGCTTTGGTAAAGTCGCCGCTTTCAAAGATGCTTTATTTCAGAAATAATTATACTTGTAATTATTAATGTAAATTTTCTTCAGCGTGATTTAGTCTACTGAGTCCCCCACTAACGACCATGCCGTCACACAATGCATCAGAATGTGGAAATTGACACTGACATCAGTGTGATTTATATGAGCAAATATAAGTCTAAATCAAATATTTATCCAATCATCACCACCGAACATATATAGAATGATACCAGCTTGCTGGCGAGTGTTGGAATGAACACACACACCTTGTATATATATATATATATATATATATATATATATATATCGTCCGGTTCACACTCCTCCTCAGATTTTGAACAGAAACAGAGGTTTAGCACTTGTTACCTGTTTAGGATTGGGTTTCCGGTTCTTTCTAAAGTCTTCTGATTCTCTTTCACACCCAGTAACTCATTGCGTCTTAGATGTATTATCATCTTTCTTGAGGAGATTTGATTAATATATATATATATATATATATATATATATATATATATATATATATATATATATATATATATATATACATACATACATATATTAATCAACTATATATGTGTGGGCGCGTGATCTACACTATTATACTTTTGTATTGGTTAATGGTATCTTTGAGCAACTCGAATGAAATTTTTTTTTGTAATGTATATATATGAAAATATACAGGAAAACCATACATACATTTTTATATATCAATAACAATTTAAAGACAAAACGTTTTAAATATATATAATTTATATATATATTGTATATACAATTTTAGCGTCCTTTACATATATATATATGTTGTGGTAGGATCCACCTAATTTGCATAGTGGAGTACCGACCATATAAATATGGTTGGTAGCGGGGAGGAATCAAGAGATTGAACCAGAGACTCTGCCCGACTGCGACTCAGTCAACACACATTTCAGGAACGGTCTTCCGAGGAATATACAAAAGACTATATGTAAATATTGTGTACACTTTCTTGTTTCAATACATTTTGTTCTAAGTACATTTTGTGTTGCATTATTATTCCATGCATTAGTCAAGTTTCAACAATATATATATATATATATATATATATATATATATATATATATGAACTGTTTTCCATTAACATTTACCCAACATTTTATTAGCCGGCAAATATATATATATATATATATATATATATATATATATATATATATATATATATATATATATACAAATATAGATAACTAGACTCGTTTCGAAACTTTCCGAACTTTCCCTGACGATCCGTTTAGGTGAAACCTAGGTAGGTTTGTCTGGCTCACTAGGTCTATCTATCTATCTATCTATCTATCTATATATATATATATATATATATATATATATATATATATATATATATATTAATTTGTATCTGTGTGCGTGGGTACTGGAGTTTGGTGTTAAATGTGAAGCACAATTATATGGTTTTTTATTTACTTTTTAAATAGTGTTCTTACAGTTTTTCTTTTGTGATAATTAACATAGCGTAGAAACTGCCTTCAATGATTTCGTTTCCAAGCGTTTTCGGATAGTACAGTTAGTCAATTTGAAGGGGTCCCCTTTTAGAATACAAAGACTGAAAAATATACTAATCTGCGTTCCATAAAAAGGTAAGAAACTAATAACTCTAGTAAAACTGAATGAAACTTATAAAATTGTCCTTGTCCATCATATTCAAAGAAAGATTCAATGGATGACTACTGCCCAAATAAACAAATATATGTCATATAACGATAAACTTAGACCAAATAAGTTTGACATTCAAACAACAAGGTTTATATGTTTAATTTGCGGAAAAATACAATAACTGTAAGCATTAATTTTAAAATATTTAAAAATTAACAGAGAGATTGTCGGGTGAAATTGACAAAAGTTGTTTTATATATATATATATATATATATATATATATATATATATATATATATATATATAGCTGGCCACTCGTATTCGAGGATACCAGTCTACTAGGGAGGCTAGCTAACCGTTATTGCAGACGCTCACTCAGGGACATTTGTATTTGTTCAACACCCACAGATCTCTCTTGTGGTTTATACTGCAACTATGCTGAACAGACCTTAGTTACACCTTCTGGGAGAGAGTGTTTTATCCAGAATGATCAACAATTTGAACAACACCAGTACACTCAAACCCTCGTCCACAATGACTTGCGACTTCGTGCTAAAACAGCTATCGATGGCCCTAAAATGTTCCGTCTACCCAATTTTACACACACACACACACACACACATATATAGGGACAGCGTGTGTATATATATATATATATACGCTTTTCCTAGTAGTTACATGTGTTCCAGTTGTTATCCCTGTTTTTTGGAGAATATAACAACCGGCCTAGATCAAGAATTCTCTAGATCGTTAATTTTATCTCATTTCAATCTTTGTTGGATTATTCACCGTCGGATTTCTTATGGGTCACCTAGTGAACATCAGATTCATTATTCTGTCGTGATGGGCATCAAAACTAGTCCCAGCAACTCTCACCCCATGCCAAGGTACTTAAATATGCATATATGCATACTCACACACGTGTGTGCGAATGTCTGTGTGTGTCTCATTAAATATATATAAGCTGTATACAGATTCGCGGATTCAGAGCAAATTGGGCCCTGCGCAACACGTAATTTTGGGGCCCACGCACACTTAGGCATGCATTTAACAAATGCGTACTCGTGTGTATGTATTTTAGTATATGTGTTTGCATATTTTGCATTGCCGGTGAAATGTCCTTAAATGAAAAGTGGTGTTACGGCTGGTTCTAGCAGTCATTATCTCTTTTTTCTTTCTTTTTTTTTTCTGTTTTCCGTTTGTTTTTCTTTATCGTTTCTCCGGCGACGCATTGAAACACACAATCTCACACTTGACACTAGAAATATTGGAACCATTTTCAAATATTTTTCGATTTGGCGATTTCTTTGTTCACTTTTTGGCTTTACAGTCAGATTTTTATTTGATAATTTTGCAACAGGGCCAATGTTTTTGTTCGTGTTTATTT
>OZ010580.1:35146050-35148550 GCA_963932145.1 Acanthosepion lycidas
TTGCAGTTAATTTACATAGGCAGACCACTGATTAACTTTTTTTTGTTTGGGCTTGAATAGAGCGGGGTGGGGTCGATTTACAATGAATTTATATAGAAAACTGGACCCCCTATTAACATAAAATTTAATAATTCTTTTTTAAATATTCGTGATTTGCATTACTTAATCTAATTTTGAAAAAAATGGTCAATTCTGCTAGCGGCTCCTTTTGTACATCTTCACAAAAATACTTCTGTGGAAGATTCAAAGAGAATTTGTGACGAGTCACTGGAATATGAAAAGAAAAGAAGACTTATCTTATAATACTACAGTATACAACTGGCTCGTTTAAATACAGAATTTACCGCGGAAGGATGTAGATAGATGATATCACAACTATCACATTCAAGCTGCAAGTGAAAAAGAAAATAAATAAATAAAGATTTGAGATCTAAGTCGGGTGAGAAGTCTTTCCAAATGTGACATCTTCAGACAGTCTCTTGTTTCGTCTCTAGCAACAATTTTGTCAAGTTTTTTTTTGTTGATTTTGCGATATTTTCAACCCTTTAATATGGAATTTTGATTGAATATAGATTGGGACACTCAGTAAAGATAGAATTCGATGCTTAATCGGAATGATCAACCTGTCAAGCCTCGCGAAATATTAACTCAGGTTGACGCGCCCTCCTCGTCTGGTCAGCAGTACCCCAAAAAGACCAAATCATCGAATCTTCTTTTATGTACCGTGTCCATTCAGGACGTAGGTGATCATTTCCTTCCACATCTTCCTGTCCCTTGTAGCTCTTATTAAGTTTTCTATTTTTGTTGTTTCTCCCAGAACTGTTCTACGATCCATTTACTAAAGCCTGTGAAATATGTTACACGTTGTACCTCTTTCCATCAATCTGCCCTGTGAGTATCAAATTTTCCAAGCCCTTCTTCCTCATTACGTACCCCATGAATTTATATTGCCTCTTCCTGATGTTAAGTATAAGTTTTCTTTTTGTTTGCATTTTCTCTAAAACTTCATCATTTGTCACATGTTCGGTACATGTTATCCTCAGCATCTTTTTGTAGAACGACATTTTTGTTGCTTCAAGTCTCTTCTTGAACTTTGAGCAGATGGTCCAGCCATATAGGAGGACAGATATCATGTAACAGTTTAATAAGAAAAATTGACTGAATCCAAACTAAAATCCTCCTCTGATCATAGAACACACGGTTTAACTGAAAGTTAAGGATGTCTTGGCTCACTGAATAAAGATGTTACGAATTGATAGGAATATATGATTTTGTAGAAAATGCCGTGAAATTTACATTGGTTTAATAAGTAACTGAGTGCTATTGAGAAATATTTAACCCATTTACTGCAGATGACGGGATTTTCTATTATTTTACTTCGATGCGTCTACTGCGAATAGCGGAAATTTCTGCCACAGTTAAGGGGCTAAGTTTGCAAATACTAACAACGAATTATCAATAGTGATAATAATATGAATACTTGTGGTATACTTAAGACTGTAATAACTATTTCTTATTAAGAAGTGTGTTGCTAGCATTACTTTTCATTCCATGACAGTAGTAAGAGCATTAACAATTATCATTTAGAGCCATTAATCGACACAACCGTACATCTCGACATTTTTTAAAAACGATCTCGTTCCAAGCAAGGCAATAAAACCACTAAGACGCACGAGGGGGCATTACTGAGTGTGAGAGAAAATGAAAATAAACACTATAGGGAATGAGAACAATAAAAGAACAGGAATCAAGAAGACAGAAGTATAACGACTGATATTGCATTTAATTTTTTGAAGATCAAAGTTGATTAGAAAGGAAGACGAGAGTTCTACGCGCGAGAAGTGCGAGAGAAGAATGTTAGCATAGAATTAACTATTACATCTGGCCATTTTAACTGTTAAATGACGAGACCTTGCCGCCAATCTAATACTGATTAAGAACCAATAAAAATCTGACAACTGAAGTTGTAATGCAAAATGGTGGTAATAAGAAGGGAATTGAAATTTAGACACATTCTTTTAATTTTATTAGTAGTTTCGCTTCAACTGGATCTTAGCAGTTGGACATACTGAAGCTCAGAAGGTTTGCTTTTCAGAAAAAAATGCTCTGAATTGAAGCTAAATTGAGAAAAAATCAGAAAAACTTAAAAAGCTAAGTAGAAGTTTAGTTTTGAGTATGTTAGATCTATTTTACGATATGTCAACTCTTGTTGGCTAATTTATATCGACTTTTGTATGAGGAACGCGGTTAGATTCGAACTCACAATTCAGTAGCAATAATCGGTTACACATTAACCATTCTATGGCGTCTGATTTTGAATATAGATCACCCACGCTAAGCCCAGTTATTCTGTAGTTCTTAGACTCTGTGAGTGCCATTTGATCATTGGTGAAGGTACATAGTTTACAATGTTTACATGCCTAAAAAATACAACGATTTAATGTATCCATTCATCATTTATTTCAACATTATCACTTGACAATATAAAATATTATCGAAG
>OZ010580.1:35153550-35173550 GCA_963932145.1 Acanthosepion lycidas
ATGAATCCGTTTCTTCTACCCCCAGCTATGGGTTAAATAACAGGACAGATTGATTTCCTTAGAATGCAAAAGAAGAACTGGAGATTTAGAGAGACTTGCATCCTCTTCATCCCATCGGTGACAAGTGGGAATACTATTACGATAGTTTCGTCTACTACTCCTCCTCCTCCTACTACTACTAATAATAATAACATTAATAATAAAATTTAAGCGCAGAGACTTGGCAGATGCTGGAACGGGGTTTGTGCTATGGTAAAATAGGGTGAAGATGAAAGCAAGACTTGAAAAATATCTCGCCTGTGAGAGAGAGGTTGGAGGGTGGAAAATATTTCTTTTTTAACTAGGACTCGGAGACATTTTTGATCTCTATGAGGACTTATGTAAAGCAATGAATAATAATAATAGCAAAAAAAAAAAAAAAAAAAATAGTTGTGAATCTCATCGAGGGGCCGAAACACTGTGTATCTGTTCTTGACTTGTAGCAGTAGGATAGCATCATGGCCGACTGTCAAGATTGTTCTTGTTATGTTTGAAGGATGGCAGATGTAGATATTTGGGAACAGGGTTAATCGGAGACCGTCTAAGCGGACTGGGTTATTCGGCTAGAATATATTTCTAACTACGCCCTAGCTTCAAGGTTATGTGCTGCTTCTATCAAAATCTATCACTAGATAAGACATATTTTGGCTTTGACACATGTACGTGGTATACTCTTATCAGAGTAGGTGACATTAGGGGTATATTGAGCTTCGTATATTTGTACCCCAGCAATCAATTTATTGAAATGCCGCTTTCTCACTAAATAAATAATAATAATAATAATAATAATAATAATAATAATAATAATAATAATAATAATAATATACAATGTTGAAACTATTTTCATTATCACTACTATTTCGAATAATCGCTGCTTTTTCAACGAATCCCGAGCATTCTCGGCTGACGGTCATATCACATTGAAACAATCGTACGATAACCTAAGTTAAACAACGTCGAACCTGGTTAGTATCTAGATGGGTAACAGATTTGGAATTCCAGGTGCTGTAAGGTTGGATGTGTGGGCAGTGTGATGGTTAACGGCTCGGAATTCGAAATGTGAGAACCGATTTCCAATTCCAGTAGGGTGCGTTATATTCACTTACGCGCAAATATCCCCGGGAAAGGTATGAACCCACCCCGTCCCCTAATTATGGGTTAATTAGTAAGACTTGTATCAGAAAAACCATTATTATCTCCAAAAAAATTCTTACAATCTGAAAATACTTTCTGGTTTCAAATAACTTGCAAAAGGTTGATAAGCCGTAAAAAACGAACCACTCAATTAATCAATCGAACATTCTCGGAATACAGCATAAAACATGATGTCTGTTTACCAAACTAGGGACAAATTGTGTGTCAGTAAAGAAGGAGGGAAGAAAAGGCAATGGTTGAAGAGTAGAAAGATTTTGATTTGTAAACACGTGAAGTGGTTGATAGTCATTCGAGTTGCGAAATGATTGCTGTTAGTGATGGCGACGTTGACGAGAATTTGAAGTGGGGTCTTGAATAAGTTCAAACCTTTTAAAACGAAATGTCCCTTCGAGCGTACCGAAAGTTCACAAGCAATGAGATTGAAAGAAAAATCAAAATGGATGACTTATTTATTGATCAAATAATTTTATTTTATTTTTTTTTACCGATAATGAGTTGAATTACAAGAAAATGTAGAGAGTGCAACATGGCTACGAATTCTGTGGCTTCTGGTGCATACATTTCGAAGTAATAACAAAGAAGGAAGAGTGAAATAAAGATGACGATACACACGGTAGAACTAAGCAGAGAAGACATGATGCTAGTGACCTAAGAAAGAAATAGTTGAAGAAGACAGCAAAGAAAACTTAGCGCACCTGCCACTCTAGTGGTCAGTGTTGTGATCGTCACTTTCCATCCCACTGCCTCGTTTTCGACTAGCGCAACTAAGTTCTGGATATTGCGTAGCAATGGTCATATTTTAATGGCAACTAACTCGCCGAGTAAAGCAGAGAATAGTAGAGAAAGGGAAGGTAAAAAGCAGACAGGTTTTGAAATAAGAATGGAAGAAGGGCAGAGAAGAGAGAAAAATACATTGACCGCGTTGTGGCGGCAATTTAAGAATAAACAATGGTGACTACCAGCCAAGTGATACAAAATGGAATATCAGTCATTAAACAAAACTCTTTGAGAAGTAAATACTGTTTAAAATAGAAAATACATTTAAAAATTTATAAGCAGAAAAGCAGTTGTTTTAAAATGCAGCGATATTTCTTTTGCGTGTAGTACTTTTAGAGGTTTACTGGTCGTTAAAAATAATTACGAAAGCCAAAAATTGTTTTCTTCAGTATTGTTGTCATGGTGCCTCGGCAATTAAAATCTCCTGAAGGAATCAGAGTGGTCGTCTAGAAAAAAAGAGGTTTGGGTGGGACGAAAGTTAAGAGAATTTGAAGAAGGAAATCTTGGAGAGTTGTCAATAAGCGGCCACAAGAATCACATTAGTAAAAGAGCAAAGAAAAAAAAAAAAAAAAAAAAAAAGAAAAGAAAAAGAAAAGGAAAGAAACAATAAAACAACCCAAAACCCAAAACAATAAAAAAATAAAATAAATAAATAAATATAAAATATAAACCTACAAAACAATTATTTTATTTCCCTCGTTCTTTCTTGTTATTTTAACTTATTATCAGTTTCTATACGAACACCTAGCCTCTCTGGAAAGATTATGACATAACTATATATTATCTTTCGTTTCGCGTGAGTGTTTTCGTAATTGTTGTTATGTTTGAATGAGTGCGTGTTAGTATGTGTGCGTGGGATGAATGATTGTTTTATACTATTATAGTCCTGCATTGATTTCGGTTAGAGAACTGGTATTTCTGCCACATTTAGTGATTGTGGGGGGAAGGGGGTTATTACTAATAATATTTTCTTTAGTTTCTTGTAAATAGATTTGTGAACACATTGTAAATAATCACTGGGGTTAATTTTTAGAATTGTTGTTTTATTCCCCCCCCCCATACATTGATTTGTATATATGGGGAATAGTTAGTTATTTCATAGAGACGATGAGGTATTATGGTGTTTGTAGTTTGAAAAGTACGTATGAATGTGTTGTTTTGGCGTAAGGAATATTATTCGTACGATTGGGTCAGTGTTTGCGGCTAGCTAAGTTATAATTAAGACGGAAGAAGACCGTCCTCTCCCCACTCCCCCATTCCGGCCTTGTGCCACATTTCTGTATAAATGCAGAATAAATATCACTATATATTATCTTGTCGCATTTTTGATATGATCACCTTTGAGAGTATTTCTTTCAATACTTATAGTATTATGTAGAATAAGTGGCCATTGTTAAGTGACAAAGTTTCCAATAAACAAGAACAAAAGAAAGAAAAAGAACTAAGCAAAACAATATATATATAAAATCTCAGATATAACTAAAAATATATCTGTAAAAGGACAAATATGAATAAAGACAAAAGGAAAACTTATCTTAGCCGACGAGGCAAATGTAAAGATTTTATTTTGAAACAAGTATTTAGAAACAAATGTAAAACTGTTGCTAGTTTTTTTTAAAACTATTAAACAATGCAAGGCAAAACTAGGCAAAGCAACAGTAATAAAGCAAAAATATACAAAAAAAGTAAGAATTGTGTTAACAGACAAAAGGGATACAGTCAAGTGGTTCTGACTTCCAGACAAGAAAGGACAAAATATGGCGGATGAGACCGAGAAGTGGTCTATCTTAATGGTTAGGAAGAAATCTTAGCATACATCTGTACAATTTGTCTATAAATTTGGGGAGGGGATAATTTTAGTAGTTATTCCTATAGATTGAAACCAAAATATTAACTTGTTTAAATATATCAATTATGAAAAAAGAAGCATTTGTTTTCTTCTCCTTCTTCAAATTCTTCAATTTATTTCCTAAGCAAATACTAATTTAATTTTGTTAGTTAAAAGGGTTCCTTCATCATCCTTACGCTCCTGACCTTGCTCCATCTGATTTTCTCTATTTTCGGATCATTGCAACAATTTTGTTAGTGGGAAACCGGTTCATTCATCTTGAAGTGGTTAAAACTGATATTGTGTGTTTATTTGCATTGAAATTCAAAGAATTTTACCCCCCAAGGAATGAATGATATTTCAAATAGATGGGATTATAATATCGGATTGATAATATCGATATATCATCTTGATTAAGTATATCAATTAGGATCAAAGAAGCATTTGTTTCTTTTCCGGTTTCAAATGCAATAGGGTTTTCTTTGCAATCTAATATACTAGATTAAGAGAAATAAAAAGACGAAAGCATGTGTTGTGATAAGTTTCCTTCTGAAATTAACGTCTTCAGACATAATAAAGGTTATATTGATGGATTCAGCCCTATATACAAGGAGAGGAAATTGCGACAAACACTGGCTACAGTTTACATAAAAACATTGATGAAATTTAAATTTAAAGGTTTTATGAGCATAAACGGGATATTGTACAAAAAAATCTCAGTGTATTAGATATTCATCGTGATGAGTTTCGCCATGATTTCAATTTAATGCAATTCTGATTAAAAAGGAAAGATATTCATTATGGAGAAATTATATTGAAAGTGCACTGGTTTTAAATTCTCTCTGGCAAATTTATTGTTTCTTTTTAAAATTACAATTAATACAGTGAGGAATAGATAAAAAAAAAAGGCAATAAAAACGAAAAATGTTATCTATGGCTGTTCCTATCCATATCTGTTCACATCTATCTATCTATCTATCTAATTAGGGTTTGCTTTATCGCTAAGGACGGTACATATTTTACTCTGGAGCCTCTAATCAGGCTCATCTTAATATTGCCGAGGTTTCTGCTACAACTCTGCAACAGAAAATTTGAATCTTGATTAGATGGCTTTATATTTTAAGTAATTTATGTTTCTCTATTTTTTTTTAAATATATATTTCGAAAGTACACGTGTTGGAGCAGATATTCTTTTTCAATTTTTTTAACAGTGAAATTAATGTTCACCGGTCTAGAGATCGAAAGTCTTACTAAAGAAAATGTGTCCCAGACTGGAATCGAACTCGATCTCTAGGCCGGTAATAATAATCGTGAGGTTAACAGTTTCCTTATACGGAAACATTTGGCATTCGTTGACCGAACAGACTAACTGGTTGACATTTTTAAAAACCTTTCTCTTGAAACATTTTTTCAGGAAAATACGTTTCTCAACTCTAATGTTATTGCTCTGTCTGATGGGGGGGGGGCTTCCTGGCCTTTTGTTTGAAGTAGTGAGAAATTGTCAACATTTTTATGTTGTTTTCTCTTCAGTTTGCATGTTCTATTCGTTTCTGGTGCTGCTGCTCTTGAAAGTCTTCGAGTGACGTGGTTTCTGTTATTTGGCAAAGTTCTTAGTTTGTGATTATGTAGCGCCAATCCAAGAGATTTATTGAAGGGTGGTCCTCTCTAGGACCTACAAGCATGTATTACATTCACTGTTTAAAACAAGAATAAGCGTTCTCACCCAGAAGTTGTAATTAAAGTCTGCTCAACGTAGTTGCAATGTAAATCACAGGTTGGCTTTTGACTCTTTTGGTATTGAAGAAACTTAAATGTATCTGAGAGGGTGTCAACAACTGGGATTAGCTAGTCACCCTTGCAGACCCCGCTGTAATTGGAAATAATCAGTCAGCCATTATCCATGTTATGACATTCCCATCGATTACGACATATGTGGGCCGAGCTATTCAGTTCTTCAAAGTGAACGGCCAGGCTACATACACACAAGATTTGCTTATAGTAGAAGAACTATTAGAGAGAACTGATGCTCGGTTTGTCACGAAATCTCGAAATATTCCTCGTCAGCTTCTGAATTCAGGGTTGTTTTTCTTCTGGAGTGGTTGACAGCCAAAGTTAAAGAACTCAAGTATTTAATTTAGTATTTAACCAAAGCTGGGATAATGTAGAGTGATTTTTTTTAAGTGTTATTAACTTTTTCTGGGTTATTTAAAGTCGAAACATTTTTTTGTAAGAAGAATGTTGTATTTTCAATGTTTTGAGAATAACACTGATTTCGTTTCCAGATACAAGTCCTACTATTTAATCTATAGTTGAGGAAATGAGATAGACTCATACAGTTTTAAAGAATATTGTAAGTGAATGTAACGAAAACTGGCATTCGAACTCTCCGATTTCGGAGTCGTTATCTATTACACCACCCGCACATCCGGAGTCAGTAGAGAAGAGGTAGATTTATACCGTTCCCAAGGCTATTTATGAAAAAAAAGGAATGTAGTGAACTCGACCGAAATTCGAAATTGGCTCGCTGATTTATCATTCTGAGTCGCTAACCATAACACATACACACACGATATATATTACGCTGGACTGGTCATGTCTTGAGAATATCTGAGGACAGGATACCCAAGATCTTAATGTACAGCCAGTTAGATCAGGGCTACAGGAATGTAGGACACCCATGGCTAAGATACAAAGACAAGCTGAAAAGCAACTTGTCAGCAGTTAATATACCACATAACACTCTTGAGTGCTTAGCTTTGGAGCGGGTAGAATGAAGATCAACGTGTTTTGGTGGACTCAGCAATTTTCAATCTGCTTGCCTGAATTATCTTCAAGAAGCGAGAGCAAGATCTAAAAGATCAGCCAATCTAACAGTGATCTCATCTCACAATTCTCACACCTGCTCCATATGTGGCCTCCTTTGTAAATCACTAGCGGGTCTTAAATGCCACTTAATATTATCGCATAATCTTTCATAACTGAATCAATAAGCTGGCAGATCCTCATACGTCGAAACCGACGGGAGAGTCCATTATTATATATATATATATACATATCGTGTGTGTTTGTTTAAATTAAGATATATGTAGAAATCTTGGCCTTGTGCCAGACTAAGCTAAGCATAGTAATTACGTACCTATAGATATGTCAAATTTTATATGTATATTTTGAGTGCTGAAATGAGGAGTGGTTAAATGTTTTCGGCTCGATCCACTTCTGAATATCAAACCAAGTAACCATATTTTTTAACCGCTTCTCGGTTATTGCCGTACCACCGTATAATCATAACAAATGTTTCATGTGATGTGGATGCAGAAGCATGGAAACAAATTTGACGAATTACAACCTCAATTAACTGTCTATTATAATACGTGTATATTTGGACCGCGTGGCCGAGTGGTTAGAGCATTTACTTTCTGATCGTGAGACTTAGGTCCGAATATTAACAGGGTTCTTTTATCAGGGAGTGTAGGGATACAAAAGGCGATTATCTCCCTTTCTTTGAGATAAAGTCACGATTGTCATGTGACGGTCGGTGAGTGACGTCATGGGAATAAAGAGACGAATGGGCAGATGTAATGTAAAGCCCGGAGAAGAAAGAAGTCCCTAGTTCACAGCGGCAGGTCTTACAGATAGCAACACGTGGCCTCACCAGGTTCAAAGAGTAACCGCTGTACCTCCATGTTTTTTCTCTTCGAGAAATATTATATAAAATACCCTCTTTTTTGTCCCTTTTCATTCATCTTGTTATGTAGATATTTGTTGTAAATTATCTGCATGGGATAAATGTATATATAATTTTACATACGACTTAGCATCATAAGACCTTCTCGGGGAACAATCCATATTTGACTTCCTTTTTTCTCTCAGATGTTCCGTTCGGTTCGTGAAATACCGTGTTATTATATCATGGATATAATAAAGCCCGTAATAGGGGAAACGCATATGAGGAAATAAACCTTTCTTCCATAGCGCACCCATTAGAAGGTAACTTCTTGATGTTATCGACCTGGGAAGGGGATCCCAACGGGTAGCACCTTTGGAAAGTACATGAAAACAATACTATAGATTATTGCATTCCTTGTGAAATTGGGTAGACGATTGTGTTGGTACGAAGTCACAAGTAATCAAGTAAAACTTTATCATTCCAGATTATGAGCTCTTTCAGGGAAACTGTAACTAAGTTCCGCTTAGCATAGTTGAACTTTGTAGGGGTTGAGCAAGCAAAAATATGCCTGAGCAAACGTTTGCAATCTGAGATTGGTTAGACACTCTAGCATTCTCGCATAGACATATTTTTTTCTCTTTGATCATATTCATTTCGTACCAAGTTACAAGTATTATGTGTGTATTGCTTAGACATGAACACTATTGCATTGAATTTATTTGCCGACGGAAGAATATTAATATATATAAGAACCAGTGCTGAAAATTTCTCATTTTCAAAAAAAAAAAAAAAAGAAAGAAAAAAAGAACCTTTTAAAACCAAGAAACGTACATGCACTCGAACTATTCACCCCACAACACTAGGCATATAATTTCTGAACTTTCCTTTAAGGTTTCCAAAAAATGTGAAGTAATGGATAGCGGCTCGGGTTGAGGAATCGGAGAGCCGAGTTCGAATTCTAGTCGAATCTATTACATTCACTTACATGCTAATACCCTTGGGAAAGGTATTCTTCTCCCCCAAGCTATTGATAAATAGCAGGACAGACCGAGTCCTATAGCCTTGGATGGCAACTGGTCTACCACAGAAAGAAATGGCAACCTACTGCGGGAAAAAAATTTTCTTCGTCAGTCATGTATCGAAAGATAAATGATCACCTAAACGTGTATCACGCATAGCATATAACTGACTGATGTTTGGTCATTGAAATATTAACCTGCTACCATCACCTCCAAATTATTTTAAAATTCTTTCCGTTTCAAATGTCATTTAAGCTTGGAAACAGAAAACAGATGGAGCAAGATATGGTGCGCAGGATAGGTTTTTTATATACTCAAATACCAAATTCCTCAAGATATTCATTATCATGTTAGCTCTGTGAGCACCTGATTACACCCTCCCTCGCCGTTTCTTTCTACTGCATGAACTTTTCTTTCATCGATGGACCATAGTGGTATAACCAAGTTTTATCAACAGTGACAAATCGTTTATAAAATTATGACTATTTTTGCTGAAAATAACGTGAAACCAACTTCAAACTTCTGGTTGGTGTTGCACAATCATGAATTATACATCTAAAGCATTTCCAGTCACAGAAATTCTTTTTTTCGCTTTCAATTTCCTTTTAAGTTAGAAAACAAAAAACAAAAATAATAACAAAACAAAAAAAACAAAAAACAAAAAATAAAACAGTAAGATGGCGCAAGATCTGGTGCGTAAGATAGTTTTTCGATACGCTTGAATCCTATATTCTACCGAACCACGAAACCGATAACTGCGTGGTTTTGAAGAATAGCAGTGCGCTATTGTTCTCTAAATACTCCTGTAAACTGTATTATAGGCCTGCAAATCCAGTATTTGGTATCTGAGTCTATAAAAAAACTATCCTGCGCACCAGATCTTGCTCCATCTATTTTCTGTTTCCAAACTTAACAGATTTAAACTTTTTGGGGCTAATAAAAGTTCAAATTAATTATCTCTTCATTAAATTTACTTTCTCTATATTCGCAATGATTATGAAGCACGTCTTATAGGTGTAGTGACATCGATCCTCACTGGCACATAAAGAGGTCATAGAAGAGTTATTTACCACGTTCTCACTCTCTCTCTGCTTAAAACACACACACATCGAGATCAACATGCCAAAATTCAAACTTGGTTCATGGATACTGTTTTCAGCGTCGATAATCACTACACAGCCGGCACTACACGTATTCACCACTAAATGCCAAAAAAATTCATATATATATATATATATATATATATATATATATGTTGACCTTTATGCTGAACAAAATGCAGTGAGTATATGATGCTTTGGAAAGTCGGCATTGGTTAATCGAAGACGCGCATTTCAACAGTATGACCATGCCCCAATACACACTGCCAATATGACCAAGCGCAAAGTTGAGGAACTTGAGAGGCTAGACAGTGCTTCCTCAACCTATCTACAGTCCAGACATTTCACCATCGGATTACAATGTTTACCGAGCCATGGCTCATTTCCTGTGCGGACAGAGGTTCACCAATGTGTATGAGGTAGAAAATGTGTGCAGGAAGGTTTTTTGTCTCTAAACCAACCAAATAGCATAAACGTAGAATTGAGCTTCTAGCGCAGTGATAGCAAAAGCCAGTAGAATAGGATGAGAGATATTCTGATGAATAAACGCTTTTCGTATGCAATGGTTTTTAAATAATTAAAGCATGAAATACGAAACACTTCTGACTCAACCTAGTATATACATATATATATATATATATATATATATATATATATATATATATATATATATATATATATATATATAAGAAAGAAAAGTAAGATGTATAATCTGGTGTACTTATAGATATTTTTATTTTTACAAAATAGTGCTCAATGTAAATTTACAGATTATTGAAATTATAAATTAACTGATTTAAAATGTTTTTTTTTGTAGAGAAAAAAACATATTTTGAATCAGTTAGTTTATAATATATATATATATATATATATATATATATATATATATATATATATATATACCATGGGTAACAGCAAAATTGTCTAAATCGTGTAACAGCATAATTATCCATTCCACAAAATGTTTAATATCTAAAAAATAAACTAAATGTCTCTTTATCCTAGGTTTTCATATAAGACGTTTAGCCATCTTGATACCACTGGTTGTAAGATTTACTGAAAAATCCTTTGAGTTATTCGGCTAAAAAAAAACTGGTTAAAATCGTTTTGTGTTAGACCCACTGTTTCCCCAAATGAGCAATGGTGAGAGGAAAAAGAGCATTCGTGCCTTCAGTAATGGTACCAACATTCATACTCTGGCGTCCATCTTCGAAGTCCATTCAAGAACCACCAAGAGAACGGTGAATAAGTTTAAAAAAAGAGGTAAGAGTAGAAAGGAAAAACTGGATCAAGAGGTCACAATAGGAAGAGGGAACATCATTTCAACTTAGAGCTAAAGAGATCAACTGGAAATGATCTAGTTCAATTCATAAGACGTTTGACACGTGAGAGAGGAGTTTCAGCTATGTCAGTCCAAAGAGCAGTGAAAGAAGAGTTGAAAATGAAATCGTACGTGAAACCTGTGCGGCACCTTGTTACTCCAGGACAGCAAGTTAGAATGTTAGATAGGGCCAAGATCATCTTGAATAAGTTAGAAAACGACTGATATTTCATTTAAAATTTTAAAGATCAAAGTTGACTGGAAAGCAAGAAGCCGGAAGAAAGTTTCACAAGCGAGAAGTGCGATAGAAGAAACTGTTAGCATAGAACACACGGTTCCATCTAACCATTTCAATTGTAAAATATTTGACATGAATCTAAAATAAAAATAAATAGCGAATTCAGTTTACAAAACTCAGCTTTGAACTGACCAGAAATAAAAAACTTTTTTGTATGTTCTCTGTATTTTGTCAAGTGCCATTTGGGAAATCTTTAATACCATTTAGTAAATGTGCGCTACTTACTTTTATCGTCACTCACCGTTGCGGTTAGTCAAAGGGGAAATTGAATTTACTGACCACCCGAAAGAAACCCTGGGGGTTAAAGCTATCAAACTCTCGGCCTCAGCTCGTTACCAGAGTAAATCGACAATTATGCACAAGCCTAGTTCAACATTTACATAACAGGGTAGAAAATACGATGGCTAGGAACGTGAACATGGATGGGTGCGTAGGGAAAAGAGTGGGTAGATCAGGGATAGATTATTTTATTGGCGCGTAGAGCATCGACGATAAATGCGTGAGAATTTACAAAATTATATTTCGTTTGATTTCACTTTTGTGCGTGCGACGCGTTTCCGAGGTCACATTGTCAGTTCGGTTACGGGTAGAAAGACCTGACCCACGAGAAATTATACAACAACATCATCTCAATTAGATTAAGTAACATTGAAGATGGGGCAACTTTCAGTAAGGGACGCAATTTCATCTATCTCTTTAGATATCTGATGTAAGTATGTATCTGTGTTTGTGCATTTATGTATTTGTACACTCACAAATTGCTTACGCAGAAACGTTTCTATGTATCAGAATTCATTTACGAAATTTCCTTCGTCAAAACGGGCTGCAATTTATCTGTCCTGATATTTAAACCATATCTGAAAAAGATGAAATCATTCATGCCTTTTCCAAGCGCATCAGTGCGAAGCGATCGAAACTGAATCAACAAGAATTTGTACTTGATTCGACGATTTCACTTTCCGTGACGATAACCGTTTTACTGTCCTTACATCCATCCATAAATATTGGCGCGGTATATATATATATAATAATTTTTTTCTTAAATATGAAAATAATTATAATTTAAGCCAATACTAATGAACTCCGGATTATTTACCTAACGTCTTCTTTCCTATTTTTCTACATATCTGCACACACACACACACACACACATATATATTGTGGGTGACTATATATATATATATATATATATATATATATATATATATATATATATATATATATATATAATTTGTGGGTGACTATATATATAATGAGGGTGACGATGTATATATATGTTGATATAATGGAATATGCGAACACCTGTGTTCCCCCTCACTGGAATATGATTGGCTGGTGTCCGTCATAAATATCGACGGACGTATAGATAGGTACGACAGTGTAAAGAGCTTTAGTCTGAGAGCTAAATCTATAACGACGCCCATTGGACTACGCCATTGATCTACACTTCTTACCTGCGACTACGACGCGTACCAGTCGATTACTGCTACCCTATTCTACTTGGTTATAGTAGCCAAAACCACTTAGCTACTTCATTCAAATATATCCCTTTCCGGTATATATATATATATATATATATATATATATATATATATATATATATATATATAAAGAGAGAGAAAGAGAGTGCGATGGGTAAATTGTCGGCATTTTATATTTTTAATTTCGCGCATGCGCATTGTTTGTTTTTGATTTTGTCGACTGCACAATATAGTAGTGTTAATCGGGCACAGTCTGTGAGAAAAAGAGTAACATGACGCAATTCACTCCACCCGAAATTTGGAAACGGCATACTACTGCTTGACATTCGCGCCGGAAGCTCCAATACGAACATTTTAGAGTTTTTGTTCAACCTGAGGACAGTGCAGAGGATTCGGAGTTGGATGAGTCTAACGGTGATTACGAAGGTGTTTGGAGCGATCACTACTGATGGCGACGTTATGCCTCTATTCGTCTTCCCACATCGAGGCCTACATCAAGTTCATTGAGGAGGCAGTGCTGACCTCGGTTAAAAGGGTGGCTGTTGAAAGACCCTATGTCCGGCAACAAGACTCTGTACGATTCTACACAAGCAGAATAATCCAGTCATGTCTGCCAGAGAATTTCTGCGGACAAATCACCCCTTACATCTGGCCATCTAACTCCACAGACTACAACCTTGATTATTATGTGTGGTGCGCAGTTGAGCGAGATATCAATAAAACTCCACGAGGAGACCATTTAGAAGTGATGCAGGAGATTCCGTAGTCGTCTGGACGCCATGGTTGATGCCAATTTTCTTGAATAAATTTACTCTTTTGTATTTAAAGATATTTTTGTGTAATTTTGGTAAATATAACTGCTAAAATAAAATGTCAGTGTTATTTTCATTTTCAGTTTATCAATCGTGCGCTCTATATATATATATATATATATATATATATATATATATATATATATATATATATATATATATATTCAGATGCTATTAGTCTGGGGAAACCTTCCCTTACCATCTTTTGAAAAACCAGAGCATAGAACTGTTGATAGTTGTTCTAGCACGAAGTCATGCTGAATGAGGTTAAGGTATACTGACGTTGTTCAAAACCTGACAGATTATGCTCTTTTTTTGGAACCAATAATAACGAATGTATGTTCCTAATTATTAATATACTGCAGTTAAGAATAAATTTGTAGTACAATACCATACCCTATTTTTATTTCCCCAGCAATGGCAGCATACACGGTGGATTAAGGAGAAAATGTTGTTCTTCTCCATGACCACGTCAGGCAGCATGCAACAAAAATAATATTTTTGGAACTCGGTCTGTTCTACCCAACTCGCCGTATTCATCTGATATCTGCATCAAACGATTATTACATTTTCCGATCGTTGCAAAATGCTTTGTTTACGGCCACATATATCGAAACACAGGTTCCCGTACGAAAATCGGTGAAAGGACGTTGAAACTGATCAGAGTCTAGATAGAAGACCATTTCCTGTAAGCTTGGATGTGCAGGTGGTCTAAGAAATTTTAGTCGGAAAGCCGAGTTCCAATTCTCGTTAGATTCATTATATTCATTTACGCGTAAATACCATATATATATATATATATATATATATATATATATATATATATATATATATAATTATTTAATTATAATTAATAATTATATTTCAACGGTACATAAGAGTTCTCATGTTTCAAAACAAAACCCGAAAACTTCAATATAATTATTTGAATTAAATTGAATTAAAATACCAAGCTCTGTTCCATCTTCAAGCGAATTTTTCTCTCTCTTGCGTCTTAGTGGCTTTATCGCCACTAAAATGAAATGATAAAAACAAACAATCGATATGTATCTCACTAGAATACATCTGATTTTATTACATCGCGTATTATTAAGCACGTTTAATTTTTTTCTAATTTCTACGAATCTAATGAAGCGATTCATGGTAATATTTTCACTTACTTAATATACAATATATTTTGCATTATATGTATAGACTATAGTAGACTACTTACTATTCTTGCGCTATGGTAATAGTTGCGTGAATTTTACCTTATTTTCCAAGTTTGACATTATTAGAGAAGTGACTGAGATTTGTAATTAAATATAATTACAAAACCTGCACAAAGTTTACAATGACAGAAGTTTTAAGCAAGAAATTGAAAAATAATTCCTTTGTAATAATGACGAACTTATAAAGAGCATTAATATGAAATGTATGCTTTATGTTCTGAAACTAGATTTAAAAGACGTTTATTCATCGATTTTATGGGGAGTGTTCTATCCTTTCATATAGAAAAGATTGTATAGAATTCAAAACAAAATTCAGAAGAGGAGACAGAGATGGTAAAGGGTAAACAGATTAGAGCAACAAAAGACTGGAAATTGTGGAGAGACATGGCCGTCCACACCCTGAGAGGACTTTACACATGAAAGAAGAAATGATCAGTCTTGCAGTTTACGCTACTTGATTCAGGTGCAATATCTTCTGCTTTTCGACAATTTATTTTTCTTTTATGTTCTTTCAGGATGTGAGCGATCATGGCTCTCCACAATTTCCCGTCCATTGCAGCTCTTAGTAAAATTTGGCATTTTGCTATATCTCCTAATCCCTGTTCTGCCAATCATTTACAAATGCTCACAACCATATCGAGGCTAATTTGAGACATGTCTGCTGCTTGCCCACATCTGCGCAGAACAAACTGGTTTTCATGTCAACCGCGCCGATAGGTGTTGCAATTTATTGAACAAAGAAACTTTTAGATTCTAGCTCATCAGTGCGGCTAGACAACGATTTCGCATCAGTCGGAGTTTCTACTCCTTAGCTATCATGGAAAGGGAAATTCTAGCGTATTATTTTTACGAATGTAAACAAACGTCAGACATCCATTTAATGAAGAGCGTTGTGTAAGCGTAGACGGCTGCTGCTTAGAGTTACCCTCTCCCTCATCAGTGCTCAACCGAAATTATTGAGAGCATAATAATGGCATCCACATACAGGCCTGTATCGCTGTATCATGACTTATCAGTGCGGCTAGACATCCGATTGCTTCAAGCCGAGATGGAAACCTGACCGATTTGGCATCAGTCTGAGTTTAGTTTCTACCTCTGAGCTATCAGCGAACGGCAGAGGAAAAGGGAAATTCTGACGAGCTACATTCATTGTTCCATCAGCTAAGACCCACCATGCCACGTACAATGAGACGAGTCAGACCCATTCCCGTCGCATCCCATTTGTAAGAAGGAAATTCCATTCGGGCCGCTACTTTGTGGAACAGATTCCCGATTGATAGCATGCTGGATTCTTCGTGGCTTTTCTCCGAACAATTGGTGGTGCTTGGTGGCATCCAACTAATCTCCAGATATCATGTGACACGATTTTCTGGGTTACGTAATATCGACAACGGGAGGTGATCCTTAATATGAAGCATAGATACACGTCTTCTTCAAATCTGATTTAATCATAAAACATCAGATTATTAATTTTATTATTTGTAAATCTTCTTGGTTGAACCAATAACCTTTCAAAAGCCCTTGTATCTCTCTCTTCTGTCTCTCTCTCTCTCTCTCTCTCTCACCAACCTAATATATATATATATATATATATATATATATATATATATATGTATATATGGTTGGTGCAAAAATAATGTCGGTTTTTGACGTATTTTTTAACGTCAAAAAGCGCCATTATTTATGCACCAGCCTAATATATATAAAGGCGAACATAGAAGTCAACACAAGTGGACTGACGATTGCGTCTAGCATGAAACAGACTGTCTCCTCTGTTGACTTCTATGTTCACCTTTATATTTACACACGCTCTATCTCTGATATTAAGCACTTTATCCCATCTTAAGACTATATTTCTTCATATATATATATATACATATATATATATATATATATATATTGAACAATAAAAATATTAAAAAATTTAAAAAATTTAAATCTTCAGACACACTAGGATGTATATTAATATTCTTTCGTTTTTTATTATTATTTCATTTACATTTCTCGACTAGTTTCGTCCAACATGGCCATCATCAGGAGAAAAAAAATCTGCTTGCTGGTAGCAGTGAACTATAGAAATGAATGTCTTGATGGAGAAAATGAACTTTTGTCTGTAGTTTTCATTTTTTTTTTTTAACATGAATTTTGGTCAGTCCTTGTGTTGTCCAAACAGGCGCTTTTAAGATAAGAGCTGGATGCATTCACGCTGCTCTGAATTCCCTAGGTCATTTTGACAGTTTTATTGGTTCCTGGAAGGGGCATGTGTCTGTTAAGTGTGTGTGTGTGTGTTATTTGGTTCTTAGTGAGTTAGTGAGTATGATGTGTGTAAGCGTGTATATATGTAGGTATGTACGTATCAAGTGTCTCTTTCTGATTCTGAATATGTGTTCTTTTTGTTACTACATTCTCTAAGACTTCCTGGTTGCTTACTTGTTTCGTCTATTTACTTCTCAGAATCCTTCTGTAGTACTATATTTCTGTTGCCTCCAGTTTCCACTTCATCTATAAGGAGATTGTTTAGCATTCACTGCCATAAAAATGATTGATATCACAATGCAACTCGTTAGATCCGACGTGCCTTAAGTGACTTTCTGTACGTTTGGATACGAAAACTGTGCTGATATGATAATTTCGAGGAATGGCGAGAAGGATTTCGCTTAAATGCACTGTTCATCCCATGCTTGGTCGTCAAAGCGACTTCGTGGCTGAGTCGATTAAAGTACATAGGATATAACAACAGTTTCCTTCTGCCCAGATGGACGCATGTTCGAATGATGCCGGAGAACGCATATTTTATTCTCTAATATGATTACTCGAATAGACGAAAATAAATATACTGTTTAATAAATAAACGGAGCGCCTACTCAAATACGAGTATCGACTAAAAATAACATTTAAAGTGATAAAAATCTGTCGGATTCATTACTTCTTTGATATATATATATATATATATATATATATATAATATTATTTGGTAATACAAAGATCCAAATAGGATATAATCCAGAGAGCCCAATGTAAAAACAGAGCAAACGTTATATAGGGTGACCCCCCAAAAAGGGAATTTTTGAAGTGCCTATTGCCAGACATGAGCAAGTGGCAACACTGCGAGACAGTGACCTTGAGCAAGTAAACATTTCACCGTTTAGAATTCAAGATAAAATTCACAGTATCCCAGCTGAGATGTTCCAGCAGTCAATGAGGAATCTCAACAGCAGATTTCAAGAATACATTCGTACAGGAGGACGCCATCTACAGTACGTAATCTTTTAAAAAATGAAAATTCCAGCATTGTTTCTTAAATGGCATGTTTTATGGTTTCAATTACTATGAATAAAATATTTTTCTTCCATCACTGTTTTATTGGATTGTTAAAAAGTTCCCATTTTTGGGGTCACCCTGTATATATATATATATGTAAGCAAATATATGGATATAGATCCGAAAGTATGAAGAAAAATATGTTTTTTCGTATATTTTTCTCCATACTGTCGGATCTATATCCATATATTTGCTTACATACTGTCTACTGGAAATACAAACCTGAATTTACTTTATAACATGGAAGACTTCAAGCTTATACGAAAATATAAGAATCTATTGATCTCTGCGTATTCCTATAAGAACAGAAAGGATTTCTTAACGAACTGTTTATATGAGAAAATCGTTCAATTGAGCTTATCTAATATTTTGAAATCATCTTCGAATACGTTTTCACAACATCGCCCACGTGACGACGACGTGATCATATTAAAACGGAACGCTGATCTTGTAAAAATTTCAGTTATCTATTTGGATTAGTCTTACTCTTGTGTCCATCGTCTTTTTCATGTTGAATTGAATATAGTCTAATTATGTTTTATGAATATGTCCTGAAGATGGTCTACTAGACCGAAACGTCCGATGTTGACATTATATTAACATTAAAACAGCATAATTGCATATTAGGATTTTTGTTTGTTTTTCCGTATATTTTTCTTCATATATATATATATATATATATATATATATATATATATATATATATATATATATATATATATATACAGCGCCAATAACCGTTTCATTATGAATGTGAGGACAGTGAAATCGTGGAGCCGAGTTTAAATTCTTGGTAATTCTGTTTCGTTTACTTCGCAATAATGCGATGAATGGATCCGTCTTTTTCCAGCGGAGAAGAAAAATCTGATATTAAGCCTAAAGAGGGATGTTTTGGACTTTTCGCCTTACACTGTGCACCGTTTATTAGTTAATCCGTAAAGAACACAAGCTTTCACCTCTATATTCCAATCCTCCGTTCGGACAGTCTATCGAAACATCTGTCGAAATCGATGGTAGATTTCACTGTAGTGATTTAGTAAGCGTAGGTTACAGGTAACACAAGGTTGCAAGTATGTCGCATTTATTTAAATGATAATGTTATTAAGCTTATCAGGCAATATGAAAGGAATTTACTTAAAATAAATAGAGGAAACTTGTCTATACTATTTAATGAAACATGCATCAATATATATACATACATATATATATATATATATTAGTCATCCGCACACAGCTCATCAGTGTGGCTAGACGTCCGGTTGCCTCTAGCTAGGATCGAAACCCGACTGAATTGGCGTCAGTCAGTGATTCCACCACTAATCCGTTGGCACACGGCAGGGATGAAGCTGAATTTTTAAGCGTATTTATTTTTAGATAAACACACAGTGACTGAGAGAACTCAATTCGATTTAACGAAGAGTCTTGCAGTATATATATATATATATATATATATATATATATATATATATATATATATATATATATATATACTAGTTTAATATATACCTATCTTAAACAAACCTGCTTTTTGCCTATTTTAATTCTTTTATGTACGTAAACTGAATGCCTTTCTTAAAGAAATGGCATGTTAATAAACTGTATAAATGTTTCATTCTGTAACAGCCACACTTGTTCTATCTCATACAAACCCTTTGGTTGACGGGTTAAAGAGAAGGTGAGGTGGGCGATTCTGTGTCAGGTAAGAGAGAGAAACAGAGAGGGGTGAGTGTTAGTGTCGTCCAGTCGACCATTTCATGAATTTACCCATCTTCTCTCTAAAGATAAAAGTTATCATAATCTTGACGAGATGGGCAAACGCGGCTCGTTCTCTGTTGATAATAAATAAGATTAAAATCATTGGGATCAAAACTTGTTAGAATAGTGAGGGGTCTTCGAGGTACGCGAGGTGGAGAAGGTGGCATATTTCCAGAGTGGGGGGTACTGCACTGGGGGTTGGAAAGAAAGAGATCA
>OZ010580.1:35178550-35203550 GCA_963932145.1 Acanthosepion lycidas
CAGACAGTCGCCATTGATTTCTATAATAAAACTTATCTTCCTTACTTCGAGTTTTGCAGATGTAAACGGCTCATCAGGTAGTCAGATAGTTCAATTGCAACTGGACTATCTAAACCCTGATGAGCGGATTACATCTGAAGCTGAAACAAAGTTTTTGCTCATATACATATATATATATATATATATATATATATATATGTATATATATATATATATATATATATATATATATATATATATATATATCCAATGTTCATAACGTTTAATTTAAAATAGGGCTCAATACAAAGTAGAGAAATCGGTGTAATATCCTAAAATAATATATATATATATATATATATATATATATATATGTATGTGTGTGTGTGTGTGTAGGCAAAAAGTGAAATCGTTAGAAAAGTCTATACAAAATTTGTTGTATACAGAAAATAAGATTTGGAAAAACACTTAACATTTACATATGTTTTTACAGATAAATATTATTATTAAAATTGTTTTATTTATAAATATGTTTTCAAAAAATGTTTTGCTTTAACCGGTTTCGCTTTTAGCTTTCCGAAACGTTTGTAAATATTTATATTCCCACGTGTTGACGCTTGTGCCTTGAACAAATGAAAAAATCAAGGGGGACATCTAGTTTTGTATGTCGCTTATGGTAGGGAAAATATAATAGTATCTATTTTGAGAGGCGTGCCTCTGGTTTATGCAATGAATTGAGTATTGGTTTAAACTTGCTGATAAAAAAAAATCTTTATTAATACACTTTTGTTCGGTGGTTTGTAGTAGCATTGATATGAATGGGAAGATTTTAAAATTTAGCAGAATTCGTCCTCCGTATTCCTCTAAGTAGACTAAGGGCTTATTTTTTCTGGTCTGGAAATCCCTAATTTGTTGTCGATGAACTGTCATCCTTTGGTAGAAATTCTAGCCGGTTTGATTAATGTAATGTTCGTGACAACATTTGCATGTTATGTCTATTAAATTCTCTGGGTTGCATGATAAATCATTTTTAATTTCGAATTTAGATCCGTCTTTGAAGTGAAATTCATGGCCTTCTAATAGGTAGCTGCATACTCCGCAGAGGAGTAGGTTGCATTTTTTGCCCTGAGGGTCATTAATTGTGTTCTCCACTTTTAGCACTCGTCAGTATCTGTTTTACTGATTTTGGTTGTCGTTTACTTTTTATGATTGGATATTTTTGTAATAGGCTTAGCATTTGATGAAGCTTGTATATTGTATTGTAGGTATCGTCCTGTAGTATATGATGATGCTTGTCTATTGCATTGTAGGTATCGTCCTGTAGAATATGATGATGCTTGTGCATTGCATTGTAGGTATCGTCCTTTAGAATATGATGATGATGCTTGTGTATTGTATTGTAGGTATCGTCCTGTAGGATATGATGAAGCTTGTGTATTGTATTGTAGGTATTGTCCTGTAGAATATGATGATGATGCTTGTGTATTGTATTGTAGGTATCGTCCTGTAGGATATGATGAAGCTTGTGTATTGTATTGTAGGTATTGTCCTGTAGAATATGATGATGATGCTTGTGTATTCTATTGTAGGTATAGTCCTAGAGCATATGATGATGCTTGTCTATTGCATTGTAGGTATCGTCCTGTAGCATATGATGATGATTCTTGTGTATTGTATTGTAGGTATCATCCTGTAGAATATGATGATGCCTGTGTATTGTATTGTAGTTATCGTCCCGTAGCATATGATGAAACTTGTGAATTGCATTGTAGCTATCGTCCTGTAGTATATGATGAAGCTTGTGTATTGTATTGTAGGTATAGTCCTGTAGTATATGATGAAGGTTGTGTAATATATTATAGGTATTGTCCTGTAGCGTATGATGAAGCTTGTGTATTGTATTGTAGGTATCGGCATGTAGCACATGATGAAGGTTGTGTATTGTATTGTAAGGATCGTCCTGTAGTATATGAAGGAACCGTATTGTATTGTAGGTATCGTCTTGTAGAATATGATGAAGCTTGTGTATTGTATTGTATGTATCGTCCTGTAGTATATGATGAAGCTTTTGTATTATATTGTAGGTATCGTCCTTTAGAATATCATGAAGCTTGTTTATTGTATTGTAGGTATCGTCCTGTAGTATATGATGAAGTTACCGTATTGTATTGTAGGCATCGTCCTGTAGAATATGATGAAGCTCGTGTATTGGATTGTAGGTATCGTCCTGTAGTATATGATGAAGGTTTTGTATTATATTGTAGGTATCGTCCTGTAGTATATGATGAAGGTACCGTATTCTATTGTAGGTATCGTCCTGTAGAATATGATGAAGCTTGTGTATTGTATTGTAGGTATCGTCCTGTAGTATATGATGAAAATTGTGCATTGTATTGTAGGTATCGTCCTGTGGCATATGATGATGCTTGTGTATTGGATTGTAGGTATTGTCCTGTAGCATATGATGAAGCTTGTGTATTGTATTGTAGGTATCGTCCTGAAGAATATGTTGGTGCTAGTGTATTGTAGGCACCGTTCTGTAGCATATGATGAAGTATGTTTATTGCATTGTAGGTATCGTCCTGAAGAATGTGATGAAGCTTCAGTATAGTATTGTAGGTAACGTCCTGTAGTATATGATGAAGATTGTGTATTGTATTGTAGGTATCGTCCTGAAGAATATGATGAAGCTTCGGTATAGTATTGTAGGTATCGTCTTGTAGTATATGATGAAGCTTTTGTATTGTATTGTAGTATCGTCCTGTAGCATATGATGAAGGTTGTTTATTGTATTGTAGGTATCGTCCTGTAGCACATGATGAAGCTTGTGTATTGTATTGTAGGTATCGTCCTGTAGTATATGATGAAATTTGTGTATTGTATTGTAGGTATCATCCAGAAGAATATGATGGTACTTGTGTATTGTATTGTTAGCACCGTTTTGTAGCATATGATGAAGCATGTTTATTGTATTGTAGGTATCGTCCTGAAGAATGTTATGAAGCTTCAGTATAGTATTGTAGGGATCGTCCTTTAGCATATGATGAAGCTTGTGTATTGTATTGTAGGTATCGTCCTGTAGTATATGATGAAATTTGTGTATTGTATTGTAGGTATCATCCAGAAGAATATGATGGTACTTGTGTATTGTATTGTTAGCACCGTTTTGTAGCATATGATGAAGCATGTTTATTGTATTGTAGGTATCGTCCTGAAGAATGTTATGAAGCTTCAGTATAGTATTGTAGGGATCGTCCTGTAGCATATGATGAAACTTCTGTATAGTATTGTAGGTATCGTCTTGTAGTATATGATGAAGGTTGTTTATTGTATTGTAGGTATCGCCCATATAGAATATGATAAACGTTGTGTATTTTATTGTAGGTATCGTCCTGTAGCATATGATGAAGCTTGTTTATTTTATTGTATGTATCGTGCTGAAGAATCAGATGAAGCTTTTGCATTGCATTGTAGCTATCGTCCTGTAGCATATGATCAAGCTTGGGTATTGTATTGTAGGTATCGTCCTGTAGTATATGATGAAGGTTTTGTATTGTATTGTAGGTATCGTCCTGTAGCATATGACGAAGCTTGTGTATTGTATTGTAGGTATCGTCCTGTAGCATATGACGAAGCTTGTGTATTGTATTGTAGTAATCGTCCTGTAGTATATGATGAAGGTTGGGTATTGTATTGTAGGTATCGTCCTGTAGAATATGATGAACCTTGTGTATTGTATTGTAGGTATCGTCCTGCAGTATATGATGACGGTTGTGTATTGTATTGTATTGTAGGTATCGTCCTGTAGTATATGATGAAGCTTGTTTATTGTATTGTCGGTACGTCCTGTAGTATATGATGAAGGTTTTTTATTGTATTGTAGTTATCGTCCTGTAGCACATGATGAAGCTTGTGTATTGTATTGTAGGTATCGTCCTGTAGTATATGATGAAGGTTGCGTATTGTATTGTATGTATCGTCCTGTAGAATATGATGAAGCTTGTGTATTGTATTGTAGTTATCGTCCTGTAGAATATGATGAAGCTTGTGTATTGTATTGTAGTTATCGTCCTGTAGCACATGATGAAGCCTGTGTATTGTATTGTAGGCAACGCCCTGTAGAATATGGTGAAAGTTGTGTATTTTATTGTAGGTATCGCCCTGTAGAATATGATGAAAATTGTGTATTGTATTGTAGGTATCGTCCTGTAGTATATGATGAAGTTTGCGTATTGTATTGTAGATATCGTCATATAGAATATGATAAATGTTGTGTATTGTATTGTAGGTATCGTCCTGTAGAATATGATGATGCCTGTGTATTGTATTGTAGTTATCATCCCGTAGCATATGATGAAACTTGTGTATTGCATTGTAGGTATCGTCCTGTAGCATATGATGATGATGCTTGTGTATTTTATTGTATTTTAGGCATCGTCCTGTAGAATATCATGATGCTTGTTTATTGTATTGTCTTGTAACATATGATCATGTTTTTGCATTGTTTTGTATTATTATTATTATTATCATCATCCTTGGTAATGGCTAAAAGAATAGCGGAAAGCACTTGGACATGCTGAACATTTGCATAGCTTTTACATAATTTGTAGCCAGAATAGAAAAAACTTGTACGAACACAAGAAAAATTAATTAAAAAATTTAATAGACAGTACCTTGTCTGTCGTCTTTAACGAAACATGTATAAAAGTGATATTGCTGCCTGAATACATAATATATGTATATGTATTTGTGCTTGTGTGTTAATTGGAATAAAATACAGATCAAATATGGATCGGAATCCGACAGAATGATAAGATAAAATATGACGTTTATAAACCCAACATGCTTTGCTTTTATTAAAGAGAATGGAAAAATGTTATTTTTTGTGTTATTTGATTCTCATTAGTTAAGCTGACTTCATGTGCATTTGATTAGTCAAGCAGCGTCCTGTACGTATAATTTTGCGTGTCAGTAGATCAGAATTCTAATTTGTTTATGCAGATGAGAGAGTATATATGTGTGTGCGTATGTGTATGCCTAGTAAGGATTACTTATCCTTGACGGTTGTCCACAAGATGATTTTGGGGGCGTTTTAACGTCAACGAATCAATCACAAACCTTCTGAAATACATGTTTCATCTAACAAGACTGACAAGATACTTTTGTTGAGTTTTTATGTTTTTTCTATGCTTAGAAGTGTTCTTTGAATGGCTCACAGTTTATCTGAAAACGCTAAATATCAACAATCTTTAGGAAACTCAGTACAGAAAAGAGAAAATTTTCACGTATAATAAATATGTCTACCATTCATCGTTGTTTTGAATACTACTGCCACATCTGGTCTGGTTCTCCTGATATATATTTAGAGATTGTTGATAAAATCCCCCAAAAATCTGTAATGTTATGGGTCCTGATCTGGTATCGTGGCTACAGACACTTTCCAATCGTCGTAATGTAGCTCCACCGGTCCTTTTCTATAAATACTATTGAGGGGTTCTCCCCTTTTTACACAAATGGACTCACCCAGTATATACACCTACTACTGCTACGTGAAGACCTGAGAGAGTAACAGAGGGTGAAGGTAACAGACAGAACGAACGTAGCCAGCAAGCGTCACAGTGAGCGAGCACGTAGACTCAGTAAGAAGTCATACAGCGATACTTCAATACCAAAGACTGTTACAGATATTTTGCTACTAACCCGTATTCCTGGAACTACTAACCTGCATTACCAGTTTGTATTATTACGTTAATACATTATTTTCCTATATTTATTCTTGGCGTTTGTTATTTATTGGTACCGGATTTCATACCGAAATCCACAACAAATAGTTTCATGGTAATTGCTCTTTTTAACTTAACTCTATGGTACCTAGATTATATTAATTTAAGCGCAGTACTAGATATTCGGCAAGGTTTCATAATTTGACAGGTGAAAATGCGAGATGTAACCATAAGTTCTATGTTAACAATTTCTTATCACTTGTGAAACTGCAGGTTTCTTTTGATCTTCAAAAATTTAAATGAAATGTCAATCGTTATCTACTGTTTTCTTAATTCCTTTTCTTTTATTGTTCTCTCTTCTTAATAGTGTTTTTCTTTATATTTTTTCTCATATTCTTTAACATCTTGCGCCCTAGTGGCTTTATAGCCTTGGTTTGGTGAAATTATATATATATATATATATATATATATATATATATATATATGCTTTATAGTTCTGTTATATAACACAGAACACCTTATTTGTGGCACCAAAGAAAGAAATATGTATATGTACGTGCACGTATATATGCGTATACGTATACGTATACGTATATTTTTATCATCTCTCTCTCTCTCTCTCTCTCTCTCTCTCTCTCATATATATATATATATATATATATATATATATAACGGGTATGTTTCGTTGAACAAGACTGACAGGGTACTTTAGTTATTTTAATATGTTTTTCTTGTATTTGTAGAAGTGTTATCTGCATGTATGACAGTATGCTTACATCATACAGAGCGTGGGCACCGGGAGGTAGTGTAATGGCTAACAAGCTTGTCTCGCTAGAACAATTACGACTAAGTAGTGTATTCGATTCTCACTGGTGCCCCACATTTTCGGCCTTATGCCACATCTAACCTACGCTAGGAAAATCACTTTGGGCACCTCGGCGTGGTGTAATGGTTAGCAAGCTTGTCTCTCTAGATCAGTTTCGACTGAAAAGTGAGTTCGATCCTCACTAGGTGCCCCATTTTTTCGGCCTTGTGCCCCAGACTTTCGGTCTTGTGCTACTTAGAAAATAACTATATCATACAGGGTGTGCCGGTTAATTTTAAACAAATTGGTTGGCAGGTCAAACTTTTCGGCCCGTTTAATGTAATTGTTCACTGGGATTGTAATCCCAGCATAAACTGTTAACTTAGACGACTGAGCTGGCTACGCCCATTTCCCTTTTTGGTAGCTATTTTAAAAAGGACACTTATAATTAACATCAGAAATAGTTGAAATACCTATGGGAAATAATGAGAAAAGAGGGCCTAGAAAATTTGATACGCACAAGACATAGTGAAGTCAAGAGTGACAGAGGAAAACAGCGCATAACATACTTAGCGAGCCGTGTAAATGGTTGGCAAAACAGGGATTAGGAGAGATATTACAGAAAGACAAAATTTGCTAAGAGCTACAAAGGGCAGGAAATTGTGGAGAGGCATAACTGAATACATTCTGAAGGGACACAGCATATAGAAAAAAATAAATTTTGTGTTTTTATTTATTAGTTTTTTTTCTGCTGATTTTGGGTAAAAAAATCGAAGAATCTAAAAATTTCGACCTGATAGTAAAGGCTTGGGTAGAAATTTTTACCTTATTTAATTTAAAAAAGATTTATTCATCCTCTTAAGAATATTTGGGTACCTTCTCGTTTAAATAGTGCGTAACAAAACGTTTACTAAGTTGCAATTTTATTACAGTCCTTCATTTGCTCGTCAAATAATCCGTATATGTCATTCTAATGCTAACGTTTTTTTTTTTTCGTGTATTAGCACATAAGTGAATGCAATGGAATTCGAACGCAGCACTCCAATTCCTCAATCCGAGCTGTTATCCATTACTCTACCGATCTAATTCCTTAGTATATAAAAGATCCTTAATAACTTAGGTACGTAGACCAGTTGCCATCAAAGGCGATAGAAGCCGGTTTGTCCTGCTATTTACCCATAAGAGAAGAGGATCCATACCTTTCCCAAGGATATTAGCACGTAAGTGAATGTAATGGATTCGACTGGAATTCGAACTCGGCTCTTCGATTCCTCAGCCCGTGTTGCTATCCATTATTCCACCGAAACACTCCACGCCACCCTAACAGATCCTTAATAACTTAGATTTATCATTTATTACAAAAAATTCAAAACGTCTAATTTAATACTTAGAAATATTTTTTTTTAAATTGTATACATGTTCTACTTAGGGAAAAAAGTCAATAACTGTTTATTCAATAAGATCGCCCTCAGTCTCGAGGCCGGCCTACATCAGGTGAGTCTCGTTTTTGATAGCGACCTTTAACGAGTCTAGTATTATGGCGCCGATGGCTGGTCTTCTCCCTTCTCCTGACGATGCACAAGAAGAGTAAAGGATTCAAATTAGGAGAGTTAAGAGGCCACTTAGGTGAAGGTGAAATCACTGAGAAAATTCCCGGTCAGCCATTCATACGCCAATTGAACCGTGTGAAAGAGATAAGAACCCTCGCTCAATCAGTGGCTCGACATTAGTGGTAGCATTGACTCTCAGGCCCTGAGTGAAGGTCTCAGTGACATGACATAACTTTCTTTTGGTGGGTTTGGAAATTTTACCACTCACAAGACATATCGAAGTTAAAAGTGTTATGGGAAAGCCGTGGGCTACCTGCCTGATGAGTTTATGTTAATGAATGGCAGAACCGCCGTGGGAAGGTTTGGATAAAAGATATATATTACTAATTAAGAGCTACAAAGAGTAGGAAGTGGTGGAGAGCCATGATCAAACACGCCCTGAAAGGACACAGCACATCAAAGTAACTGGGATTACAATCCCTGTATTTGGCAGCTAGTACAAATATCACAGCATGCCTTTTCATTTTCTGTGTCAAATTGAAAATTAACATGTTAATGCACTCGATACGTCTGACAGAGAAATGAGAATATCAAAATTTTGTGCGTTCCACATAACTATGAATCGTTAAAGATGTTTTTTTTTCAAATACATAAAAATTGTTTTAACTACTTTTAAAACAATAAAAGACTTAATACAAAGCAAAATATCAAGCCAAATTTTGACAGAGGAATTTACTCTATCACCTTTAATATTTGCCACAAGATATACATAGCAGAAACGGCAATGAATTTAAATGAAAGATTATATGAACACAAAAGGGATCTTTTACAAAACAACTCACTCAGTGCATTAGTTTGACCATAATTTTGGTTAAAAATCCTACTTTAATTAAAAGAGAAAGCAATTTGCTAATACGAAAATGTATAGAAAGGGCTTTAATTGCTAGATCACCCACAGTAAATTTAGTCTTTTCTACAAATACTTTCAAGGTAACTACTCCGACGAGCTATTTCCGCTAGTTCCCAACCTTAAATGAATTTAAACGTGCCACTAGGTCGGCATCTCGGTCCCATCCTTTTACTGTCGAATCGGTTAAATGTAGCTGTCTCTTCTACTTCAATAGCTTCATGTCTCGTGGGACTCCCTTCCTCTTACTTGCTTCCCTGATAGCTATAATCTGCAACTATTCAAATGCAATGTCAATAGACATCTCCATATGCCTTGATCTATTCCCCGTTCTTTTCTTCATCCTTTCCTCTACCACGCCTGTTTATCCTTGCTCCCATTTTCTGTAATTCTTTGCGTGCTAGTGGCTCTCCTGCCTTGCTTGGGGTGAAAAGTTAAAAAAATAAAAAAAAATAAATAAAAAATAAACATCCAGGTTTTTACATTTTACCATGCTTAGCAGATCTTCTATTCGCAATTTTCTTTTGTTACTAATGTTCACCCAATACAAGGACCAAGAGTCGCTCAAAGTAGAAGATTACTGTGTGAAGCTATATTGGCGTAGGGAAGAGAAAGCGTTCTGAGTATAGAGCTGAAGTAGACTTTAGTTGGAACGGACGGGGATCCCAAAACTAATCAGAAAGCAAGAAATAAACGTCTACTCCTGTTCAAAAGACCGGAGACGAGTGTGAATCGAACGATAGGAAAACCTATCGACTTTAACTTGGGATACTTAATAACAAAAGCGATAGCAACATAAACAAAAGACAAAAAGAAACTAATTGAAATTGTCTAGACTATTTACCCAAAATATATTAAAAAAAAAAAAATAAATAAATAAATTTACAAATTCTCAGTGTCCCTTCTCTGTTTTTGTGTAATCATGTCAGCGTCAGACGCGTCCATCCGAAGTTTCAATGTAAGGTAGATATCACGTGATCTAAAAGCCCGTACCTACGAACACAAAAGAGATTTACGTTTAGACAAGCATTCAAATTCTCTCGTAATACGCAGGAACAAAATTGGCCATAAAATTGATTTTACTAATGCCCACCTAATTAAAAAAGAACAATTATTTAAGGAGAAAGTACTTTGAGCGCTTAGTAATAACAATGTCACCAACTATAAACACAAGTCAAAAACATTATATTACAAGGCCAACCTTTATTGAACCCATTCTTAAAGAATTTAGCATGTTTATCTAAAACAAACGATACATACGTAAAACATTTCCAAATCAACCAGCATAATGTCTACTACTACTACTACTACTACTACTACTACTACTGCTACACACATACACTTACGATTATACATTATCATCTAATTCCCACACAGATAAACTAGAATTTTTATACACTTATATACATATAGCAATACATATAGCAATATTTACAGTTTTTCAGGATGGTGTGGAACCTGCTAATATCTTGAAACTTTGGCTGGACGAGTCATCTCTCGAATGCCTGTTATACATGACTGACCATTAAAAATCAAACAACACAAAAGTGTAGATAAAATATTTAATTGGCTGTTAAAAAAAATAATAATATTTATAAGTATTGATACATTCTTTGCTGGTGCGGTTTAGCTCCGTTTTTATACATGGCGTCACTTATACGGTACGCTTATATTTGGATTAATTCTTGAGTTTTAAAAATGCCAGAATGTAGCCAACCAAATATTTTCTACCATACTGATAATTTCTAGTTCTTGATAATGACCGAGATCATTGAAATTACTTGAATAAAACAGGAAAGAAAAAGAACTTTGGAAAATTCATCCATATTTTTGATTCCGATGTACAACATCTTCGAAAATTAGAAAAAGATAGTAAAAACCGACAATGATTTTCGGTTGAATTTAGCGGAATTTCTCCGGATGAATTATTGCTGTTTTTTTGTAAATACGGAGGTATATACATATTGGTAGAAGCACGGTGGAGTAATGGACAACGGCCTGGATTAAGGAATCGGAGAGGCGAGTTCGATTTCCAGTCGAATCCATTACATGCATTTACGTGCTTGAGAAAGATATGAACCCTCTTCTTCTCCCACCAGCTATGGGTAAATAGCAGGACAGGTTCTATAGCCTTTGAAACCAAGAAAGAAATGGCGACCTATTGAAGGAAAAAATCTACCTCGTCAGTCAGGTATCGAAAGATACAGGATCACCTAAGCGTGTATCACGCATGTCACATAATTAGATTAGATACATAACATTATCAGACAATAAGAGAGTTACCTATAATAAATTTAAAATTTATTCTAACATTTTCTCAACAAGCGTCTTCCTAATTAAGGCTGTGAATCGAATGTACCTAAAATGCTATAAAATATTAGGGTGTTTAAAATATTTTATTAAATTTTTAATATTAGCGGGTAGTTAAAATTTTATATAAAAGGCGTTCCCGTTGTATTCGTCAAGCAATTTCAGTCAGTTCGGTTCCCCTTAATTACATTTTAAAAAGACCAGGCACACAAGAAAACATTCAACACGTCATCAAAAACACCTCCTCTGTGTTAAAAAATCCTTTACGTCAAAATCTTAACTAAAAGTAAGTAATATTTGTTACAATTCAAGTTAATGAAATTTGCTAATTTTCATCAAATAACGTTTCAAAAAAGTACAATTTATTTTTTGAATGACTTTTTAAAGAGAATTAGTTTGTGCTGACAAATCTGTTAATATGCAGGAATTTATAGATTTTACTGATAAAGGGGGAAAAAGATTCCAATCAATTTAAATTTAAATACACCAAAGTATTTTGCTTATTGGAATATATTAAGTTTATTCTAATAGTTTGGAATTAAAATTAGAATTAAAGTTTCAAGAAAAATTTTTCATTTTTAAAATAAATATTAAAATTACGTATCGTTTTTTTTTTTTTTTTGAGTTATGTACATTTACAATATTTATTATTAATTAATATTAATGATTAATTATTAATTATTAATTATTAGCCCAAAACTATTTTATTAACAGACAAAAACGAAATTCTTGACAACAAATGTAGCAACATTTGAAAGAAAAATGGGAGGGGGAAAACAAAAATTAAAAAACAAAAAGAACTTTGATCGTTGTAAATGACATGACCTTGAGTGACCTGAAGTTGGTTGCTGCAAACGAGGGAACAACGGAATTAACCAAAAAATAGTTTCATAAACAGAATGTAGCAGCATCGGGATATATATATGTAGCAACATTGGTGTATATATATATATATATATATATATATATATATATATATATATATATATATATATATATATATATATATATAATTTATTATTTTAAACTTTATTTTTGATAGATACTCATATTCGAGTTCATATTTTTATGCAACTACATCTACCGGCCTGAAGATACCAGAAAGGACATATATATTTTTGACAAGATTTCTAGAATATTCGGGCCGGTAGATGTAGTTATATAAAAAAAAAATTGTTTAATTAAAATAGAAACTTCTGCTCAAATATGAATATCCATAAAACATAACGCTTAAACAAAATAAATTAAAAATAAAATGCAGGATATAATCCATTTCCTAACATTATATATATATATATATATATATATATATATATATATATATATATATATATATATATATATAAAGTTTCTACGTTAATTAATGTACCGATATTGACCACTCTTTAAAATAAATATAGCCGATTTGAAAAAAATATCTAAATTACTTATTCATACATACATCTACGTATATATCGATGTCTAGTGATATATATATATATATATATATATATATATATATATATATATATATATATATATATATATATATATATAGTATGTGTGTGTATATATACACAGATATATGTGCGTGTGTATATATATGTATATATATGTAAGTATATATATATGTATGTATATATATATATATATATATAGTATGTGTGTGTATATATACACAGATATATGTGCGTGTGTATATATATGTATATATATGTAAGTATATATATATGTATGTATATATATATATATATATATATATATATATATATATGTACGTATTTATATATATATACATACATATGTATATATATATATATATATATATATATATATATATATATATATATTTAAACAGGGGCTCAAATGTACATACGCATATGGATTTCGTGCATTTAGAGTGGGAGAGATAAACAAAGCGAGTGAATATAGAATATATTTGGGAGAAAATAAATTACTTATATTCGAATTCAATGTCATAGTAAAAAATCAAATTTATTATGAATCTAGTGTCTACTTGTGTCGTGTTATTATGCTATGCATTTTTTCTAAATGGTCCTATAATAATTTCCGTTTGAAATGTCGTGCTCCTTATTGATCTATTATGTAATCAATACATATTAATGCTAGAATGTAATACGTGATTAAAAGTCAATATATATATATATATATATATATATATATATATATATATATATATATATGATAATAATAAGAAAAATAAAAGAAGGAGATGACAGGGAAGAAAATGAAGAAGAAGAAAAAGAAGAAAAACTAAAGGAAAAAGGAGAGAAAATGAAGAAGAAGGAGTAAAAAGGAAGAAGAATGAGTAAAAAGGAAAAAGAAGTCAGATTGTTCTTACGAATCCTGGATATGTTTGGAAACGTGTTGTCACTTGATCCCCACGAATCATTCCTATATAGTTGTGGTACGAATACACAAATCAATCAAGGGATTAAATAAAGAAATAATAATTCCTTATCAGAAACTTATTTTCTTATAAACATCTACCTCTAGGACAAAAAAGAAAAAGGAAAGAAAAATATATAGACACTTATCACACTGCCCTTTTCCGAATCTACTGACCATATTGCTGCTTACCTGGCGTCTTCAAATGTTTAAACGGTAAATGATAGGGTTTGAAGCCAATGCATTTCAACATTCAACACTTTGTATCTGCTAGATCAAAGGAACCGAAAATAACGCAACAAAGAAATTGAAATATCTGGCTTCTGATTACGGCAAAAGACACCGCCGTTCAAACTGTCAGATACATTCTTCTAAAATTTAGAAACTCCAATGAGGTCACTGTGAATGTTTCTCTTCTGAAGTTGTTAAGTTCGATGAAAGTATCATTAATTTTATCCAAGTTTTAAAAATGTAGTCGTTTGATTTATGAGTGGAGGCATGGCAAGTATTTTGTTCAACTTTGGAAGATTCAGCCTTTAATTAGCAGACAGGCGAACTTATATATTAATATATAATTATTCATATATATATATATATTATTATATAATAATAATGACGCCTATTTGGCTTGATTTTATCTCGTACTCTAACTTTACAAAAATAATTGTATGGCTGAGAACATTTACTACAATTATAGATATATACAATACAATCCCTCCAAAATCTGACAAAATGTCATATTTTGAACATCAGTTGGGTTGATAACTTTTCAGTAACGCCTCATATATAAGAATGTCAGATTTCTATTATATATGAAAGGGTGCAAATTTTGATACATAGTTTCATATGTACACTGTTATTTCATATATCTATCTATCTATCTATCTATCTATCTATCTATCTATCTATCTATCTAGAAATCCCTATCTTATAGAAGTTTCGTTTAGGATGATTGACACTGCGATTAAGTATTTTATTTCATTTTTCTTGAGTTCAGATAAGTGTTTTTACAACACTTGTAGGAACACAAAAAAAATTAAATACAAAAGTAAATCACCGTGCCTTGTCAGTCGTCCTTAAAGAAAATTTATATATATATATATATATATATATATATATATATATATATATATATATATATATATATATCGCACATATAGTGGTGCTGTTAAAAAAGTTCTCGATCTAACACAACAGAACTATTAAGTATATCTGAATATTTATATGTTACAAAGACTGCCAGTCGAAAAAGTGTATTTTTGTCAGATAACACTTTTACGACAAGCAGTCTTTGGCAGTAAAGTATTGGATATTAAGAAATGGAGCATTAATAGCTAATAAATAAATAATAAAATAAAAATAAAATGGCCGTACTTATCTTTCTGGTAAAGGTCTAAAAATTAACCGTTCCTCAGCATATTAGATGGCAAAATTGAAGTTTTAAATATATATATATATATATATATATATATATATATATATATATATATATATATATATATATATATATATATATAATACATGACATTTTCTATTTGAAATGGTGCGAATGTATGCATTTGGAAATATTTATATCGAGTTTTTTTGCGTTATGAAAAAAATTAAGTAACGTGTTTTAAAAAAAACAAATACAATTTTACTATCACATCCGCTTACGAGCGGGTGCCTTTTCTGCGAAACACAGAATCGGGAAGATAAGTTTGAACACACACACACACACATATATATATATATATATATATATATATATATATATATATATATATATGTATATATATATATATATGAAAATTTCTCCGATTTAACCAGTAGAGAAGACAATATTTATGAATAAAAACGCGTCAGCAATTACCAGTTTGTCTATTGTCATTTTTATTCATATATATATATATATATATATATATATATATATATATATATATATATATACATATATATATATATATATATATACAGTAATTTACAGTCGCCTGATGAGATGCATTGATCCGCATCGAAATACGACTGCAATTGTGTAGCGATTTTGAAATGTTTTCGGTGTAATATCCTAAAATAGATAATATTGCGTTGGAATTGTACTCTATTCTCTCTCTCTCTCTCTCTCTATATATATATATATATATATATATATATATACTATGTTTATATTATCTGGTATAATGAGATACTCAGTGAGGATTTAACTCATTACATCACTATCGGCTGCTATTCCACGTCGAAGTGATATATTTTGTTAGGCCCTTAGCCAGTTGCATGATTCCCTCTACAACTAGTGATCTGATCCCTTTTTGTAAACAAGTGTAACATAAACGTCATTCCATTTGTGGCCCCATGCTTCACTCAGTCCTTCTTAGTAAATATCTATATATACTAATTTCATATAAAAATACCCCAAACATGTGGCATCATCGGGTATCGTGTACTTAAGAAGAAATCACAAACAGATATGATACTATCAGATGGAGTTTAGTGCGGATTTTAAATACGAGAGGAAGAGACAGGTAATGATTTTTAAGCAAAGCAACGACTGCTGTCTCTAAGGACCCCTGGATCTTGATGTTTTTTTTTTAATATTATTATCACATAATTTAAAAATAGGTACTCATGTTTAATTTTAAAGGATTATCGCCCAGTATACCGAGTCTGTTTTTTTTTTCTGTCCTGTTCTAGAAGTAGTTACGTAATTTCTGATCATGCCAGAATTCCGTGGAAGCTGAGACGTCACCATTTCAAATGCTGATTTTCTCGGTAGACAGTGATGAAATATTAAGCGAAACAACATTTTCTCATCGCGCCCAATCTGACTTGTGCTGTGCTCGATTAAACTTAGTAGACACCTAAAAACTTAGACTGTAGTATTAAACAATAATAGTAGCTTTTAAAATCAGATGGAGAATAAATGCAAAAAGATCTTATGTTAAATTCCATTTCATTCAAAATTATGAATGTGATTATTTTTCAATAATTCTTTTCTCGATATATCCGTTAAAGATGTTTTTTTTTAATTTTTTAAGTAATCGAAGTTTGTCATGTAATTTTTTTAAGTTTCTGCTATTTGTTACATGATTTTCTAAACAATACACAGGCGCGTATTTAAAAGGAACAGGTTTGGTTAAATAATTTAGATATATCATATCGATTTCGTTATGATCCTTGCAAGTTCACCGATTCATTTTTTGGTTGACTTAGAAAATTGAGTAAAAAATATATCAAAATTTTTTTTCGTATAGTTTTTTTTTTCACAAAGTACTTTCAATGAATCTCATGTGAGACCATCTTCAGGAGATTAAGTTGTCTGTATACATTTTATTCATATATATATATATATATATATATATATATATATATATATATGTCTATGAGTGTATATATATATATATATATATATATATATGTATATATACATATATATATCTTTACATATATAAATGTATATATGTGTATCTTTATATGTATATACAAATACGAATATATGTATCTATGGTTTTATATACGTGTATATCTATATATGGATGTATATTTACATACATACATACATACATATATATATATTTATATATTTATATACATGTGTATATAAGTGTATGTGCTTATATATATATATATATATATATATATATATATATGAATATATATGTGCATATATAAGTTATTTTTCATTTATTTTGCTTAAACGTTATTTTTGATGGATACTCATATTCGAGTAGAAGCTCTGTTTTTTTAATTAAACAGTATTTTTTATCCAACTACATCTACCAACCTGAATATCCAACAATTATTCGTGCCCCGGCTGTATTCGAATCTACACCCCTATGGGGAAACGTCATTGGAGCTTACGTGCTACATAGGACTACCGATCAAACATATATATATATATGTGTGTGTGTGTGTGTGTGTGTGTGTACTTATGCGTGTGTACATATTTATATATATATAAATATATGTTTTGAACAATTAAAAATATTGAAAAATTTAAATTTTCAGACACACTATTATATATTAATATTTATTTAGTTTTATTATTTCAGTTACGTTCCACGACAAGATTCGGCCAGCATGCCCATCATCAGGAGAAAAAAAATCCTGCTTGTTAACTACAGGAATGAAAGACTTTAAGAAGAATATGAACTTTAAGTAGTTTTCATTTGTTTTTTTAATCATTAATTTTGGTCAGTCATTGTGATACTTGCGTATATATATATATATATATATATATATATATATATATATATATATAACTATTTATTTAAAAATATGATTCCAACACGCTGCATAAGAGTTCTCATGTTTCAAAACATGAGCGGAAAACATCCATATAATCGAGCACTATTTTTTTAAAATAATAACAAAAATACTAAAGAACTTTGGATTATTTACCTAACCAGTTCTTTCCTATTTTCTATATATTTTCACCCACACCCACCCACACACACACACACACATATATATATATATATATATATATATATATATATATATATATATATTACTTTAAACATTATTATAGCAGGCACTTCGTATTTGAAATAAAAATAAGGGCGTCTATTTCAAATACGAAGTGTCCACTATAATGCCGCTTGCAATAATAAAATACACACACACACACACACACACACATATATCTATATGCACACATATATACACACATATATATGTATATATATATATATATATATATATATATATATATATATATATATATACAGACACATGTATATATTCAAAACGTTTTACACGACTGTTACACTATACAGGTAGAACTGAATTTGAATTGTAGATTTCAAAATGCCGGTTGTTGTCAACAGATTATTTTATACTAAAGCATGTCTTGACAATGAATGAGAGGGTCGAAAATACATTTGGACATTTTATCAACAAAAACTTATTCGCAAAAAATACAATAAAATATTAAACAGACCAATCTTTACATGAATTCTATCTGCCTATATCTATCTATCTATCATATTATATATATATATATATATATATATATATGAATGCTCACACACACACAAACACACACATATATATATATATATGTTAGGGTATATATGTAGGCACCAACCTTTCTTTTAAACATGTTTCGTTGAATATGATAGACAAGGAAAATTTAATTCATTTTTTATTCTAGCATTCTTACATTTTTCCGTTTGGTGGAATTAAGAAAGTACAAAAATTGTCCGTATTGTCCTTTATCCCAAGCTCTTTCGGCTACTTTAGCCATTTTCAAGGGGATTTATATTAGGTGTTGTTAATTTCTCTTGAGATGTATTTCTTGTGTTATTTTACATATATATATATATATATATATATATATATATATATATATATATATATATATATATATTTTGTACACATATATATATAACATAGGTATGATATATTTTCCTGAAGTGTTTAACAAGTATATAATATAAGAATGTTTCATTTATTCTTTTAACTGACAATGATATTAATTTTAATGTTAATTTAAAAGTGAATATATTTTTTTTATTTCAAAAAAAAAAAAAAAATCTGTAATCAATATACAAAATAATAATGAAAAAATTTTATTTAATTAGCACATTAAATTATTAAAAAGTAGAAATGACACCTCAACCTGAGATAATGTTTTACTGGGAATATTTCCGAACATACTCGAAAAGACCTGTCGAACATAATTTTAAATGAGGAAGTATTTATGTCAACGCTAGCATAAGAACTATTTTACAAAACTTTTACCTGTTATTTATCATAAGGACATCTATATAATAAGAAATATACATATATTTATTTATTACTGCTATTAAAACAATTCAAGCAAACAAATATACACATGTGTTATAAATATATTATTACACATATGAGGCAGTACGGAAAAATCCTCGACCTGAACTTCTTTCTAAAATCTGATCACATGTAAGAATTTGTGTGTGCTGGTTAGGCAAAGGACTTTTCAGCACACCTTCGTATATTATTATTATTATTAAATAGTTATACTTCAACGAAAATAACATAGTTTCCTTGGTATCGTGTATTATATTTTTGGGTGTGATTTTTTTCAATTAAAATCCATATTGGATAAAATTTGCATTATCTGTGAAATGAATCTTAACATCTTTCTCTCTCTCTCTCATATATATATATATATATATATATATATATATATATATATATATATATATATACACACATATATATATATATATATATGTGTGTATGTGTGTGTGTGTGTAAATGTAAATTGGCTGGAAAGTGCTCGTGTCTCCAGAAAAATTGTCATTGAAATACTGATTTTAGAACGTGAATCGCCTTGAAAAATTTTAACCAAACCCTTCGATATATATATACATCAAAATTAAAGGTTAAACTAGCATGGCAGTAGCAAAATCCTTTAATAATTTTTAAGCAATGTTACAAATAATATAATTCGGATTATCTTATCTAATATGTAAAGTCCATACTTTTCTGTCTGTCTCTCTCTCTCTCTCTCTATATATATATATATATATATATATATATATATATACACCCCACACACACATATATATATGTATATATACACAATGATATACAGTAAATTTATTTAATGAATTTCAAAATTGACAATATCCACAGAGCCTGAAAATTTTGAAAAGTAAAACTAAATACTGAATATAATTTCTCTTTTCTCTAATTAAAGCCCTTTAGTATTTGAATTAGTACCTAAAGGTATAATAATCATTATTTTCCATTAATGGAAAACCCAGTCTTCCGTTCTCCGAATACAATTCACTATTCTAGTGAAGACAAGCGTGTATGAAACATGCTGGTGCACGCATACAGTCAACGTCAGGCGAGCGCGTTGGTCATTGCTGCCAAGGCAATAGTCATTTAGTAGGCAGTGAAGGCTCCGTAGTAGCGTTAGTCGTGACACAGGCATGTGCTAGTATGGGTTAACACGCAACCATGGCCGGCATTTTTGTAATCACGGCATGCTAGATTTTAGTTGAGAGAATTAAATGAAAACTGACAAAAGACGCTTTCACTGACTTAGAAGCGAATAAAAGTGTTGGGTTAGGGGAGACAGGAGCGAGGTGACGGCAAAAGTTCGGGAAAGTTTTGAAAACTCGAGGTTAAAACTTTTTTTTTTCTTTCTTTTTATTCGGATAGAATTTTTAGGATTTGACACGAGGGAAATTTTATCGATGAAGAATGTTTGGAATGCGAGTAGTTGTGAAGAAGATTGCACAACTAAGAAAAGACGAATCGTTGTCATTGGATCGCGTCATTTTTCGCGCTGTTCTCGAAAGTAGATTTTCCAGGAATTTATCTGGAATCTAATTAGAAATGTAAATATATTTTGGTAAAAGTTAAAACGTTTCAGAAGGTTTGGTTCGAAATATTCCTTAGCTAAAATCACTCGTAATCCATGCAGTAATATTTAAGAATATTTCATTGGTTAAGAGAGTACCTATCTCAGTATATATAATATCTACCTATTTATCTTAGTCTCAAGATCCATTTAAGAAATCTTAAGTTATATGTGCACAATAATTTGTAAAAAGTATTATTTTACACACACACATATATATATATGCAAATATACGTTCATCTATTATAAATAGATGCACGTAATTTTTAAGACAATGAGATTTTTTAGTTTCCATTTCATCAAATTTAGCTTATCTTTTTTATGAGAAAATTTAAGTTTGCGGAAAAAAGAAAACTTGCTTCGTATAATTGAATATCAATTTTTAAAAAAGAAAATCGAATAAAGTTATAACACATTTATTGAGATATAATTTCTATTTTGTCAGGATTTTCCCCCCAAAATATTTATTAATTCAAAACGGAAGGACTAAATTCTAGCACATGTAAGAATTAGCGTAAATATCTCACAAAGTATATATATATATATACATACATATATATATATATATATATATATATATATATATATATATATATATATATATATATATAGGGTTATATGTACATAAGTGTTAACATGATACATATTTATATAATGTTTATATAATATATATATATATATATATATATATATATGCATATTTTCTTATATATATATAAATATATATGCATGAATGTTTATATTATATAGAGATATAATTTAAAATATATATGTTCATATATATATATACACTAATTTATATTATATATCGTTATATTTTAATAATATATATATATAATCATATTATAATACATATATATATATATATATATATATATATATATATATATATATATACAAGTTTATATTAAATATAATTATATTTTAATAATAAGAATATATATGTATATATATATATATAAACACAGATGTTTATAATATATTTAGGTATAATTATAATATAACATATATACATACAAATATAGCTATATTATATATATATATATATATATATATAAGTATATTTCTATAATATATATATGTATAGATACATGTTTATATATATATATATATATATATATATATATATATCACAATAATATATAGCTGTTCATATTATGTATGTGTCTGTGTGTGTTTGTATAAGCGTACACAAATAATACAGAAATAGTATATTTAGAATAAATGTTAACTTTTCGATGAAGTAAATATATATGACTGTATGTAACATCTTTTCTGTACATTATGTAATTGGTTCAGAGGATTTACATATACATACATTCATACATGCATACACACATATAAAATTGCTCTTTTTCTTGTGGTAACATGAATATTTTCTTGATTTATTGGCCAATTCATTTTATAGCGAACTTTTATCAGAAAACGAATAATTACTTCTCTTTACATGAATTATACCCTTTCGAATGTTACGATTAAATCTTGGTGATTTATTACCAAATTTGATCGTTGTTATTTATTTAATACGACGGCAATCAGACAATGCTGAGTTTTAGTCACGAATACTTTACAGCTATTTTTTTCTTATGGTATCTAGATGGCCAGCGTGTAAAATTGCGTGCAGCATTAGGCGGATAGCTTTTTTTCAGAAATAATCAATGCATTTCTTAAAAACAGCTCGATTAAACTAACATCGATATTCCATAGGTTCCATATAAGAAATAAATTTAGAGGTAGATCATAAAAATATTTGAAATGTTTCTCTTTCAAAATTCTTTTCATTGATGCGTGTATATTTTCTGTTTTCAAAAATACTTACATTTACATATCTATTATATATATATATATGTATATATATATATATATATATATATATATATATATATATATATATATATATATGTTTACATACGCTCTATCCCTGATAGTGAGTACTTTGAACTATAAATATAGCATACTTTAAAACTATATTTTTTCATATAGATATATATATATATATATATACGCGCAATGATTATATATTTAAGCTATATATATATTTAAGCAATTAATATATATGTATTTAAGCAATTAATATACATATATGTGTGTTTAATCAATTAATATATATATATATTTAAGCAACTGATATATATATATATATATATGTATATATATATATATATATTAATTGCTTAAATACATATAAATTATTTGCTTATATATATATATTAATTGCTTATATATATATATATTAATTGCTTATATATATATATTAATTGCTTATATATATATATATATATATATATATATATATATATATATATATATATATATGTATATTATAGATTAAAAAAAATACTATTTCTTATGACGATAAAATAAACCTTATATTTAGGGCATACCCATTTTTGAGCAGAAGCACCTGTTTTTTCTTTCATTTTCAACAGTGAAATTAAAATGTATACCCTTAGATATCGAATGTCTTATTAAAGAAAATGTGCATCTCAACAGCAAACTGTATTTCGTTTTTAATCTGCGAAATCACCTTCAAGTGTTTTACTTTCTTTAATAAGGCTTTCAATCCCTCCGCTGGTAGATACTAATTTCACTGTTTAAAAATAGGCACATCTATTTAAACACGTGTTGCAATGAATAATGACGTTTATATGCATTAGATTGTTGGAGTATCGAGTATATGCAAGATTTTATACAATGGAAATCGTAATCTTAACAACTTGAGAGATAAGATGAAGATATTAATTATTTATTACTGTACGGTATAGTTCGACACATGAACATTTCAGAGGGAAATCCAGTTGGTACTGAGCTCACTTCACTCGCCTGCTAGCCTACTACACGAACTTTCTATTCCGCGAAAGTAGGTACCCTTGTTTGGCATTTTATAGATTTAAATTATTTGTTATAAACATTTACATTAATGTTCTATTTAATACAGTGGAACCTCGGCTCACGAATTTAATTCGTTCCTGAAGGCCGTTCGTAACCTGAAATGTTCGTAACTAGAAACTATTTTTCCAATAGGAATCAATGTAGATAAAAAAAAAAGTCACGGTACAATAAAATTGGAAAAAAAAAGCAACCTCTCCCCACCCAAAAAAAAAAACAAACAACAAATACACGAATGTATACAACGCGGCGGTCGACTAAGAAATGATTCCGTTTGGTTTAACTCGGTTCGGCAATGTTGTTCGAGAACCGAAATTTTGTTCGATAACCGAGGCATTTTCATCTCGAATTTTCTCTTTAAAACAGATTTGTTCGACATCTGAGACGTTCGAGAACCGAGGTTGCAATGTATATATTTTAATAATTAAATTATATCGTAAAATATTTGGTGACAAGGATTTTCTAAAAGTTTACACTAAGAATTTTCTTTGGGAAATGTAATTTTGTAATGATTTGCCCTTTTTCAACGGGACTAAAAAAAAAACAAAAAAAACAACAACAACTAAAAAGAAACGTAATTCTATACCGTTTAAGAAAGAAGCTAATGAAAAATATTTATAAATGTTTCAATTTAAAGATATACTTTCAGTTATTTTCTGGTCGATAGTCATACGTATTTTCATTTTATTTTTATATTACATTTATTTCAGTCTGACTTTTTCTTCTGATACATTTACGTTTATAAACGAACTAAATTAAAATGCACATGCTCAACGTGCGTATATGCACGCATTCCAACATACATCAACAAAGGTTAACCTTATTATATCGTTTAAGCTTACATAACGGTGGACAAATGCCTTTGTGTTTGATATTGATTTCATAATACATTGATATTAAAGAGTCCGGTTCCCTAGCGAAAAGCGATCAATGTTAATTTATGTTCAAATCTATTGCCGGGGTCTGATTTCACGTGAAGGTCACTTTGATGCTTACTCATAAAATATATTCGAATGATTTCAAATATTATTTAACATTACGTCTGTTATTTGGGAGTGCGCGGTTTTAAAAATATGGATAGCAATTTCTATACGCAGTTGAAGAATAATAATACTA
>OZ010580.1:35208550-35243550 GCA_963932145.1 Acanthosepion lycidas
AATATCCATTATAAAGCAAACGGCCTGCATGCGGATAGAGAATGATTTCAGCAGATATACAAAAATATAAAGGGGCGCAAGGCAAGTATGTGTCCTCTCACCGGACTTGTTCAACCTATACAGCATGGCAATTCTGAGAGAATTGAAAATCCTACCGGGATTCATCTTTGGAGGCCACAATCTTAACAGCATAAGATACGCAGATGACAGAGTTCTGATAGCAGACACGAAAAAGAAATTACACCCCCCCACCTACAGAAGGTAGCAAAGAAGAGCGAGAAGAAAGGACTACGCATAAACTACAAGAAGACAGAATGCATAGTCAGCAGTAAAAAGATGAGCCCGAAATGCAATTGACAGGTGCGGAAATTGAAATATCTGGGAAGTGTTCTGAAAGAGGACCGTAAGTCCTACGCTGAGACGCATTTGATGTCCAAAGACGCATTCCAAAAGCTAGGTAAAGTATTACGAGGAAGGAGGATTTCGTTGGTAACAAACAAAAAAAAAAAAAGAAAAAAAAAAGAAAACAAAAAGAGTACAGAAGTATTAGGTTGGTGGAAAAATAATGACGTAATAATGTCGTTTTTTGACGTATTTTTTAACGTCAAAAAACGACATTATTACGTCATTATTTTTGCACCAACCTAATACTACGTAACATATGTTCTTCTTTACAGCAGCAAATGTTGAACGGTCTCCTCAAAGATGAAGAAACTCGAGCCAACGGAGGTATGGTTCTACAAAAGGATGCCAAGGATATCATGAACCGAGAGTGTGAGCAACGATAAGGTTTTGGAGGGGATGAAAACAGGGAGGAAGCTTATACTTGACATCAGAAAGGGGCAGCTGACATTATGTGAAAGGAGGGCTTGGAGAATGATGTTACGGTTTTTTGAGTATATATATGACTAGTGAGACAATCCAAATGACTTAACTTCCTTTATAGTCTACCAATAGAAGGTTAACCAATCAGAAGCCGCAGAACATTGTATCCGTCGTGTATAAAGGCGGCCATCTTTGTTTACCCTACGGAAAGACCAGTGCCAAGTTGACAGGCGAAGATGATAAAAGGAAGAACTACGCTCTGCTACTTTGCTACGATATCCACTGCGAACCTGAACTACGCTTTCCTACTGTCTCCGAAATATTCACTGCCAACCTCTGGATTCTATACTCGAATACGACCGTCATGAATTTATAACAAATGATACTCACAGGGCGAATAGAAGGAAAGAGACACAAGGGAAAGTAACGCGTGACATACATAGAGGCTTAATCAAGTGGATGATAGAACAGGGTCTGGGACGAGTAGCAAAGGGACAAAAATTACTGAGAGCTACAAGGGATAGGGAGAAGTGGAGAGCCATTATCGCCTACGCCCTGAAGGAGCACGGCACATAAAAGAAGTCCACTCCAACAAAACCGATGTTGAAGGTAAATATTGCACATACATCTCCATCCCCTATGAACTAACACAGATCATCGGTGAAACTACCAAGGTCCCGGACACGACAGGACATGAAGCGAACCTCCTCGACCTCTTTCTAACCTCCTGCCCTGATAAATGCTTGTCAAAAGTTCTACCTCTAATAGGCAAGTCAGACCATTCCCTAATCAGGTTCCAGATTGATGCCAAACCTAAGATATCCCCGGACGTTCTGCTGCATAGAACGATTTTTCACTATGCGAAGGCAGACTGGAACAGCTTTCGACTCGATAACGGAAGCTCACCTCCGAAACTTCCTCAAGCATGCTACGTCAAAAACTGCTGTCTTTGTCTCTGATTGGATCCTTTCTGGAATAGAAAGATTTATACCCTCAAAAAATTCCAGCAAAAGCCAATCAGCCCTTGTTCACTACTGAATGCACTGCAGCCATAACACATAGAAACCCTTACTTCAATATCTATCTCAATGTAATTCAACCCTCACTGCATTTAGAACTGTCCGCATTCGCTGAAGAAAAAAAAACGTTTAGAAAACGTCAAGTGCAGCTACGCACGAGCAGTCCAGTCCAGGGTTGAAAAGGAACAAATTGGATCCCGTGAATTCTGGAAGATCACCAACCAGATCATGAAAAGAAGTAAAGCGGCTGTGCCCACAATTATAAATGGTCCCGGGGTCATAACTGCTTCGACAGATGAGGCGAACCTCTTCGCCTCCATCTTTGATTCTAAATCATCGTTAGATGACAAAGACCATTCCCTCCCTCAAGTTCCCATGTCTCACCGAGCATAATCTCAGTAATATGACCATTACAGCACAAGATGTTTCGAAACAAATCAAAGGCCTTCTCCCTAAGAAATCCACAGGTCCAGACAAAATTCTAATGATTGTCCTTAAGAACATCAACTCGGAATTATCTCCAATACTAGCAAAGTTATTCAAACGCTGCATGAAGGAGAAATTCTTCCGAAGCCTGTGGAAAGTGTCAAGCGTATGTTCGTTTGCGATCTTCCCCCTCTCAGTATAGACCAGTCAGTCTCCTCAGTATAATCAGTAAGCTTTTTGAGGTCATAATCAATAAGAAGGTTGTCGAGCACCGAGAAAAGAATAAACTCTTCAGCGATGAGCAGTATCGATTTCGGTTGGCCCGATCCAGTGACGACGTCCTAAATACCATCACTCAGAATCAGTGAGGCTTTTGATGACAAACACACCTCGACGACCATAGCGCTAGTTATCTCAAAGGCCTTTGACAAGGTGTGTCACAAAGGCTTACTACAGAAGCACTCCAGTTATGAAATCACTGGAAGGGTCTTCTCGATCATAAAATCCTTCTGAACAGGTAGTTATCAATGGCCAGTCCTTTGGAACACTAGAGATGAACGCAGGCGTTCACAGATGATACGACTATATTGCGGTGCACATCTGAACCTCTAGATGGACAAAGATTGCTGACTGATCTCTCTCCTGAACTTGCACAAAATACCCAATGAGGTAAAACAGGCTCGTTACATCCAATGTCTCGAAGACCAAACTAGTTTCATTCCGTGATCACCGATCTAACCCCGAAGTACCACCAATCAGGATGAACGAAGGTCCTCTCCGTGAAGTGCAGTGCCTTGAAATACTGTTGGGCGTCAAACGCTCACCGACGTGAAGGGGACCACGTACATACGCTACATTGCTAAGGATGCACGAAAAAATGGGCGGATTTCTGTACAGCTGTTTTAAGCACCTGACTCCCTCTGCTATCCTCTACATTTGAGTGCTGTAGTCAAATTTGGGCGGAAGCTATCCAGACCTCACTCTTCAGCGTTAATAGAATTTAAAAGCGTCTGCGAGTCCTTGTGGGCGACGAATTATTCTTCAACCTTTAATCTCTCTACCACAGGCGGGATGCGGCAAGCTTCTTGCAGCATTATCTCTATTTCCATGGAAAGTAGTCAGACGAACTACATTGTATGGTTCAACCGAGACAAACCTTCACAGCAAGAAAACGCCATGCCACATACATAGTTGCAAACCAGCAATATTGTCTCCGTATTCCATAAGTGAGAAATAAGTTCCACTAGAGCAGTTTTTCGCGCAAAGCGCTGCCCTGTGGAATCCACTAACAGGATGTTTCCCCGATGACTACAAACAACCTGTTCAAGACTATGGTTGATATGTTCCACTTGTATACGCATAAAACAATGTCTCCGAAACGTAACCGTCTACTTCGCAGCCGGGTCTTGTAACACGTAAACCTCGCTGAAATATATATAGATATACACACATTAAATATATATATATATATGAAATATACATATATACACACAATATATATATATATATATATATATATATATATATATATATATGCTCAATATGTTTGTATATATATATATATATATATATATATATATATATATAATCCATTGTGTGTATGCACAATATATATATATATATACATACAAATATATATACGTACAAAAAATATATATACACAATATGTATATATATATATATATATAGATATATATATACACAGACAATATATAAATATATATACAAACAATATACATATACAAAATATATATATGTAAATATATATATATATATACAATGTATTTATATACACAATATATATATATATATATATAGTATATAATTATATATATATATACATATATACACAATATATACATATATATAAAATACATATATATTGCATAAATATACATAATATATAAATATATAAAATATATATATACATAAATATAAATTATATATATATATACAATATATATATACATTTATATATAAAGAATATATATATATATATATTATATATATATATATATATATATTGTGTATATATAGGTGTACGTATATATATATTGTGTATATATCGGTGTACGTATATATATAAAAAGAATATATATATACAACATATATATCATCCATACAATACAATCTATTGTATTTCTATTGTCAACTGAAAATTACGTGTACTTTCTCTTGTAGAAATATTGTTTTTTTAATCAGATTTCTCAATCCATTTATAAAATTTAAATTTATAAATAAATTGATAAAACTGTTCCTCCCAATATATTGGAGAAACAAATTAGAAATTATAAAAAATTATGAGCACAAAAGAGACCTAAAAATATCTAATGCACTAGTCATACATAGAAATAAATTCAACCGCAATTTTGATATTAAAAATGCTACACTCAAATGAAAATAACTCACTCAGAGGGAAAATCCTCGAGAGTGCCGCAACTGAATATTATCCAAATATTAATCTATGCCCATGTTTTTTCCCAATATCACCTTTCCTAACAGAATTACTACTCTCACAAGCAAACGTACACAACTATATCAAGAAATCAAAAGAAAAGGGTTGAATCCTACAGCACAAGAATAAAAAAACAATGTGAAAGTATTTGACGTAATTTTCAGTATTTAACCGTTATATATAATATGAATATATAAACACATTATATATATATTGACAATAGAGTATATATATAATAATGTCGGATTTGACGTATTTTTTAACGTCAAAAACCGACATTATTTTTGCACCAACCTAATATATACAAATTATATATATATATATATATATATATATATATACAAGATATATACACACAATATATATATATACAGACAATATATATATACACAATATATGTATATATATATACACACAATATATGTGCATATATATATACACGATATGTAAATATATACACGCATGTATATATATGCACGATATATATACATACACACAATATATTTGTATATACACACAATGTTTATACAAACAATAAGTATATATACATGATTTATACATAAAGGCGCAGTATATACTGTATATATACATATATATGCACAAAATATATATGCATAAATAATGCAGATTATATTAATAAACATATACAAAATAATCTATATACATACAATATATATAAATACACATACAATATATATATATATATACACAATATATATATATGCACATTATATGTATATATATAATATATATATACACATGGAATAAATGTGTGTATATATATATATATATATATATATATATATATATATATATATACCATATATATATATAATCAATATAGGTATATATATATACACAATATACCTATTCAAATTAGATATATACACACAATATATATATATATATATATATATATATGTATGCACAATATACACAGTATATATATATATATATATATATATATACACAATATATATACATACAATATATGCATATATACAACATATACGCAATATATATATGCACACATTATTTGTATGAAAAATATATAAACAGAATATATAAACAATATATATATATATACACACTATATATATATATATATATATATATATATACATAATATATGTATATATACAATATATATATACACGACATATATATATACACAAAATATATGTATATATAAATAAATGTATATATACAATATATATACAATATATATACAAACAATATATATATATACACTATATATATTACCTCATCAAATATTGTGTGTAAATATGTTAAATTTTTGTAAAATTTGTAGGAATATATTCCTTAGAATCATATATATATATATATATATATATATATATATATATATATATATATATATTGATAGATATATATATACACTCTCATATATCTGGAAAAGAGAATGTTAAACACTTGGAAGAAAATAAAAGCAAATAATGAACCGTTTTTTTTACAAGTTAATGCATCTGCTTGTATGAACTGAGAAAATGTTTGAATATCTCAAGTCAGGTTTCTCTCATTTGTTTTTACCATATAACTAAACGGAGATATAGAATTGAGTTATTTTCACTGTTCTAGATATATGTATTCATGCATACAATCATGCACCGCTAGCATATATGAAATTAACGAATAGTGGAAATACATGTATATGTAAGTTGAGCGGTTATAATGTCAAATGCAAGTTATGATTTATATTTAATTCAAAACTGATTTCGTGATAAAATCTAGGTTTCTAGCGTAACTTCAGATCGGATGATAAATCGTTGAAATTTTATTTATTTATTCTTCATTCTTTATTTGCAGTTGATACTCAAGAAATCATGCCGCAGATGACTTTTCTCCTTTTCTTAAAATTTTTCAAGTTCGCTGGCTACTTGTTTCTAAGTAATGCCGTTAGTCCGTCTAGTCCAGTGTTTCTCGACCATTTTTTTCCCCATGGACTACTTTTACTCTTAATTCTTTTTAGTGGACTTCCATAAACATTCGATAAAAAAAAAGCTTATTTTAATTTTTACTAATAGATAAGTTTAGGAATTGTATTATAAAAATAGAAAATGTATATGCTTTCTTTATATATAATCTTTATACAATTTATATATTAAATTTATTTTATTATTAATAGTTTATTTTTTCATATTTTATATCAGTTAATTCATATTAATACATTAATATTTTATTTTATTAATATTTAAAAATTATTTATTATTTATGTATTAAATTAATTTATATAATAAATTATAATATCTATATAATTTTCCTTTATATATATATATATATATATATATATATATATATGTATATATATTATCCTTCTTTTATATATACCTTGTTTTTATTCAACTTTTACAATCAAAACATCCGTTTTGTTTTCTATTCTATTGTAAGTTAGCGTCACTTTTACTCTAGTAAAAGTGACGCTTACATTGTTTGATCTCGTTTTCTGTTAGCTCTAGAGTTGTTTTTCGAATTTTAATATTCTAATATGGCGTAGATTGCTGTAGAAAGTTCAAATCTCAGTTGTGACAGCCGTTCCGAAGTGAAATTGCTCTGTGAACCACTAAAATGTTACGGTGAACCCATAATCTTCTATGTTATTTTTGTTTAGACTATCAATAATGTTACATGGACCCAGAACCACTGGTCTAGCAAATCTCTATGCAGAGTCCGCTGTGGATTATACTGCAACTATGCTGAGCGAATCTTAGTTACAGTTTCGCAGAGTTTAGTGGGTTGATCAATCATTGAACAAGCCATTATGCCCAAACATGACGACTTGTGCTTGTGGCAACTATCGACAGCTTCCAAACAGTTCTATCTATACTCATTTTCACTCTCTCTCTCTCTCTGTATATATATATATATATATATATATATATATATATATATATATATATATATATATGTGTGTGTGTGTGTGTGTGTGTGTGTGTGTGAATAGATTTTTCATTTATTACTCCGACCTATTTTAAACGTTATTTTTAGTGGATACGTATATTTGAGTAGATGCTCTGTTTATTTATTAAACAATATATTTATTTATGATCATCTACCAGCCTGAATATTGGGGAAATCTAATTAGAAAAATATGCGGTCTCCAGCAGGGTTCGTAATTGTGTTTTCCTAGGGGAAACCGTCATTAGACCTGACGTGCTTTGACCTCTCGGCTACAGAGAAGCTGATGGCTAAGAAATATATCTCGTGTATCAGGAAAAATTTGTTTAAAAGCACATTTCAGGAGAAACTGAAAAACTGGAAGATAAAAAATGGCTTTTAGAAGAAATTATGAGATTTGATAAAAATTAAATGTAAAATACGAAAGAAAATATTTGAAGAAACCGGCATTGCAAGTGTAAAATGTTCAGAATATTAAGAAAATTGACATAGCAAGCAAACTACTACGTTTAAGTAAATGTCACAAAGAGAAACTTCTATGTTGGAGGAGGAAGTATATAACATTTGATTTCTCAACAATAATTTTCACTGATGAATGGAGTCATAGTGGATGGAGCTGATGGCTTTGTGAAAGGTTGGGTGCTTTATGGGAATAGTCAGCCATCACGATTAAAAGGACAAGAGTGGAGGAGGCGGATTAATTTTAAGGGTTAGTATTGTAAGCAATAAAAGTATAGGCCCTTCAAAGCTAATGTTGGCACCAAGTTAAGTGCTGAGATTTATTGAAAGTTCTCTGACAATACAATTTTTCAGTTATATATATATATATATATATATAAAGGAAAATTATATAAATATTATAATTTATTATATAAATTAATTTGATATATTAATATACAGTGCGTGGGTATAAATTGTCGTCTGAGTTATGCAAAAATGGAAATAACACTGACACCTCATTTTAACATATATTTACCAAAATTACACAAAAACATCTTCAGAAGAGTAAATCTATTCAACAAAATCGCTATTGGCTCCAACCATGGCCTCCAAGCGCCTTCGGAATCTCCTGCAAGTCTTCTGGACGGTTTCCTTGTTTTAGTTTGTACATGCTGCCATAATCCTTAACTTCAGTACATCATTAATGTTATAAGGAGTTACGTTGTTTTCTTTTCTGGACACAAAGTGCGTAAAAACTGTCCCAAATCAACTTTGATAATAGCTAAAAGAATAGCCGAAGGCCCTTTGACATGCAGAACTTTTGGATAGTTTTTACACACTTTGTGTTCAGAAAAGAAAACACTTGTACGAACACAAGAAAAATGAAATAAAAAGCTTAATCGCAGTACCTTGTCAGTCGTCTTTAACTAAACATATATAAAAGAGGGATTGCTGCCTATATATATATATATATATATATATATATATATATATATATGAAGAAATATAGTGTTAAGGTGTGTTATATTTATGGGATAAAGTGCTCAATATCAGAGATAGAGCGTGTGTAAATATAAAAGTGAACATAGAAGTCAACACTTAGACGCAATCGTGACCTGATGATTGCATCTAGCATGAAACAGACTGTCGCCTCTAAGTGTTGACTTCTATGTTCACTTTTATATATATATATATATGTTTCATGGACGAAAACTGACAAGGCATTGCGATTAAACTTTTGATTAAATTTTTCTTGCATTTGTACAAGTGATTTCTTTTCTGGACATAGAATGTGAAACAACTGTCGGAATGATCTGTAAATCCGAGCTATTTCGACTAATCTATAAGACATCATCAAGATTGTCTTTTTTTTAACTGAATTTGTACGTTATATATATATATATATATATATATATATATATATATATATATATATATATATATATACATACATACATACATACATATATATATATATATATATATATATATATATATATATATTAGGAGGTACCGTCACTCTTTCCCTGAAAAACACCATATCATAATGAAGAAAGACCACAAAATGTTTATGTCATTATTAAGAGGAAAGACCAAAGTAATATTTTTTATTTTTATTAAATGTTTTAATCTTTTTTAGCACGTTCGATATTTTGGTAAAATTTTTTTTTTTTTTTTACACGCAGGCGGTCGACATAGTGTTTTGCGATTTTTTCCGATGAAAAATATTGATTTTAAAATTTTTGCAAAAATAAAATAATTTTCATATCTTAATGAAACTTTCAGGACTTATTCACAAATGAAGTAAATTTTTTTGAAATTTCTTTAGAAACTATTGATAAAAATATATATAAAAATATTTTTTACATTTTTTACCACCCCACCGTAATTTCATGAAATTTAGAGAAATTAAATTGCAGTTCCAAAATTTGTTTTATTAGTTATAAGCAGAACTACTATGTAAATCGTCATTTGTTTCAAACTACTAATCATTTCCCGAAAATCTTATCCGAATCTTAAAATAAAAACTGGAATAAAACTATGACATTACTTAATTAGAAAAGCTTTTAATTGATTTTATAAATAAGATTTTTAAGGACACTTTTGTCTTAACAAAAATCGATGAATAATTAAATTTTACAAGATTTTTTTTTCATTTTTAAAATTCTAATTATAATAAAAATTATATTTACGAAACAAAAAATGAAAAGCTCAATAAAAGTCGTTTACACCCAATACTTAAAAAAAATAAAAATATGTATATAAAATATTACGTCTCCTGTTGAAAAGTATGGTCGACCATACACGACATAATCAGAAAATAAGAGTGTTGACTATAATAAATTTAAATTCAACATTCCGAAGAATACGGAGAATATTTTCTAATACTTTTAAGATTACTGAGTTATTAAAAATTATATAAAAAGTCTCTCACCTGTCATTTTCTTAAATTATGTTTTAACAGATAAAGTCCCCGTAGAACAACAGTAAAGATGTTCACAGATTTTATAATCACTTAAATATTTTTTTCAACTCAGATTAATTATACTTTACATCAGTTAATAAATAAAGTTACAGGAAAGTATATTTTATTTTGGGAAGATTTTTAAAACCGTGAATTATTTACAAATGTGTCAAATTGTGTCAAAACTGACCGATTTGTGAAAGCGAGCAAAAAGTTGAGATTCCAATCAATATAATTCTGTTTGAATAACAACAGAGCATTTTGCTTACTGGAAATAGTAAATTTAATTATTTGGCTTTTAATGAAAGCTAAAATTAAATCTTCAAGAATCCTTTTTCCTTTTTCAAAATTCATTAGGTAAATCTTAGGAGGTATTGAAAATTAAGTGGAGGTGCCAAATATATAGAGATTGAATTTTTTAAAATTTCTGAACACGATCAGCATGTCGCAAAAAACATTTCAATATATATATATATATATATATATATATATATATATATATATATATATATATATATAAATCAATGTACAAAATCAGTTAAACAGAAAAAATCCTTGCTAACGGCTAATAGATTAGTCAAAAGCTCTCGGAAATATTTCGTTAGGAACAAACAAACAAAAATGAGTACTGAACTGTTATGTAATATCAGTCCTCTTATATGGCAATAATTCCCCTCACAGATGAAGAAGCGATTTGAAACAACAGAAATGTAGTTCTACAGAAGGATGCTGAGAATATCATTGACCAAAAATGTGAGCAAGGACGAAGTTCTAGAGACAATGGAAACAAAAAGGACACATCGGGAAGAAACAATTGGAATTTCTCGGGCACATAAGGAAAGAGGGGTTGGAAAATTTGATACTCACAGGACAGATTGATGGCAAGATGGTCAGAGTTAAACAACGCATAACCTGCCTGACGAGCTTGAGTGAATGGATGGCGGAGCAGGATTTCGGCGAGATAGCAAAAAGGCAAAATTTATTAAAACCTACCAAGGACAGGAAATTGTGGGCAGCCATAATTGCCAACGTCCTGAAGGGACACGACACATAGAAGACTATGTCCAGGAAAGAAATCACTTGTACGAATGCAATAGAAATTTAATAAAAAGCTTAATTTCAGTGATTTGTCAGTCATCTTCAATGAAACTTGTATAAAAGAGTGATTGCTGCCCAAATACACAGTTATATATATATATATATATATATATATATATATATATATATATATAGCATAATGAGAAGCCACATATACTTTCTTAATATGCATATATAGAAAAAGTTGCAAATTTAAAAAAATAATAATGTATTTTTATGAAAGTATTTATTTATTTATTTGTATATATATTTGACATTTCAGATTGACCTCAATCTTTCTTCAGAAAAACATATATATATATATATATATATATATATATATATATATATACATATATATATATACACATATATATATATATATACATATATATATATATATACATATATATATATATATACATATATATATATATATATACATATATATATATATACATATATATATATATAAATACATATATAAATACATAAATACATATATATTAGGTTGGTGCAAAAATAATGTCGTTTTCTCTCATATGTTACTATGTGAGAAAACGACATTATTTTTGCACCAACCTAATATATATATATATGTATATATAACTACATGTACATTAAGAAATGGACAAACTCCGACAATTTATTTATTAAAGATAATTTTTATGTTTGACGTTCGGTTGGCAAGGTCGAATTTACTGCTTATAAACTTCAATCTTCCATGAATCTCTATGAAAATTTCTCGGACATTCAGGCCGGTAAATGTTATTTAATACTGTTTATTATAAACAGAGCATTTACTTAAATACTTGTATCTATAAAAAGAACGTTAAACATAAAAAAATGTCTTTAATATATAAATGCATATATTTATATATACATATACATATATATATATATATATATATATATATATATATATATATATATATATATGTGTGTGTGTGTGTATGTATTGTACGATTTTACGACTTTTGGAATGGCCATAAGGAGCGAGAGGTGTGTAAATATCCGTGTAGACAAGCCAAGCGAGAAGTAAGCACAATGTACATTTTACTTATTCATCCAATTAGATAAATAATACCTGAAACCCAACTCCATAAATAAGCGCGCGTAGACGTCTTTAAAATGATGTCTAATTCTCGTTTAAATGCCGAGAGATAATTTTGTAACTTCTAAATAATCAAATATAGACATCTAATTATGAAAAATACCTTGTAAATATATTGGAGAAAATTCCCCTGCCAAAATAAAGTAAAATAAAAAGACAAAATATATGGCTGTCATTTTGAATTATTTGAAAATCACAACAGTAAAATTAGTTACTCACACATCGAATGAGGAACTAACATAATACAATGTTGACTTTAGTAAATCGATAACTGAGACCGCGAGGTAACCTATTTGCAGATGAAGAGAGAGAGCTAGAGGGGAGGGACAGCGGAAAAGAAAATGAGAGAGTGGATAAATGAAAAAGGAAGAGACGATATAGAGGAAGAAAGAGGGAATAGGAGAAAAAGAGATAGCTGAGGGAGAAGTGAGAGAAGAAGCGAAAGGAGAGAGAGGTGTTTGACGAAGAAAAGATGGAATAGAAAAAAAGAGAGAAAGGATAGGGGAAGAATATAGAGGGAGGGGTAAAAGAAGAAGAAGAAGGAGAGGGAGGGTTAGAAGAAGAAGAGAGAGAAGGAGGGATAGAAGAAGAGAGAGGGATAGAAGAAGAAGAGAGAGAAGAAGGGATAGAAGAAGAGAGAGGGATAGAAGAAGAAGAGAGAGAAGGAGGGATAGAAGAAGAAGAACATAGAGAGAAGGAGGGATAGAAGAAGAGAGAGAGGGACAGAAGAAGGAGAAAGAGAGAGGGAGGGATAGAAAAAGAAGCGAGAAAAGAGATAGGAGAAGATTAGAGGGAAGGGATGGATGAAGATAGTGAATTATTTTACTAATAATAAAAGAAAAGAAAATAATTGCATCGATATTTACCGAGGTTAGCTTCATCTCCTCCAAGGTCACAGAGGTGGGTTGCCTTGTGAGGATCGAATTCAGTTAACTAGCAATGGTGTGAATAGATAGGTAGAATAACTTTTTAAATTACACTTTATGGCAACTACACTTCTTAATCACGCGCAAGACGACAAGTATGGGCCACCCAATGGCTATTGAACTTATTACTGTAGTCATTGACTGCGAAACTAACAGGTCCATCACTGCTGTATTTCGAGGGCTCGAAGAAAGCAATGATATAATCTAATAAATTTACAAACTTAGGAATCTGAAAATAAAAACAGTTCAACCAACCAATGTCCAAATACAGGGTGATTGAAAAGTAATTCCCTTTCCTGTTTTATGTATGATAAACTCTCCCGTCTTGTAAAAATTATAGTTAGACAGGAGAGTCCATCATATATAAAATAGAAGGTTACTTTTCAATCAGCCTGTAAATGATTATGTTTATTATAAGAAATTATTTTTGGTCACTTCAAAATTGTTCTTAAAAAAAAAAAGGTAAACATTGTTTAAAATGAACTTTTAATAATTAATAAATATATTCAAATTTTAATGTCAATCAGTTTCTCTGTTTTATCTACAAATAGACAGAAGAAGGTAATGTTTAAAACTGTCACAAACATATTATTCACTTCTGACTAACTTTCATTACCTTTTATTCTTGTCAATTTTAATAGCAGCTCTAAGGTCGGTATATCACGATTGTTAAATTGGCAGCGTGGACTGGAACTATAGAATCTCTTGTCCTCAGGAGTTTGTTTTGCCGTGAAAGCCTCTGACAGATTAATACACGCAAATTTAACTAGTTGGCGCCGTTCAATTTAACCATATAGCAATATTCTTTTATTCTTCGACTTCCACTACGCCATCTTGAATTTTTTTTCTTTCGACGCTAGATCTTTCTATAAATGAAATTAAAAATATAAATAAAGTATACCTTTGGTACCTAGACTTTATGCAGTACTAGATTGGCGGTAAGGCATCGTTATTTTACAATTTAAGAAAATAGTTGCAACCGTAAGTCCTATGGGAACAGTTTCTTCTCTTGCACTTCTCGCTTGTGGAAATCTCTTCCGGATTCTTGCTTCCCAGTCTACTTTGATCTTCAAAAAATGCAATATCAATCGTTATATTTTGTCTTTTTAATTTTTATTCTTCTATTATTCTCTAACATTAATCTGTTTCTTCTATACTTTAACACTCATTAACACCCCCCTTTGCGTCTTAGTGTCTTTATTGCCTTGCTTGGAGTGAAATGATTAAAAAAAGTTATTTACTATATGTAAATAACTTTTAATGATTAAAAAATTATTTACACTATGTAAATAACATTTTTAATCATTTCACTCCAAGGAAGGTAATAAAACCACTAAGACGCAAGGGGTTTTTACTGAGTGTTAAAGAGATGAACCGCTTCTTCTTTTAAGTATCGTGTACTTTCAAGGCGTAGATGATCATGGCCCTCTACATCTTCCTGTTCCTTGTAGCTCTTAAGTTTTGTCTTTTTGTTATTTCTCCCACACCCTGTTCTACCATCCATTTACTCAAGCCCATCAAGTATGTTACATGCTGCTTTCCTATGTCCCTCTTTCCCTCAATCTATCTTGTAAGTATTAGATTTTCAAAGCCCTCCTTCCTCATTACGTGCCCCAAAAACATCAACTGTCTCTTCATAATGTTACGTATAAGTTCTCTTTTTATACTATTGTTCATCCAATATAAGGCCCAAGAACCACTCAAAGTAGAGGGTTACTGAATGTAGTTCTTGTAATGGCGTACAAAGAAAGAGTAAAAACTGCAAAGTACAAGATAGATGTCGGATAGATAACAGTTGACCACAAGAAGAGATTAAGATTGTAGCGATTGAGGAAGCTTCCTCTTGGGGGTCTATTCCACAATGTAGCTTTCCTGAGGAAGAAGCTGTGTGGAAATGCATCCTTTCCAAATGAATACGAAGAGAATGCGGAAGATTTGATACTGTGAACGTGACATGGTGATTCCTTGCTGTGAAGGCTTGAAGTGATAGAATCAAGAAATGTAGATCGTCTGAACATCTGCTAGCGATACAGTAGCGAGCGGCTAGCAACGTTTCGTTTGTGGGAAAAGAAGCAGTAAGATGGGAAGCTATTCATCACCTACAAAGCTTTTAAAGTTTAGAAATAAGAATTGGACAGCTCCAGCATACCCCGAAAACTTTAACCAATATAGATTAGTTGATAACAATTTCATTGACTTGCATAATAAAATGTGACATCTAACTGGAAATTATTGTTGCACAAACATTTTTTCGCATGACAGTCAAACAAATTTTTGCCAGTGATTATGTTCCGCACTGAACTATATCGAAATTAGGCTGACTCCGTCTCCTCAGAATATCAGAAAAGTAACTAAAAGGTTTGGGGGTGTGTGTGTGTGTGGGAGGGGGCTTTTGATAATCTTGCACCTTCTCAAGTTAACGTTGTCGACTGACATTATCACTTGTTAGGTCAACTGCTAAGAAAGTTGGTTCACTGTGCCGTACTAGACAAGTTTTATCTCCAGAATCTATCTTTTATATCTACAAGTCTACCATTCGTCCATGCTTAGAATATTGCTGCTAGATATTTTTCAGTACCCCTGCTATTTATCTTGAGCTCCTTGATAAAATCCAAAGAAGAATTTGCAATATTATTGGTCCTGATCTGGTGGCTCGGCTTCAGTTACTTTCCTACCGCCGTAAGGTTGCCTCTCTGTGTCATTTTTATAAATAATTTCAATGCAATTGTTCGGGGGAGCACTTCGTTGTGGTACCTAGACTTTATGAATTTAAGTGCAGTACTAGACTGGCATCAAGATCTCATCAATTTACAGTTGAGCTGGCTAGATGTACCCATAGGTTCGATGCTAACAGTTTCTTATCTCGCACTTCTCACTAGTGGAACTCCTTTTGTGATCTATGCTTTCTAGCGAACTTTCAATGCCAACCGCTATCTACTGTTCTTCTGATTACTCTTTTTCTCTTCCCGCTCATTATTAATGTTTCTGTTCCTAATTCTTTCGCACCCCTTGTGTTTTAGTGGCTTTACTGCTTTGCATGGGTTGATACCGATTAAAATAACCTATTAATTTGGTCTCTGACATCATGCCTTATTTTGTGGATTATGGTACAAACCATTGGATTACTGCGAGTAAAAGTCGTACATAATGACTTCCCTTCTTTCGTTCCTCATCGTGCACGTGAGTTCACTCTGTACAGTATATGATCCGTGCTGGAGTAGCCTTTAATTAGGTCTTTACAAAAGCGGAAGTGACGTCACAAACCAAACTCAAAATCCGATCTCGGGTCGTTGATTACATTTTCCAGGTCGCAGCCAACTGTACTAAGTCGGACCGTGTAGGCAGACGACAAATGGTCAAACTGCTAGGTTCAAAAAGGTTAAATTGCATTGGAATCTTTGAACCACCTCATACAGATTTATTATCAATATATAGCTATACACCTGCGTATCTACTTATGAATTCGACATGTCATACCACACATACACACACACACAGACACACACACACACATATATATATATATATATATATATATAGTAGAACCCGTTTATTATAGTAATAGATGTTATCCCAACCAGTCGGTCGCAAACGTTTATGATAATAAAAGTTTTAAATATTTTTAATATAGTTCATTATAGCAATTGATTTAATAATGGCATAATTAATAAGGATTTGTAACATTAAATAGAAATTGTTCCAATTTTTATATCCTTCGCTTAATATTATCAGAATAAGCGGCTTTCTCTGTACTATTACAAATAATAAACATTTATAAGGTAATCTTCCTGGGTAAGCGGTTAAACTACATCCGCGTCCTGGGTAAGACGATAAACTACGTCCAGCAGCAAGGCCTCTGGTCAAGAGATTTTGAGGAGCGTGGAACCACCTCTTAATTGCTGGTGTTCCCAGGTTAACCCTGATCCGGGGTGGTAGCACCTGTTAGGGTCCCAGTTATGGGTAAATAGTTAACTATTACCAGCAATGCTTATTTGAAAAAAAATTATTGCCTGCAATACAATTTTGAAGGAAATATATTACTAGAAACAGAATTTTGACAAAATATATATATATATATATATATATATATATATATATATATATATATATATTACCAGCAATAAAAAATATTGTCGGCATTAAATAACCCAATTGAGGTTGATATGCTGTAAAACAAAATAAACCAATAAACCTATAATGTAATGTTGTTTCTAACAATGCATTTATAACACTGAATGTAAAGTATTCCAATGTTTACATCGTAATGTTATCAACCGATTATTGTTATCTAAAAGACTGTCCCAAAATGTTCATAATAAGCCGCTCTGTGTTAGAAAATGCTATGCATCACTTCAGGTCTCTACTGCATCTGTCAGGAAATTGTTCAGCGGCCATATTAACGATTAAACATGATGTAACAGTTCACCAATCTTTTTGTTTGTTTGTTTTTACCATATTTTCTTGTCTTAATATTTTACGCATGTTTTTGTAAAATTGTTTAAAACAATGAATTTAAAATTGATCAAATTTTTAAATCTTGTGTTTAATGTTTCAGCAGTTTATCCTGTCTCATAGTGAATAACAATAAGTAACACACTCTGTACTATTACTACTAATAACATTTTATTTATAAGGTAAATTTTGTTTCCAAAGATGAACGGAAACTGTTTCAATATTTATATCCTTTGCTTAATGTTATCAGCCGGTTATAGTTGTCGCAAAGGCTCTGCCACCAAATTGATCACAATAAGCGTCTGTATATAACCGTTGGGGCGTAGAAGATTTCTCAGTACGACACACTGGACAAAATCTGATCCAATATCACAATTTTGTAGAGGAAGAACTTAGCTTCTTGACTGAGCTGAGAAATTTTCCAGCACGCACTCACAAACACACACGCATGTATTAGGTTGGTGAAAAAAATAATGACGTAATAATGTCGTTTTTTGACGTATTTTTTAAAGGCAAAAAACGACATTATTACGTCATTATTTTTGCACCAACCTAATATGTATCTATGAATAGTGTATGTGTGTGATTTAATGAACTGATGACAGTTGTTAATTTGAATTTTTGATTCTAATGTACATTTTGGTTTTCATGTATTATCGTAATTTGGGATTTGTTCAACTTTCGTGCTATTAATAACTCGTGGTCCTTGTCGGAGATCAATCAACAGTATCAGTTTTTAATGCTCCAGCAAGCTCCTAAGTTGTTATCGTATTTATCAAAATCTGCTATTTAACATTTTTTCTTCTTTGTCTTCTTCTTATCAATCCATATCTGGTGGTTATTGCTTGAAATTATATAAGTCTCCTCTATTTTCTTAGTTTCTTCGTAGACTCAAGCACCTCTAGAGCATAGACCGTCCCAATACTTTTCCAAATGTCAATTTTATTCAATTTCGATTCTAGAATTATTGTCACGGCTCCAAGTGCTCCACCTATTACCGGAACAAAATTTATGTTCCACAGTTTTCTCAGTTCCCGGGTGAGGTTCTTGTATCGTTTTAATTTTTTTTTTTCATTTTCTTTCATGTAGTGTCCGCCATTACAGTCATTTTGAAGATGTGGCATTTCTACTTTTCCTTTATTGTAGCTCTCAGCTAAGCTTTGTGCTGATATAATTTCTTTACATGTTGGAACCCAAACGGTTTGCACGATTCTCTGTGTATTATTATTCCTGCTCTGTCATATCTGCCCTTGTATTACTTTTCGATTAGCTTGCTGTATTCATTTATTGTTTCATCTTTTTCTCTACGAAAGACGGCATTTGCTGTTTTTATGGTTTCTGTTTTCGTTGTAATTACTCTTTTGCATCAAATACAAGTGCCGTCTGGAATTGTCATGCTGGTGGAAAATTTTCAACTTATAAAATAAGCGTGCCGGTTCAAATAATCGTCCCACCGGAGAACTTTTATGTAAGTTCGATAAACGTGATGCGGAGAAAATTATTAAAAAAATAAGTGCCCGTACCAAATAAACACCGTGCGGAGGGGAAAATTTGAAGGAAATTATTTAAAAAAAATACACTTCTACTTAACATCAGGAAGGGTAGATAATGGGGAAAGAGGGATTGGAAAGTTTGATACTTACAGGATAGAATGAAGGCGAGAGGGAGAGAAGCAAACAACGCATAACCTATCTAGCGAGAATAAGTAAAAGGATGGCAGGACAAGATTTAGGAGAGATAACAAAAAGAGAAAATAGCTACAAAGAGCAGGAAATTATGGAGTGTCATGATCGTCAACGTTTTGGAGGTACACGGCACACAGAAGAAGAAGAATTATATCTGGTACACAAGAGTAGCGCATTTGTTTCGAACTTCCATTTCTATCTTGAAATGACTTGTGCATAAGCACATCCATTATTGTTTGTCGGCAATATTTTGAATTTGCCTTTTAAATTCTCTGTACAGACTCTTTCTCAATTTTCTTTCATATCTTGATACCATTTTGTGCAATTTTCATATATTTATAGCATTGTTAAGTGCATCCCACTTCACCCATTTAGAGACAGTCTCCTACATTGATAAGCCCGATTTCTCATATGGGGCTTATCAATGTCTTACTGTGATGCAGAACATTGTGCATGGCCATTAACTCCTGTCTGTCGATATATCAATATGGTTTCTTGCCCTGAGCCATCAGGTTCGTGTTTATCCTAATAATGTTAACATTTTCAGGCGTTTATTACACATCTTTAAATATATAGTCCTGAGTATGACGATAAACTACATCCGGCAGCAAGGCTTTGATAGAGAGATTGAAGCTTTTGAGGAGTGTAGAACCACCTCTTAATTGCTGTTGGTCTCAGGTACCCCCGAACCGGGGTGGTAGCACTTGTTAGGGTTCCAGCTATGAGCAAATAGTAAACTCCCAAACAGAAAAAAAATCACTATGAAAGTATAAAAATACATTTTTGTTGTAAAACTACCAGCAATACCTATTTATAGTAAAATTACCAACAATGCACCAATTAACTTGAAAGAACTTCCATGACATTAATGCATATAATATCCTACAATTTCTTAAATCAAACTGTATTCCAAAATACTTCAACAAAACAACATAAAACACACATATCATCGCTTCTAGTAATATCCATACAAACATAAAAGCTGAGTATCATCTACCATGTATTCAATTGCGAAAGTAGAATAACATTTTTATTACTTCAAATCTCCGAAGAAAATTAAATTTTAGCATAAGAGTTGATACGCCGTGAAAAAAATTAAATCTTTAAACATATATTAAGGATTTTTTTAAATATTTATACATTAATGTTTGATAAAATCATGGTGAATGTAATAATTACAGTTTATATTATTGGATAAAAATAAATTAAAATAACTAGATTAGAATTTATTGTATAATTTTAAATCCGGTTTCATATAAAATATATATACATATGATAATAAAGGAAGATTGTTCACAGGTGTTTCTTATAATATGTAGATATAGTAGGCTGATGAAAGGAATTCGAGTGATAAAAAACAGTTTAAGCGTGATGAGAAAGATATGAAATATCGCACTTTTCAAACACGCCTGTTCTAGGTTTAAATAGGAATTTAGACATTGGTCAATGAATACAATTTCCAGAAAATGCCTTCTACAAACCATCTACAACACTAATGACAACGCGCCCAAAAACGCTTCAGTAATATGACAAATGGGAAAAAAAATTCCTTCATTTTTTTTATCTATCGTCTCGTTGAGAGAGGACACAGACGTGTCTGAAAGTTTCGATTTTTAACGTCATTCTAATCACGCTTTCATTTGGACAGAAGTCCTACTAATAATGTACAATAAATATTATTAGTGTTAATATCATTATTATTATGTTTATTGTTTTTTATCTGAAATTTCTCTCATCGGCCTATTATATCTATTTGACATATATATATATATATATATATATATATATATATATATGAGTGGTCGCCGGACGATTGCGCCTAGCATGAAACAGCCTGTCGCCTCTGAGTGTTGACTTCAATAGTCACTTTTATATTTATATTTACATAGGCTCTATCTCTGATATTGAGCACTTTATCCCATAAATATAGCACACCTTAAAACTATATTTCTTCGTATATGTCACGTGTGGAGAATATTGTCATTATATCTATGTTGATGTATTCATGCATTTTCTTTTGATTTTATGAATCTGTTGCTAGTAACATTCTTTTTTTGTTTTTATTAGCTACCTTGTTAAATTATATTCATTTCGTATTTTGCTTTGATAAAGTCCACATTGGACGAAACGCGTCAGCAATTACTAGTTTTCCTATTGTCATTTTTATTCATATATATATATATATATATATATATATATATATATATATATATATTGCTTCCATATATATTGCTTCCGTAGTATCTCCCCGTGTGACAAAAATCTCACATCACATACTGCTTACAAAGAATATTGGTAAAAGTTTATACTATATTCACTTCACACGCGTTGATCAAGTTCCCTGAAATTAATATTTTTATTATCATGCTAATGTTCACCCAATACAAGGCCTAAGAGCCAGTTGAAGTAGAGCCAGTCAAAGTAGTCACCATCATTGAGATATCTCTTCAAGCCTCGGTTAGCATGATCAATATCTTTTGAAACGTTTCATTTATCAAACTTCCCTTACAAGTCCAGGATCAACCCTTAGTATGGTCTTCAGGCACTTCCCAACGCTGGGATCGATTAATACAGGGCGATATTCTCAAACTCTTCACGAATAGAAAGAGATTCGAAACCCGATTCTCAAACTCAGAACGCTAATCATTCGGCCACGCGCCTACTGGTTTGCTGAGTACCACTATACAAAAAATGCCTTAAACAACACAAGAAAAACTGACAAATTGTAAAATCAATCACTCAATCAAGCAATCGATCAACCATCTCTTTGACGTGAAGCCCACTAGATGGCGCTAAAGTGGTTACGATAGCAGAGATTTAAATTTCAGTTCTTGATTGCATACCGATTCGTTTTTTGAATGCACACTTACTCTGTAAGTCTGCTTCGGCGTAATACTATATACTAAAAGTTCATGAGAAGAGGAAAAGGTTATTTAAAACCAGGTCACAAGGCAAGTTGTCTAAACGATCTATCAACAACGTTTAGCGATAAATATCAAACTCAAACAGCTCAATGATGGACGACAATGAAATCTCTCTTCTGGGATTTGTATTTTATCATTAAACAGCACACCTTTGTGGGGTAAATAATTGTTTCCGAAGAAAACCATGTGATGGCAAAATAAGAACAAACAAGAAATTAGAGTGATAGCTTAGGGATTGTAGAACATATGTAAGCTTTGTGATTTGACCTCAGAATATTATCGAAGTAGACATGGTTGAATGAAAGCAGAGCACGTAATCGAGTCACATGATTTATGTATACGTATAGTATGATTAGTTTCAGTTGCATTCAATTTCGTAATTAAAAGACGCGAATCCATTAATTCTGCACTAGATAAGGGGTTAAATATTAAGTTTGACTGGGCCGTCTATCTGGGTGGTAACCAATCTAAGAGAATGAAAACTGATTTCAAACCGTGCAGAAACAACGGGAAGTCATTCTTTTGTCCAAGAAATCATGGCAATTACTAAATAGTAACGAAAAAGAATCCGGTAGATGTCAATATTTCCGAGATGAGGTATTATGTACACTGTTTACATTATTCAGACTATTATCCTTATCTTTGTCGCCATATTTATTGCAACGTTTATTACAACGATTCGGCCGTTGTACGCCCCGGCTTTCTTCAAGTGGTTGGAATGTCGAACTGAACCCTTTATTTCACTCACTGGCGTAGATTGTTCTATGTTTAATGGATGTCAGTTATCAGTTATCTCCTATTAATTCCCCTCTCCAAGTTCTCCACTGCCTTAACCGGGTATTGAACTCATACTCTTTGGGTCCTGTCACTGGATCTAACCAACGCCTTTCTCCACTATGCCATGTGTCCTTGAGGACATCTGGGTATGAATTTCTGGGTATTATCAACCTAATGTCATCAGCAACCATTTTTACCAGAATTCGTAGAGGGCGATGATCGACGATGTCCTGAAAAGACATGCCTAATGTACAAGACCCCCACCCACCAAAAAAACAAAAAACAAACAAAAACCTGAAATTATATTTAAAAAATGTGGACGCATGACGGAATGTTTAGAACATTAGCGTTCGAGCCATATAAACCCTGGTTCGAATTTCACTATCATCGATTTTTTAAGATGGTGATTCTTAATAATATGGTAATGTGGAGACGATCTCTGTGTGTAGCTCTGTTGGGGCGTGCCTGAAAAACATACCACATATTGACCCAAGTCTTGTGAGTGAAACTGAGTAGGCGAAACTGTTTAGAAGCCGTCGAGGGTTGTGTTAGCACAAAATCATCAGTCATCATGACCGAGGGTTTGTCCGTAGTGATCATGTTCAAATTTTGATCAAACAAAAAATATGCGCTATCCCCCAGAAGTTGTAACTAAGCATAGTTGGAGTATAAAACAGAATTTGGTTGTGTGAGTGTTAAAGAAATGTGCCTGAGTAAGCGTCAGCAACAGGGAACCGTTTCAGTGAAGAACATGCTCAAAAACGAACAGCCAGCTATTAAAGTATAAAAAAGCGACTAGTAAAGAACATTCTACTGGTGTCTTTTTGTGAGTTTTTTGGAAGTGGTCAGATGAAATAGGTTCCTTTTTGACTGAAGAAGAAAACCTCGTTCCTTGTTTAACCTCTCACTCCATAGCCAGTCATCATATTAAATAAAGCAAGAATTCTAATAATATCGGGATTCTAACTTGCATTTCGAATTTCCTAACATTAGACCAAGAAGATCACCGGCCTATGAAGTATATTAAATTGCTGTATCAAACTTTGTAACAACTGATCCTGCTTGAGACCGTAACACTTACAATAAATCAAATTCCAAGTACAAACAGAAGAAAAGAACAAGCGAGAATTGTCCTTTTTTCCTGCAGTGTACACAGGTAACAATATAGGATTTTGCTCATTAAACCAGCCGGGAGTAAAAGTATGACCCGTTAATTAAACATGTTAACACAAAGCACTTGAGCGTGACACACATTAGATCAGTCCCGACCCAAATATTTCGATGTATGACGAGTGTAGGCAGGGATTTTTCCAGGGTTACTTTTTTTCTTGCTTTTTTTTAGTGCTTACCTTTTCTCTTGTGTATTTGTGATTTATGACTTTTCTAATTAAGCTAGAAGGGAGGGAAGAGGAACCGTTCCGTCAGCTTATGACAGCCACCCTGTCACTCTTCGCTTTCCTAATTTTTTTCAAGTCCCTAGAGTTCGTGTCCAAACCAGAATGATTTCTGCAACGGTTTTTCGCAGTCCGTAATTTCCCCCCATAATGGGGTCACTTTTCGATTATGCCGTTTTCTGTCTGCATCCAACCACAGCGATCCCTCTGAGAAAAAGCATTTAAAACCCAACCAGGTGCTGGTCCAAGGCGCATCCCTACACGCTATAGGCAATCTGACAAAAAATAAAAAAAACCCAACAATAACAAAAACAAAACAAAACAAAAAACAGTGGTTCCTAAGTAAACAGGGGCTGTTCTCTTATTTTATGAACATAAAAACATTATAATCCAAACATCTCGTTTAATTGTACACGAGAAGCAACAAACAAGATGTAAATCTCCTCTGGAGAATATGAAAATTTGAGTAAAAACGAATCAAATGACGATAACGAACCAATCTAAATTCAAACAATACTGATCCAGCCTTTATTATTCATCAGTTAAAATTTGCATTTTGTAAGCCTGACTGCCTTTCCTGAAAGATCCTAATGAAACTGTCTTATTGCACTTCTTTCTCGAACAAGATCAGGGACTGGGGCCACAATCATCTGATGTAATGGTCCATTTAACTAATAAGGGCTTCCACCTAACGGAGTCGTTCGTGTAAACATCTTCATTTGGCCTATCGGAAGTGAGGCTAAAATTGAATAAGAGAAGACAACAACGTTGTAAGAACTATTGTGTTCGTGTGGCTTCCATCAAAATGTTTTATTATGGCTGAAAGGAAGGGATTCTATTTCCATTTGTGCACCTATCAAAAAACTCATCAGATTGGTGGCCGTGATAGTTGTGAACTTTTAAGATTAACACTAATATCAGGATTTTAAAAGGTCGAATATTCAGTAACCTTTTTAAAGCTAGAGATGTAATCAGAAGAATGATTGTAAACAATAATCTCATTACTTAGCAGTTTCTACATTCAAATGTATAAAATCTGCAGTCATTATATATATATATATATATATATATATATATATATATATATATATATATATATATATTACTAATCGACAACACAACTATATACACTCTATAAAAAAAACAGATTTAGATTACAGATACTAGAAGCAATTTATATTAAAGAATTAAAACCATCACTGAACAGAATCAACTATGAATACTGCAGTAATGTTCTGAAATGCCTGTAAAGGAACAGTTTTTACATGCTTTAATGCATGCATAACCATGACATTATAACATAGAAGAAAAAATTCCATAATGGATAATTTTCTTTTATGTTCTAATGAACGCTCTGCACATTGTCAACCGAATAATGAAAAAATACGGAAATGGATAACAACGCACATCTTTGTATAAATATATATATTAATAACATATAGTTTTGTACCACTTGCACCCCTGAAGATGATCTTGGAAGAAGATCCAAGGTACTTGAGAAATGAAAATAAAGAAAATTAAACAGCTATAGCATATTTCTCTCATCCTTTAACATCAATACACGGAAAGTTATTCGTGAGTATGAACGGATTTTATTAAAAATTAGCAGACATTATTTCATTTATTTATTCAATCAGACATGCCTAAAAGAGAATTTGCTGCCAAAATACACACACACACACACACACACACATATATATATATATATATATATATAGGATGTTACAAGTTTTTCACAACATTACTAGCGGGCTATAAACAGAAGATAACTTCTCAAACATATCGAAAGCATTAACACGGCAGGTTCAAATAAAAATGAAAAATATAGATACCATACTCATGGTAGCTATAACAACTTGAAGATAGTGAGCTTTTACAGTGTACTCCAGGAGGAACGACGCGAAGCTTTATCTTACAGGACTTGACAGAGGTATCCACGGTGAGGCACATCATCCACTGTAATGGTCATGGTAGTCGTTATCTACAAGGGCTATGTTTGTTGTTCCACGTCTTTTCTCGGGGTCAATGCCTCCGTGTGCATACAATGCCAAATCCACGCATCGAGTGGGGTCGTTCTACGTGCTCCAGCAGGGCACTGCTCCCTTCTCACACGGCACAGGTGATTCAGGAGTGTCTGAGAGAATTTTCACGATTCTAACATCACCAACACGTGGGCAGCCTATCTTTTTATCACTGGGCTATGTTTGGGCCGTTTTCGAGATAGCGTCTTACTAGTGGCTCTAAAATAATAAGGAGTCGTTGATGTGATAACCAACTTGAACGAGAATTCCCTGAACCGGTGGAATTATATATATATATGCCTCCTCTCTCTCTCTCATATATATATATATATATATATATATATATATATATATATATATATATATATATATATATATATATAGAGAGAGAGAGAGAGAGAGAGAGAGAGAGAGAGAGAGAGATAGATCGATAGATAGAGGCACGGCTTGGATTGAGGAATCGGAGAGCCGAGTTCGAATTCCAGTCGAATCCATTACATTCATTTACTTTGGAAAAGTGTGAATCCTCTTCTTCTCCCTTCTATAGCCTTGGATGGCAACTGGTCTAGTAGAAGGACAACTCTGAATTCAAAACCTGTAGAAGGTCGTTTGGGAACCTTGTGGCACGTAGTGCACCAGGTCTCTGTATTCGGCCCTTCAAAAAGTCCTGCACGAAACCTTCAACACTATAATCAAATCTAATGTGCAGTTGTCGGGCTGTCGGTTTCTTGGGAACTGATCTGCTTGACCCTCGAATTCGACGTGAGAGTCGATTATATATATATATATATATATATATATATATATATAGTCCAGTATTCTTATTACTTCAAACGTTATTGAGGCATTAAAAGTGTTTTCCCCCCAGTTTTTTTTTAAAAAAGGTAATAGACTTTCTGTTCTTCTCGAGTGCCACATTTTATTTGGAAAGACTTTCGATCTATAGGCCGGTAGATTTAATTTCATTACTTAAAATGACTATCTACTTTAATATGTGTATTTCTAAACGTAACGTTTATAGTAATAAGAAGCTACTATCATGCGCTCGTAATTAAAACTAGTTACTTGTAGATATAATACTCTTCTATGGGTATTAAAGAGATTTGCTACATTCAACGAGAAGGGGATCTGAAATTGAAGGAAGGCCTTCAAAAGGGCAAAGAGATTTTCAATGGTGCCAACAGTATTATTTAGCAAATATTTCTAGGCCCAATGGCAAAATAACTGAAAAGTCGCATCGTAATACAGTCCGATTAACGGCATGGTGTTCTCTTCCGGCAGACTGCTGGGCCTAGCAAGTGGTCACAATGAATTGGCACTTCTTAACGTTTGTTTACCAGCAGGGGAACAAATCTAATCAGAGATCAAACAAACACTTATATTGATACATTCACACAAATATACCCTCATTCATACCTGTGTCTTCGTTCATTTAGAAGGTATATAAACCTATACGTCTTAAAACAATTATTATATGTCAGTATCTTAGCGTGGAAGTAAAACTAAATGTAGATATGTGAGTCTATATGTAGCGTTATTGTTAGTATACAAGCAAGCAAATTGAGTGTGAGTTCGATACTAGTTTCATAGATAGTTATACTACAAAATTGCTGCAGTTTATTTGAAGACTAAAGAATATATTGACTGAAAATTTTGTGGCAAAAAGCAACTAAAAATTAGTCTTTTTCTTCTATCTGTGCCGTATCCGGTCAGGACGTCTGCTTTCGTGTTTCTTCCGCAATTTTATATTCTTTATACCTCAAAGTAATTATTGCCAGCTGACTATTCCTATCAGTCACTCTTCTACCAGCCATTTACACATGTTTTGGTTTCAATATGCCCTCTGAGTGTCACATTCTCTAAGCCCTCATTCCGCATTATTTGGACTGCAATTTCAACAATCTCTTTCTGAGTATTCTAGGTGTTCCTTTTGTCTACATTTTCCTTAAAATTGCCTCGAAGTTCACATTCTTCGTCCATGTTTTTCTCAGCATCTTTCTGTAGGGCCATGTGTTTTTGCTGCGAGTATCCCCTTCATCTTTGAGAAAATAGTCCCGCATTTGCTACCATTTAAGAGGATTGATAATTCATAACAGTTTACCACGCTTTAATTTGTTTCTCACAAAATAATCCTGTTTCCTAATACTTTGCTTAGCTTTTGGAAAGCATCTTTCACTTATTCCAATACGTCTTCGGATTTTCATGTCACATTCTTTTTCATCTGTTAAAACAATATTAGATATTAGATATTTAAAAATTTTGTTGTCAGTACACAATTTAGCTATAGTATAGAAAATGGATGTATTTAGAATATGAGTTAAAAATAATAGATACCATAAGCACTGAAAAAAGGACGGAAAAGCAAGAGGAAAAGTAAACGCTGAAAAAAAGAAGGAAAAGCAAGAGATTAAGTAAGCACTAAAAAAAGGACAATAAGGCACAAGAAAATGTAAGCCCCGAAAAAAGGGACGAAAAAAAAGAGAAAAAGTAGCCCCCGCCAAAAAAAGGTGAAAAACCAAGTGAAAAAGTAAGCACCGAAAAAAAATACTAAAAATCAAGCACTGATAAAAAAGGACGAAAAAAGCCAGAGAAAAAGTAAGCACTGAAAAAAAAGGACGAAAAAAGCAAAAGAAAAAGTAAGCTCTGAAAAAAGGGATGAAAGAGCAAGAGAAAAAGTATGCAGCAAAAAAAGAAGAGAGATAAAATAACCACTGAAAAAAAAAAAAAAGGACCAAAGAGAAACAGTAAGTAATAAATAAAAGATGAAAAAAGCAAGGGAAAAATTAATCACCGAAAAATAAGACGAAAAATGCAAGAGAAAAAAAAAGTAAGTATTGAAAAAGTTAAAGACGAAAATAAATATAATACTACTCAAATATCCCCTAAAAGATATGAATGTTTCGAGAGTCTGAAAGATTTGCTCTTATAAGGCCCTATTCAACTTCACTGAGACGGTCTAAAGCACGTCGGATCTAACGACGTTTTCTCCTTTCAAAGGGGATGCAGGTTCGAATCCAGTCAAAGAGCGCATATTCTTATTTAATAAAATTTCTCAGATATTTAGGCCGATTATGCTAAGAATGAATACCAGAAAGAGTAGGGCTTATGTAGAAGGGCGTGTACCTGTGTTTTACATATTATGCAAAGGTGTTCGATAAAGTACGCCACAAAGACCTGTTGAAACTGCTTAGCAACCTTGACATATTTTGGGAAGGCTCTTAGAATAATAAAGAACCTTATAGTGGAAGCAAACCGCTTGCATACGGATTGAAAACGAGTTCAGTAGATATAAAAAAAAATGGAAAGGGGTATAAGACAAGATTGTGTCGTCTCTCAAAACTTATTCAATTTGTACAACCTGGAGAGGCAATTCTGAGAGAATTATTAGGTTGGTGCAAAAATAATGACGTGATAATGTCGTTTTTTGACGTTAAAAAATACGCCAAAAAACGACATTATTACGTCATTATTTTTGCACCAACCTAATAGAAATCCTACCAGGATTCATTATTGGCGGACACAATCTTGACAAGATAAGATATGCAGATGACACAGTGTTGATAGCAGACACAGAAAGAAAACTAAAAAAATTGCTGCCGATAGGAGGAAAGCAAGAAGAAAGAATTAAATGCCAATTGAAAGAAGATAGAATGCATGGTTGTCCCTAAAAGGAACAGCCTAATATGCAAATTACAACTTGGAGATACCAAAATCAATAATAGTTCCAAAAATTTAAATATCTGGGAAGTGTTTTGACAGAGGACGGAAAGTGCAACACTGAAATCCGAAAGTGCATTGGGATAGCGAAAGATGCCTTCCAAAATCTAAGCAGAGTATTAAGAAACAGAAAAAAAAACTTCGTTAGAAACAAAGAAAATAGTGCTAGACTGTTACGTGATATTTGTCCTCCTATATGACCACTAATGCTGGACAATGTCCTCAAAGATGAAGAGAATTGAGGCAACAGAATTGCGGTTCTACAGAAGGGTGCTAAGGATACCATCGACCGAATATGTGATCTTCACTGTGTGCCTCATACTTTCGGCCTTGTGCCGCATCTAAGCTATGCTTAGAAAATCACCATAACCTTCTTGAACAAAACACTTTATTCAATGCACAGGGTTAGATTGCTCGCATTCTACTTTGTATGCTTACGGGAGATAACTCATATCAATTAATACTCACAAGTCGTATTCCCTTTTCTGTTGCTTGTCCGTTTCTTCCACTGAACAAGAGTATGTGATTTTTTTTAACACTAACAAGCCAAGGGATTGAACTCACGGCTGACAAGGAATTAGATTAGTCTACTAATGGCAAGAATCTACTCCCATGGATTGGATGAAGGGTTCGGTTCGACATTTCGAGAAGATTACAGAGAATAATTACAGATACCAAATTTGATCGGAGTGTACAATGGCCAAAACGTTGTGAGTAGAATAAAGATGGACACGTTGGCTCGAATAGAAGAAGATATAATAACAATAATGAATTATATAATGACTAGAGTAAGTCTGTAGCCTGACGAGTATCGCTTAACTGAATTAAGTATATTGAGAAGGAAGGAGATTATGTTGAAAAAATTATTAAAAAAAATTACTTAATAACTAGGTATCCGACTAGAATTTATAGAATCTTTCCTCGTCAGGTCTCGCAGTCAACCAGTTCTTAAATGACTCCAAATAAAGTTAAAATGATTTTTTCTTCTCCCCGGTAAGACTTTTTTTTCCTCCGATCTCTGACTTTTGAGAATCACTTATGGCATTCAACGTTCGACAGGGTTCGTTCCTGACAGCTGGACTCCTCATCAATTATGCGAATGGCAGGCAGTTGGTTAGAGCATTTTTCTCTCGGTCGGGGCAGTAGCAGTCGTTATAATCAAGTGGGGGCTCGATTTCGGACGAAGTGCGTCATGGGGTCTATGGCTTCCGTGTTGGTTGCTAGAGGTGGGGTATCAAGTTTATGTATCTTTGTCGTGTAAGAAGACCACGATGATTTAACCAAACCCACGATCTTTGCTTGTACAGAGAAACATGGCGGCTACAAGGGCAGTGGTAATCGTTTGCAACTAGACAAATAATTAGACGAACGAAAACAGGAAAAATTAGAAGGAATAATCATACGGGTATGTAGAGAGATACAGACATATGCATAAAAACATACACACACACAATATATATACATACATATATATACATACATATACATACATACATACACACACACACACACACACACACACACACATATATATATATATATATATATATATATATATATGTATATATATATATATATATATATTTATATGTATATAATAAAAAGGCTTAAACACTAATATTCCATGGTCATAATTTATTCCACTGGAATCGTAAATACGATCCATCATATGTATATATATTTATATATTTTGCATATGTATGTGTATATTTACCACTAATATTATCTATCTATCTCTCTCTCCCCCCTCTCTCTCTATATATATATATATATATATATATATATATATATATATATATATATATAGTGTGTGTGTGTCTGTGTGTATAAATAGGATATAGAATCCAGACAAAGTTTGATAAATTTTGACAAATGGAATACTGTTTTAGGGACTTCATTACGCATTTCGCCATCTTTAGATAGGCTCCCTCAGCTCAGAAATAAATAAATCTGTGTGTGTGCGCACGCGTGTGTGTGTGTGTCTGTGATTTAAATCGTTAATAATTTTTCGGAATGAAAGAACAACGTGGCGGGTCTTTTGTATAAAAGCAGTTATTTTAATTTATAATGATTTCTTTTCTTTTCAATTTAATATTAACACATACCTAAAATTATTTCACATACTTAAAATATATGAATATTTTACTTTCAACACGTTCGGAAAAAATCTTAAATTCAATGCAGAATAGCTGGGAGGATATTATAAACACATTTCGACAAAAGAGGATAATTGAAAAGATGGAGTATAAATTAGAATAACGGTTTTTATACAAAATTCATACAATTTTGTTCTTTTATTCCGAACGGGGGACGTCAGCTTCGCTAAGATGAATTAACCATTTCATATTGAAGCACCCACATGACACACACACACAGAAACATATATATATTTCTTTCGTTCTGATTGAAGGAAATCTATCTAAAGACGGCAAAACGTGTAATCAAGTCAATAAAACTGTTTCCCACTTTGTCAATATATATATATATATATATATATATATATATATATATATATATATATATATATATATATATATATAGCCAATCGGATGTGTGACACACTGATGATCTGTGAAACAGCAAAACAGTCCGTCTGCTGACAATCAATATATATATGCTCCTGAAAAAAATTATTTCGGTTGAGATCTACGGGGAGAAAAGCGAATTTGTAAACAGTGACTATTACTGCTGCTGATGCAAGACTCTTTGTTAAGATGAATCGAGTTCTTTGGTCATTGGCGTGTTTTTCTAAAAATAAATACGTCTAAATTCACCTTTATCCATTGGCTCAGAGCATAAATCTCCGACTGATACCAAATCAGTTGGGATTTGATCCCGACTTATTGCTTGATCGGATATCAAGCGACACTGATTGTCTGTGAAACAGCGAAACAGTTTGTCTGTGGCTGACTATATATATATATATATATATATATATATATATATATATATATATATAGAGAGAGAGAGAGAGAGAGAGATAGGAAAGCACATATCTATAATACGCATGTCACCTGAAGCGTGAAAAAATTACAGACCTCTGAGTGGTTTTCATTCACTTCAACTTATAGAAATGTACGCAGCTAGATGACGCATGTTTGACGCAATAAGTAAGGAAGCAGTGTAACTGTGGCATCTATGTAGCGCGGCCAGAATTTAACACTGCGGAGACATTTACTGCGAGTTAGAAAGATGGGGTATTATCTTCATAGATTTTTTCTCAGGGAACAGTAGATGTGGTATACTAGGAATGCGTGTTTCGGACAGGCACCAGGGGCATATATATATATATATATATATATATATATATATATATATATATATATATATATATATTAACAGATAATATAATCGTTTTCCTAGCACATTCGTCTGTTAGGGTGGATAGCTAACAACTGTTGCACACGCCTACTCAGACACATTTGTGTTTGAATCGCACCCACAGACCCCACCTGTAGTTTATACTGCAACTATACTGAACTTACCTTACCTACAGTTTCAGAGAGAGAGAGAGAGAGAGAGAGAGAGAGAGAGAGAGAGAGAGAGGATAATCTGGATGTTCAGTTGTGTGAACAAGGCTAGTACTCTCAAACCCTCGGTCACGATGACTTGTGACTTCGTGCTAGTACAACTATCGACGGCTTCTGTAGTGAAACCGAAATTAGATATGTATCTGTATCACATACACACATACACACACTCACGCGCGCACAATGTAATTAATGTCATGTGCTAATTCATATATTCATCATATGGAATCGTTGCATCGTCTAAATGCACATACACAGAAACGAAGGTCTGCAACTCTCACTCTCCTTACACACACACACACATACACACACACACGTCTGGATGTCAGTGTGTGTGTATGTGTGTATTTTTTCAGTAAATTCTCTTTTAGCTGAAAACAAGGAAATATTTGTTTTATTTTTATTTAAATTTTCTTTCTTTTCTTGAAAGTGTTTTTATTGATGGTACACGGTTACAGATGTATTTTCTGAGATTTCTCCAGAAAAAGTTTCAACCACTTTCGTCATATTCAGGGAATAAAACTGTTTTCAATAGAAGTCGGTGCTTGCTTTCTCCAGCGTCTGATTTTGATAATTTTAGCGTTATATATTGAATTTGATTTTTTTTTTTTATAATATCAAGTAGTGTGCCGTCGCATTTTGAGATTTCAGTTTTATCATTATATATTCTTTTAGTCTTAGCAGGGTCCTAATTCTGTTGTTATTGTCTTATTTATTTAAAAAAAAATAATCTAAAAACATGATGTCTCAATACATGATATGATAAAATTTAAATTCAAACCCTAAGGCTAAAACTAGGAGAATAAGTGCCCGGATAAAGCAAGCACTGTCTCTGCG
>OZ010580.1:35246050-35258550 GCA_963932145.1 Acanthosepion lycidas
AGAATGGAGTGTTGTCATTGTGGAAGACAAGATTTTGCTAGCAATATCCTGCTATATCTATGGATGGGGAGTGCACGCTGTCCACAGTGATATTATATGTAAGGGTTAAATGAAGAACACATTATAAAAGTATGTGTCAAACAATAATAATAGTAATATCATCCCCATTTATATTAAGTATTTTATACAAGTCTCGAGATATTTCGCGAAAGTTTTTCTTTTATTTAATGTTTTGTTTAATTTGTATGATAAATTTAATAGTTTTGAGTTTTTCTTTGCAGTGATATTGAATCTTATTTAATACTATCTCCTAATATTCGCCGTTTGTTAATAGTTGTATTTTGGTTGATTCTGATGTAATAATAATCGATATGTATACGAATTTCAATCAGTTTAAAAAGTGACAAGACAACCTACCAGAGAGAGTGATGTATGTGTGGCTAATGTAAGAATGTAATGTTTTTCTTTATTGATATTAGAGATGCAATTTCCCAAAGTACATGAAAACATTGCTTTCACATTGGAGAAAATGCTGAGATCTCGAGTTATTGTTAATAATTAGCTTAGATGCGCTGAACTTTTTATAGTAAATGTATTTATTGGTATCGTTGAGGTATATGGACCGGAAAATTATATTTTAATGACTATTTCATCTTGTTTATAGTTAGAGTGCCTCTGGTTTCAATACAATAAATAAATGGTGTGTTTATTCTTCTTTACATCAGGATTGTTGCTTATGCTATTCTTTTCTTAATTTCTTTACGACTAGTTTTATTTGCTCATCGAAGATGAACAAATAAACATGAGTGGGGAAATTATTGTTGATAATTGTTTCGTTCTATTTAATTCTTTGCAAAATAACACCTGAAGAAGAAATGATTTTAGCTCAGTTAAATAGCTATTTTATATCTGTGAAGAGATTCACTTTTTATAATTGAGTACGTATGAATGGTTACCTGTCGTTTTTTATGACGTATAGTAATAAAATTGACTATTAGCGTCAACTAAAACGTCTAGGAAAGTGATTTCGTTATTAATGTTGACTTCATAAATGTATAACGAATTTGAATTACTTTTACTGATATTCAAATTCACATAAAAAAAATAAATATTTGTTATTCCAGTCGTTCATTGCTATCTTAATTATTCACAACTCATCAAAGTTTTTAAAACATTTGATATAGATGTATACCTTGTCATAATTAAAATGAATATTAAGAGTTTAAAAATACATATATCTAATTACACATTGTTGGGTGCTACTATAGTATAATATTTACTGAGACATTTACGACTTACCGTAGATGACAATGCACTCATTATTTCTGGAAAATGCACAGGAAAAACAATAACTTGTTTCTCTCTTTTTATCTGCCATGTCCTTTCAGGACGTAGGTGATCATGGCTCTCCACCTCCCTCTATCCCTTGCAGCTTTCAACAAGTTCCTTCCTTCTGCTTCCTCCCACAGACCACGTCCTGTCATTCACTTGCTTAAGCTCACTAGTTATGTCATACGTTGTTTTTCCTTGTCTCTCTTTCCCTCTATTCGACTTGTGAGTATCAGATTCTCCAGGCCCTACTTCCTCATTATGTGTTCCAGAAACTTCAGCTGTCTCTTCCTGTTATTAAGTATAAGATTCTTCCTTGATTGCAGCCTAAGACCTCATCGTTGCTCACGCGCTCGGTCCATTATATCCTTAGCATCCTTCTGTAGAACCACATCTCCGTCGCCTCCAGTCTTTTCTTCATCTTTGAGGAAATCGTCATATATAGTTAGAATTCAATAGCTAACGTCTCGATAAAAATTAATGTCAAATCTGGTTAAGAAACAGTAGCAAATATCATCGTAATATATGAAACAACACCTCATTACTTGCTGCTCGGAATGAGAAATGGAAGAGTTCGAATTCCAGTCGGGTTTGTTACAGTCACTTTCACGCAAATTTCCTTTAGAATTGTAAGCCATCTCCCCGCCCCTCCCTCCACCAAAACAAGTATGGTTAAATAGTAGGACATACTGGGTTCTATAGCCTTTGTTAGCAACCACTCTAAGAGAAAGAAAACGCAGTCTGGAAAGAGTTGGGCTCCGTCAGGTTATCTTGCCCAAGACACACCACTGCTGTTAAGGCTGCAGTACATCTGGTTCCGCTACAACCTTCTGAGGTTACGGGATTCATGATCATGATACCTTTATTTGAGGTTGACTTGAAGAAATCGCTTCGCGCGTCCTTGTTTTACGTTTATTCACTATAATGCCTTTCTCTACAACATCCGGGTATTATAGAGTTCAGTCTTAAGCGTATTATTCTAATGCTCTCCGAGCATAAGAATAATAACGAAGGCTAACCTTTTACTCGGCTAACGGCAGGTCGATCTTTTATTCGAGTGCAAGCATTTCAAAACCAGAAGCACTTTCTTAGCGTCTTCTATCTAGAATATGATATTGTCTTCATTATCTTGTGTACATATCCAACCGAGGTGATGTAACTGTTAGGTATGCTAGCTGAGTTCGTTATTCGGCATCCCCAGAATTCACTCGGAAAGATGGAAACAACTAGTTTGGTACACGTGAGTGAAAGTACTGAAAGACGGCAAAGGAGAGTGGCTAGGTTTAACACCACAGTATAACTACTGACTCAACACTTTAATACTTCCGACCAATTCTACAGTTGACGGTCAAATTTGGATCAGACACCGAGTAACTTGCACAGCCCGTTTGTTCAATCACAAGCCAACATACTTATCACGGTTAATTTTTAGCCCTTCTTATATACAATTCCGATTTTATAATATTTAGCAATGAAGCTACAGTTGCGATCAAGACTACTTTTGTAAAAAGGTGATCAACCCAATCGAACGTCTTGAACTGATCAAAATTAATCAGTACGACGTGATCGTTAGATTATGATCACGCAGACCAAATGCAGGTATCTAGGATAGTCCAACCTTTCAAAGCGGTTGCCTGTTTGGGGTCTGTTTGACGACCCAGCACAGGCTGCAGTCGGTTTCAGATCTTGTCCAAAATGTTTAACTCTGCATTTATCATAGTTAAAGGTCAATAATTATTACCCCCTATCACACACAATGTTTTTATTTTTATTTTTGTAATACCTTTAGTACACTACTGGTAAAAAGTTAGGGAACGACAAATAGGTATCACGCAAAGAAAACATTTTATTCAGGTTATCTCCCTTGGTTAGGATCATTTTTCTTTCCTGTACTTGATATTTGATTATCATGTTCGTTTCGGAGTGAGTCCCATCCTTACACGTTTGACAAAGGAATACTTGTACTTAACTACAGTTTCATTGGTTTAAAATTTTTCATAGCGTTAACAGGTCCTTAAACGAAAGAAACTTCTCTAGCGTATGAGATATCATGGAAAATAACGGTTTATTTGTAATGAGATTATCTACATAGAATGTATAATAAATAGAATGCATAATAAGTCATTTTTTCTCGGAACAGCTTAACGGCTTAAAATAGAATTAACAAAAATTAAGCACGAACTATAAAACAGAAACGTTAATTTCCTATTCTGCTTCATATTGAGAAAAGAGACACTTATACAATCGAGTTTCAGGTGTCACTTCAAATGAAAATCACCTTAATATCATCAATGAAAACGAACATGCTTAAATAACAACAGAAAAGAATAAAAGGCTCCGCTCCGAGAACGGCTATTGGGCATTAAGTTCAACCAAGAGCTCAAGTGGAATTCCTATATACGGTTCATCACTGAAGATACAGAAAAAAAAAATGATCGGTTCCCTGTACAGCTCCAGTAAGTACCCGAGGTTAAAAAGCCAGATTAGACTGAAAATGAAGTTTTTGGTTATATATAGTCTTTACTTTTCTTGTCTTGAAAGAGTACAAAAGCGTCGCTGCATCCTTGTGGGTGATGAATTATTTTCCATCTTACCATCGCTTTCCCACAGACGAAACGTCACAAGCGTCTCTCTGCTCTGTTGTTATTTGCATTGAAACTCTTCAGATGAATTAAATGTCTTAGTTTCACCAGTTCTAACATTCTCTTCGTATTCCATGCGAGAGATAGAAATTCCACCAGAGCAGCTTTTTCCCAAGAATCGTAGCTTTGTGGAACCGACTCCCAAGAGGGTGCTTCTCTGACAAACTTGTCCAAGTCTAACCTTAACCATCATCTTCCTCGCATATCTACATAAACTGTGCCATTTACACTGTAACGCCCTACCTCGAGTTGTTCTTTGGCCTTGTACCTTGTACCTTGGGCCTTGTACACATGTTTTATATGCCGCGTCCCTTCTTCATGTGGGTAATCATGGCCGACTAATAAAGGTAAGTGAAATAAAGGAAAGTGAAAACTTATTGTGGGGGAAAGAAAGAAGAAAGGACTAACTATAAAATTATGTATAAAGATCGGCATGGGTCGTAAAAAAGATACAGCCTTACTCTGTAAGCCTCTGGCTCGAGTGGCTCTTGGTCATTGTACAGGTTCAACACCATTGAAGAAAAAAGTGTAATATCGAAGTGCAAAAACTAAAAAAGGAACAGCTTAACTGGCTTATCAGCCCTCTGTCATCAGAATTAAGACAAGAACAAGATATGTGCATAAATCCTCTTTTAAAAATAACATTATTAAGACAGCAGATTTAGATAAACTGATGCTCCCCTCTCTGAACTTGCTTCTTTTTCATTTCTTCTTTAATTTAAAGTAACCAGTTACACTCTAGATGATGCAAGAAAAGCCAATGGTGATCTTGGAAGATCTATAACCCACTTAGCACGACTAGTAACCAGGTACAGACCTTTAATGTGTGCTGACACCCTCAAGCACAAATGCTATACCGCTCTGAACTTTGTTCACATTATCTTCTATTTGATAAACTATCAAATATTCAATTACACATCTTTAATAGTTAAATAGCTAAACTTAATTGTACTTGAGTATTAATGCCACTTAATCAAAAATTGTACTTGCAGACATAGCTTGATTATACTAACCAGATGTTGGGGAGTTTTATTTCATGCATTCTATTTAATTTCGCCAACTGGCTTTTCAGTCAATGAATGCCGAATGTTTCCTTATAAGGAAACGTTTACTAATGACATTAGCATTATATACAAAAATTCTAACCAAGAAAAAAATTTCTTCAACAGAGAAACATTTTTACTAGTATTGTGTAAATGACGATCTAATGTAGGCTTTCATTTCTGCTTACATTAACCAAACATATTTTCTATCAAGACATAGAAATATTTCATTAGCAGATAAAGTCAAATTCTTTTTGACCTACATTCTTTAACAAATATTTATCAAGACAAAAACACAAGACTAAACTGTAAAAACGATAACAGTAGTTTTAACCATAAAAGCAAACATTTAATAATATTTAATAATATAGCAAACACACACACACACATATATATATATATATCTTGTAGGCGACGCTGTTTTCAGTCTTCCCTTTAATTTTCTACCCATATATATATATATATATATATATATATATATATATATATATGATATACAATAAAAAAAAAATTACTTCATATGGGGAATAGCATATTTCGGCAAACGAAGATATTAGGTCGTCTGTGTTATCAGTTCTGATGTGGATTCTTATATATACATAAATTAATGCATGTTTCATTAAATAATTTAGACAAGTTCTGTATACTTATTTGTAATAGGATTCTCTTGTAATTATGAACAAATTCGTCAGTATCCTTATTAAAGGGAGAAAGAAAAATTACAATGTTGATGCATATTCATTTCATTATATGAACTTTCGACATTAGTGGAAAGTTGTCATAAGGTTCTTATGCTTTCTAAGACAAAATATACTGTCCATTGTTTTCCGAAGGCAAAATTACTGTGTTCATGTGAGGATAATATTAAGAATAAGTAAAGAAAACTTGTATAATTATGTATCAGACATGTCGTAAAGAAAACATGATGTCAATATATATATATATATATATATATATATATGTATATGCATAGACATATATACATACATACATACATATATATACATATATATACATAAATACAAATACATATATATAGATTTACATATATACATATATACGTGAATATGCACATACATATATACATATATATATACACACATATATATATACAAATATATATATATATATATATATATATATATATGTACACATATATATTAGGTTGGTGCAAAAATAATGACGTGATAATGTCGTTTTTTGACGTATTTTTAACGTCAAAAAAACGACATTATTACGTCATTATTTTTGCACCAACCTAATATATATACATATATGTATATATATATATATATATATATATATATACATAAATGTATATGCATATACATATATATATATATATACATAAATGTATATGCATATACATATATATATATATACATAAATGTATATGCATATACATATATATATACATAAATGTATATGCATATACATATATATATATATATATATATATATATATATACATAAATGTATATGCATATACATATATATATATATATATATATATATATATATATATATGTATGTATGTATGTCTATTGGTGTAGCAGAACATTATTCCAAAGTTATATGGTTAAATATAACAGACAACTTATTTTTATTAAGTTTGATCATGAGCCGTTCTAAACTTCGTATATTTGCTTTCATTTCGGGAGAAAATAAGGACTGCCCAACATTTGGATAATCTTTTTTATTATATTCTTCTTTGATCTAAGCTTTCGTTTCCCATGAGCCTTCTTCAGAGTGGTTATCTGAACATTTAAACGAAGATATTCACCAACAAATATAGAAGACGCAGCTCGTAAATTCGTGATGCGGTTCTATGACGTCATACCACGTGATAGAACGAAATATTAACAATAAAACTATATGTCTAGATGCAATGCAATATGTTGTGACAAGTTTGAAAAGTAATTTTGTTGAGTCTTGGTTGCTTTGTTTTAATGTAGATGGCCGCCAATTACTGAAGCTTCTTTTTATTGTGTGTATGTGTGAGTATTGTTGGGCTATGAACTAATACTTCTGAAAGGAAAATGTGAACTTTGAATCATACAACACTGCATAATAATTTAAAAAAAAAAATCAAAACAAACCAAAAACCAAAAAACGAACAGTTGAAATGCTTTAAATTCACAGAAACATATATACATACTCACAGGCAACTTTACTCCCTGAAGATAGTCAAAGATAAGATTGAAAGTACTTGGAAAAATAAAAACTATTCGAATGAAAAGTTTGGTATTTTTCTTACTCAATTTTCTAAATCAACCAAACAATTAATGCGCGAACTTGAAAGGATTGCAACGAAAACTAACCGATAATTGTCTAAATTATTTAACCAAACCTGTTTGAATGAAAATATGCTGCCTAAATGGACACAAATTATATATATATATATATATATATATATATATATATATATATATATATAATGTAAATATACATAATATAAATATACATAGCATAAGTGCGTAAATATATAATATAAATATATATAATATAAATATATACATATATAAAATATACATATTATAAATACATATGTATCAATAGTATAAATATATTTATATAAAATAAAAATATATATATAAATGTATATATAATATAAATATATATATCAGTAGTATAAATATATTTAGATAAAATATAAATATAAATTGGATAAATATATATATAATATCAATATATATATCAATATATATATATATATATATATATATATATATACACTATCAGTATATATATAATATCAATGTATATTTGTTTTTGAATAAATTAAAAATTTCCCACGTGACTTCTAAGTCAACTGAACTTTTTTTTAAATTCAAATATTGCTAATGTAACCAGATACCACAAGCTGAAATCCGCATATTGTATTTGTCATATAAATATATGATGAAAATACCCACCGTAAAAGCATTTACTTGCATAACAAAATCTGACATGCACTGAAGTTTTATATTTACGTGTGTATCCTATATATTTCTACAAGATTTTTATTACAAGCCGTTGTAATTTTATATTAAGCAGAAACCACTTTGTCCAGATCATTCCCACTGGTATTAGCCTTTTGGGATTGAAAGATCAAAGTACACGAACCAGCATCAATGACAGAAGAATGAAAACTGTCTCGAGGTGACTTTTGAGACAGATTACCATAAAATGGACACTGGGAAATTTTTGGTGATATCATCTATATTTTTATTCCCATCGACATCTTAAGAAGCGTCCACATTCTGATAATCGCGAGTTTTTAGCGGCAAAATGATTCCCACTTGCCGTTTTTCCATTTCTAGTTCGAGCTTATAATTGCATCGCCCGATTCCCAGGACTGTCTTCTGGCATTTTTCTTCAGTTTATCTTCGGAAACTCACTGGCGCCCGTTAGACATTTTAAGCGCGGTTTTTATTCTTTTTGACGACCGTTTGTGCAACTTTCATATTCTACGAGGCTTCTATCAAGATATGCATTTTTAAGTAGATTTATTTGGTCTCGTTCTACGAGAAAAATGTTATTAATTCTATTGGACAGAATCAACATTACATAAATGATGCGGCTGTGTCAATGTGTGTATGTGTATACAAAAATGCATATATGGGTATAGCTTTGTCTATTCATCTAAGCCTCTTCAGATTTAGTTATTCTATCTATCTATCTATCTATCTATCTAGTTAGTTATATAGTGATTTTCCAAGCGTAGCTTAGATGTGGCACAAGGCCGAAATTATGGGGCACCCAGTGAGGATCGAACTCACTACTCAGTCGTAATTGTTCTAGCGAGACAAGCTTGCTAACCATTACATCGCCCTGGGAAGTCGTCCGGGATTTAGTTAGTTATATATGCCAGAATGCACACGGATGCACACACAAGTAGATACGAAACTGGTATAACCTTTTGTAGTATCCTTCTCTGTGTGTATAATATATTTATTGTTCATACTACCATACAATATTTTTCCCGAGAAGATTGACCTATCACTTCTCTGAGAGAAATGCCTTATATAGAAATTTAACACAAATTCACGACACCTCTTCTAATCCTCATCAGATTATAATTGAGAGTATACTAGTAATCTTTCAACCGAACAGCGAAAACCGATTAATAATTTTGGAGACTCTTCACATGAAATAGTGGCATCAATAAAATTTGTTTTAATCACGGCGCTCATGTGCTAAAATTACTTTTAAATGTGTGTTCATTTTATTAATGTGACTAAAATCTATTCCATAACCAGAATATGCGAACCCAGGTTCATTTCAAACCCCGAATCGTCATCAACATAAACGTTCCTCCAGCTATCTCCTAACTTCCACTTTCTTTCCTCAAAAATGATTAACGACGGTCGAAATTACTCTAAATATTACACACACTTTAGGCAAGTTATTTTTTTTAAGTTTACACCTGGCATTAGAATAAACTCAGCAAATGCTTAACATGCTTCCTTTGTGTTTTCTATTTAATAAAAAATTGTTCATCGATGGATTAGTGCCTAAATATACTTGTTAAAATCAACAATTCGCCCTTGAATAGAATACTGATATATATATATATATATATATATATATATATATATATATATATATATATAAAGAGGTTGTAGTGGTTCCAACGAGAGAAAAGTATGTATATTAAAAAGAAGACCGGTGCCGCAAACGTTTTTGGTTGTAATGTGTTTTTTTAGAAAAAAAATATTATGCTTTATTTTCCATAATTTTACTACACGTGTTTCTGGTCTTGTGACCGTCTTCAGGTAAAAGGCAGAGATTTCCACATATTATTAAAAATAATTAATTTTTTTCTTATGTTTTTCAATGTTAAATATTCTCGATATGAGACATTCTCTGTTTTTGTGTTAGTAATCCGAATCCTTTTACCTGAAGACGGTCACGAAACCAGAAACACGTGTAGTAAAATTATGGAAAATAAAGCATAATATTTTTTTCTAAAAAAAGCACATTACAACCAAGAACGTTTGCGGCACATCTCTTCTCTTCTTTTTAATATATATATATATATATATATATATATATATATATGGTCTGGAGGCCCCGCTCTTCGTCTCAAGGACCTCGACAGGATCCAGAGACGGATATACAATGTGGTTGGTCCTGGTCTAACATCTCGTTTACAGTCACTTTCTTACAGACGTGCCGTCGCTTCCTTCTGCCTTTTCTACAAGTACTTTCATTGCTCCGATGAGCTATTTGCGCTGGATCCCAAACAGCATGAATTTAAGCGTGTTACGAGGTTGGCATCTCAATCCCACCTTTTCACTGTCGAAACGGTTAAATGTAGCAGTCTCTTCTACTCCAATACCCTCATGTCTCGCACTTCTCGTCTGTGGAACTCCCTTCCTCTTACTTGCCTCCCTGACAGTTATAGTCTTCAAATATTCAAATGTAATGTCAATCGACATCTTCTGATGCTTTGATTTAATTCCCCGTCCTTCTCTTTATTCTTTCCTCAATCGCGTGTCTTTACATTTGATCCCACTCTCCTTAACCCCTTGTGTGCTAGTGGCACTCACGCCTTGCTTGGGGTGGAACCCCCCCCCCAAAAAAAAATCTACACATAACGCACACGCTCATAACAATTCAAAGAACATAGATTGGTTACATAGTCACATTGATGTGTTGGTTGTCATCTATCAGATAAAAGTTCAATTAAATCACTATTAAGAAAGCAAGAAACATTTATATTTATCAATTACAAAAAAATATTAAATTGAATCATAAAAAACAGATAACACAAAGTCAATAAGATTTCATTCAAGCGCAAAATGCGTTTAAAAAGTAAAGACAAATAAAACATGACAGTACAAATTAACATGCGAAATGCAGTGCCAGAAAAAAACGACTCGGCAACCACCGACGCGTGAAATGCAATGACTAAATCCTGAACCGAAGCCCACAAAAGCGTGGAGATGCAAAAATCATCAGAGAAACTAAATGTATACCAATAGCCAGAATTCAGTTAGCGCGCGTACACACACACACACACTTCTTTGGTAATATCTAAGGTAAGGTAAAAATACTCAGAAGACTTTAGACGGTTCATTTTAAAATCTTCTTGTTTACTTTAAGATGTCGAGCCTTGACAGTACTAAGGTGGGTGACCACTTAGCAATATCAGTTACGGTAAGCCTGGATTGCGGGTGGTGTAATGGATTAAAAAGAAAATGTTGCTCTTCTCCGTGACAACGCCAGACAGCATGCACCAAGAATAATATTCTTGGAACTCGATTGGTCTGTTTTACTCAACCCACCATACTCACCTGATCTTGCAAGAAACGATTATTACCCTTTGCGATCGTTACAAAACTTTTTTTACGCCCACATGATGTCGAAACACCAATTCCGTACGATCACTGAAGTTAAGCAACGTTCAGCCTGATCAGTATCTAAATGAGTGGCCGCTTGTGAATCCCAGGTGCTTAACCTTGATTGTGCAGATGGTGTAATGGAGAGTGGCTCGAAAATGTTAATCGGAGTTCCAATTCCTGTTGTGTTAGTTACATTCAATTACGCGCAAATACTTTTGTGTAAGGTATAAATCAACCTCTTATACCTCCCAGCTATGGGTTAATTAGTTCGACATGTATTTGTAAATCCTTAATATGTTAAAACAAATTTTCAATCTAAAATATTTCCTGGTTTTAAATGAAAGTTGATAAGCCGTAAAAAAGCTGCAAATATAACGAATCAATCAATAAAAGAATTGAATAAAAAAAAGTAAAGAATATTTCGTGGATCCTTAACAAAGCATGCATAAATTAAGAACTGCTGCCTGAATACCTCTAAAATAGCGAGATTGGTTAGGACATCGGAATCAGAACTACATGGCAAATTTCAGTTTTACGCCTTAATGCGATTTTCAGATCAATCGAAGATCCCTTTGAGGTTCGAAACTGACAATCGCCAAGCAGTTTTGATTCCTATGGCCACACTATCTATAAAGGTTATACTTTCGATACTGAAAATTCTAAGCCTATAAATATTGCACATTTAAAACTATATTTATTTAATAACATTTAAAGTTAAAAAAAATAGACAAGCTGAAGAAATCCTCTGACATTCGGATTGAAGTTGCCTGACGGTAGAACATTTAAACTGTGGCATAGGGTTTTGCAAATGTTCAGACGAAGTCCGTTCCTTAGTGCTACCAGTTTAGGCCTTTACACCACGACTCGCTTCACCACTTTCACAGGGTTGAATCACTCTCATTCCCCACGTATTCCTCTGGTTAGAAAGGCGTTTCACTCCGAAATATTTCCCCAAGAACTGCTACTGAGAGAGGAGTTCCAACTGTGATAGTCCAAAGAGCAGTGAAAAAAGATATGAAAGTGTAATTGAATGTGTAACGTGGGAGTCACCTTGTTACTTCAGGACATAAAGTTATAAGGTTCAAGGGGCGAGGATCATCTTGAATAAGTTGGAAAATTATCCTGGAATAATATATATATATATATATATATATATA
>OZ010580.1:35271050-35389180 GCA_963932145.1 Acanthosepion lycidas
AGATAAAATAAAATAAAAAAGAATTAAAATAAATTAAGAAAGAAAGATTTAGCGAATATTTCATTAAACGTTTAAGGGAGGCGAAACGAAACAGATGCTGATGGATGGAGAAAGGTAAAATGTCGGCGTGTTGTTTGGTCATACAAAAGGTCAGCAATCAGTGCTAATCAATTCGAATGTGTTTTATCCTTCTGACAAACCTTTCCTTCATAATAATGTTTTATTTATCTAAATTCATAGCGTCATTGCTTAGTTATCAAAATATGTTTTAACGCAAACTTGCAACATTGTGTCCGAAAGACTTCGGACAATGTGTGCTCAGATTCATTCATAAAGGTAGAAAAAGAAAGAAAGAAAAAAAAAAAAAATTGAACAGAAAACTTTCGTTAATCTTCAAGAAAATTTGACTAAATTACGTATTGCTGCCCAAATACTCTATACACATGGTGGTTGGAAAGAAACTCCTTATTGTAAATGACTTATAACTTACATCACCACATTTGCATCAAACAAAATATATTATGATCTCTAAAGTCGTAGGGTTTCATTGTTATTTTTTGTTTTTATTTCAGATTGACAAGTGTAGACCAGAATGGCACAACAACTGATATTGCATGTGCGTGCTCAGCTAGCATTCCTTTACGAAGTGCTGTTGTCCAGGATGCAAGTGCAGAAATGCTGGTGCAGTATTTATGGTGCTCGCTCTTTTGTATATACCAAAAACCATCAGAAATTTCCATTCCAAGCTGATAATTACGGGATCTGTGCTAGGTACTCACGGAAGCGGTTGTCCTTCAATATCCAGATTAGAGAAAAATATGCAAAAAAGTAGAATTTTAACACTGAACTGTATTTCTACCATTATACTGATTAAAATAATTACACTGATCCTAATGAAAACTGTTTTATGAAAATCGATCAATAGTTAATAAAGATATTAGGAATTTTAAAAATAGTTTCTTTACTCCCATCTCTCTCTCTCTCTCTCTCTCTCTATATATATATATATATATATATATATATATATATATATATATATAAGGACATTGTGCTCCTGCAGAAAGTACTTAAAATAAATGAACGTCTCATTGAATAATTTGGACAAGTTTTGTCTACTTATTTTCAATGGGATCATTTCATACTCACGGACAAGCTTCTTAGTATCTTTATTAAAGGAAGAGAGAAAATTACTATGTTGATACATGTTCATTTATTTTGAGTACTTTCTACATTAGCACAATGTCCTCTGTGTGTGTATATATATATATATATATATATATATATATATATATATATATATATATATATATACAGACACACACAGGTGGGGTAAAGGAACTATTTTTAAAATTTTATTACCTATTGATCAATTTTCATAAAACAGGCTCATCTATTAGGCAACTAAAACACATATGCTGGCGTCGTTGAAATTAGGCTTATAAGTATATATTATTTTTATCGATCTCTCCAATGCTGCCATCTTCTTTTTTGATGTACCGTGTCCTTTCCGAACTTTACACAATTAAATTTTACCTTTTTGTTATTTCTCTTAAACCTTACTCTGCCATCTATTTACTCAAACTTGTCAGGTAGGTTATGTGCTTTTTTTCCTCTGACCCTGTTGCCTTGAATCTGCCTTGTGAGTATCAAATTTTCAAAGTCTTCTTTCCTCATTATGTGCCTTAGGAAATTCAACTATCTCTTCCTGATGTTAAGTAAAAGTGTCCTTTTGTTTCCATTTTCTTTAAATCCTCGTCTTTTCTCTTTTCTCACGTCCGGTGCATATTATTTTCCGCATCGTTCTGTAAAGCCACATTTGTATTGCTTCAAGTCTCTATTTCTGAAGAGATTGTCCAGTATTCACTACTCTATAGGAAGGAAGACCGGTATTATGTAATAATAAGATCAGTATTCTTTTCTTTGTTTTTAACGAATTTTGTTTTCTTAGACAAAGCATCATCATTGTTATTATTAATGTCTTTACTAGTATTTCTTTAATGTTTTTTCCAATGATTTTTATTGCAATAAACAAGCCATTCTCACGACCGTTCAAAATGTAACATGGCTCGAGAAACAGCGAAAAGTATCTGATGAGATTTGAGTATCCTTTATATCGATCAGAGAAGGTGTGCGGATGCGCGGTGGTGCAGTGTTTAACGGCACGGAATGAGGTGAGTTCGAATTCTATTTGAATTCGTTACACTTGGAAAAAGTAAGAATTATTTATTTTCTCCCTATTTATGAGTAAACAACAGGACAGGCTGAGTCCTATAGCTTTGGTTGCAACCATTTTAGAAGAAGAAAATCTGAATTCAAATTCTGCCGGTAGAAGGTTTGGCTCTTTCAGCTTATCTTGCCCCAAATCCATCACTACTACTACAACTGAACTACATGCGGTGCCCTTCCAACCCTAATGGATTACAAGACAAGTGATAGTGATCAGAGCATAATGGGACGTTTGCAATTACCAAAGTTAACCAGCATGAACGGCCGTAGAATAAATAAAAAAGTGATTTGACAGCCATTAAGCAAACATTTACCGGTATGCAAGGGAGAAAACAACGTTAGTTCATACCTATCCATTCCTATTACAATCCCCAATGGGAGCGTGTGACAGATGACGTACGTACATATGTAACAAGGACAAGAATTGTCCAGCCCCTGCGACTAATGTCAAACTGCGGTTGTTGTCATCGTTTAAAGCAATAAGGGAGGTGTTGTCTCAGAGCCTGAAACTAGCATTAGATTTCACTCATTCTTTTCTTTTTACGCGCCGTCTCCCTTCAGGACGTAGGTGATTATGGCTCTCCACTTCTTCCTATCCCTTGTAGCTCTCAATAAGTTTTGTCCCTTTGCTACTTCCCCCACTTCTGTCATCCGCTTGCTTAAGCGCGCTAAGTTTATTATGCGTTGCTTTCTCGTGTCTCTCTTTCCCTCTATTCGACCTGTGAGTATCAGGTTCTCCAAACCCTCCTTTCTCATTACGTGTCCCAGAATTTTCAGCTGCCTCTTCCTGATGTTAAGTATAAGCTTCCTCCTTGTTTGCATCCTCTGCAAAAAATCAAGACATTCCTGAAAACAGAAAGACGGCAGCCCAAGAGAATAAATATTGCACTAAGTCTTTCAACATTTCTGTTTGTTAAATATGTGTGTGTAAATTTATAAGTTTTGTCAAAAGCTATATAAATCTATTTAACTCTATATCTGTCTAGCTATGTATCTATCTCATTTTTCACATCTCATATTTATCTATTTAATTTTCACATCTATTTCTCACATATCTAATTTTTCCCATCTTTCTTATATCTATCTAATTTTTCAGATCTCTTACTCTCTGTTATGGTCCAGGTTAGGACCAAGGAAGAACAACACGAACACAAGATAAGAAATAACGAAGGTATATTACATGAAATAATAATACAAGATGTGGAAGGTGTTAGTATGACTGTCAGTCTAGTTTGGAGTGAACTACTATCGGCTCGACTCGATTCGTCCCTCTCTCTTTAGAGGCCTAGTATACATAGTGTTAGGAAGAGTTCATTCTGTAGTTATAGGTAAGGACCCATGACACACACCCTCTCTAATTTTTCATCTCTCTAGCTATCCCATTTTTCACGTCTCATATTTATCTATTTAATTTTCACATCTATCTCTCTCATATCTAATTTTTCACATATATCTGATGTCTATCTAATTTTTCAGATCTCTCTATCTAATTTTTCAGATTTCTCTATCTCTTTATCTAATTTTTCAGATCTATCTAATTTTTCAGGTCTATTTCTCCCTCTCTCTCTAATTTTTCAGCCCTCTTTCTCTCTCTCTATCTAATTTTTCAGATCTCTCTATCAACAGCTATTAATTTTTATCGAATATCTTTCTAAGCTTGTCTCCTGAAGCGTCACAAACTACATTCCAAATAACAGCGAGACACGCCCGTTCCTACGTCGTGTGCTCTTTGCGGTATTCTGACTTATCAGCGGGGGAGTTGATCTCACGCTTGACGAAATAAAAAATAGCCGACCGTATTGAAGAGATTGTACGAGATGATGCGAATGGCAGTGGTTGTGTTAGGGGTAAGGGAGATGGTTGCTGCCAGTTGACGCAAAACGAATACAGGGAAAACTGTCGGTGCTTTTCTACGACCCTAAGGCCCGCCATACGCAACACTTTCAAACTGTTGTTATTATCACTTTGCTCTTGAAAGCCCGCGAAAACCTTCAAACAATTCCCATTAACTTGGCCTTTGTCTTTCATTTCTCTATTTACACAATTATAACACATAAGCCCACAAATTGTACGTAATATATAACTACCAATGTAAGAAACACGCACTTTGGCATCCTAAAAAGCATTTTGGTCTCTGTTGAGTGTCACTATTAATAAATGAGAGTCCTAGGCTATTTGGTCCACGAATAATGAGGAATGGATTATGAACCCGTGTGTGTGTGAAAGAGAGATAGAACTAGAGAGGGAAGGAGAGAGAGAGAGAGTGAGCATGAAAGAAAGAAAGTAAGCGTGAGGAGTTAGATGAGAGAGAAGAGGAGCAAGCAATCAATAAGAAAATGGAAGTAGACGTATTGATGGGAAATTAGAGTTTGATTGCATTAGGGATCAGTCCTTCAATCCAACTTTCTCTCTTTATTATTATTATTATTATTACAAATGCTCAAGTATTGAACCAAATTCGATTTTTAGCTCTGTTTATAATTCTTCTTTGCAACTGTACACAGCGACCTGTACAGTTTTAAGTGTTAACCATTAGTTTCGCAATAAAAACGAAAGTGACAGAGCAACAGAAAAAAAAGAGAGAAATACAAAAAGAAATAGAGGAATGCAAAAAGAAAGAAAGAAATACGAAAAGGGCGTGAAAGAGAGAGATGGAGAAAGAGAGAGAGAGAAAGAAAGAGAGAAAGAGAAAGAGAGAAAAAGAAAGAAAGTGAGAAACAAAAAAAAAACAGAAAAAGAGAAATTAAAAAGAAAGAGAGAGAGAGAGAGAAACACAAAAACAAAGAAAGACGGAGATACAAAAGGAAAGAAAGAGAGAAAAGAAAGATAGAACTAGAAAGAGTGAGAGAGAGAGAGAGAGAGAAATACAAAAAGAGAGGAAAAAAGAAAAGCAAGAGAAGGAGGGAAAGAAATGAGAGAAGGAAACAAAAGACAGAAAGTGAAATACAAAAATAAAGAGAGACAAAAAGAAAGAAAAGAGAGAGAGAGAGAGGAAAAGAAAAGAGAGAGTGAAATACAAAAAGAAAGAAAGACAAAAGAAAGAGAGTGGCATATCAACTTCTATGGGTTATTTAATGTCGGAATATAAATATTTTGAATGCAGTTTTATGGCTTCAGCTATAGATAAAATGTTGCTCATTTTGTTACAAAAATGTATTGCTGGTCATTTATTCCTACACTTTTATAGGGTAAAGTTTTTGTTTCGATATTCACTATGTGTCCATAGCTGGTATCCTAACATATGCTACCACTCCTGGCCAGGATGAACCTGGGAACAACAGCAATTAGTAGGTGGCTTCACGCCCCTCGAAACCTCCAATCTTCCAATCAAGGCCTTGCTGCCAGATTTAATTTATCGTCATACCCAGGACTAGTCCACATACTATATGTATCTTTGGCATCTACAAAAAATTTCTTAATTGCTATCTAATTTTATGACGTAGTACAAATTTACTATAATATTTTAATGATGGAAAATGACCTGTTTGTTCTGCAACAGAGATTTTCCTGGGTTCTCTCCTTAGTTAAGTCGGAGTTTGTTATCGGCATTAAAAATAAGTAAAAAAAAAAAGATCGATTACTGATAATTAAAAATAATAGAACAAAAAGTTAACCTTTCAAGTAGGAAGAATTTGACTGCTACGAAAATCTTTATTAAAACACTTATTTTCTTTTCATTTCTTATACGGAACCGAACACGGACTTTTGGCATCTGGAGAAAATACACAGTTATTATGCAAATCATTGCATCTCAATGATTTTTGCTTCCTTGGTAACAAGGAAAATAGTACTGAACTGCTACGCGATATCTGTCCTCCTTTACGGCAGCAAATGTTGAACGGTCTTCTCAAAGATGAAGAAGAGACACGAGCAACAGAGATATGTTTCTACAGAAGGATGCTAAGGATACCATGGACCGAACATGTGAGCAACGACGAAGTTTTGGAGAAGATGCAAAAAAACTTATACTTAAAATCTGGAAGAGGCAACTGAAATTTCAGAGACACGCAATGAGAAAGGTGGGCTTGGAAAATCTGGTACTCACAGGGCGAATAAAGGGAAAGGGGAACAAAGAAAGGCAACGCGTGACATACCTAGCAGGCTTAAGCAAGTGGATGACAGAACACGGTTTGGGAGAAGTAGCAAAAAGACAAAACTACAAGGAATAGGAGAAAGTTGAGAGCCATGATCGCCTACGTCCTGAAGAGACACGCCAGATAAATTATTATTGCTAATCAATTTACACTTGGTCTACGTACGTTACGTAGTTGTATTTTATTTATTTTTTGTGAATATGTGCAGCAGATCTGTACTTTCACCAGATATTTTCATCCTTTAAAATACACTTATTCATTACAATAAAAATAGTTAAGAGAAAAGCAGAAAATGCCAGTAAGCGTGGATTTAATGGCCAACGGGAAAAGGAAAAGACTGCATATTTACATTTATAAAGCCATTTTTAATTAAGGTATATAAATGATGATGTCTCGTAACATACACATGAAACTAGAAGAAAATCATTATTAAAAAAAGAAATATGACGAAATTCCCAGGATTCCAAATAATTCTGATATCTCTGCTGTGACCAGTGATAAGGCAATCCATCTAGGAGAAAGAAAACTCTGATTTTGAACCTCGGCTGACTTTTGGTCATATACAAAACACGGAAAAGACTACGGAAGTAAATTCAGGCAGAAAACCCAGAATTTAAGCCGCGAAGGCAGTTGGTTGTCAGCACTGACAACTTTCCGGTTACTCATGTAGCGAAGCCATCCCAAATGTAATACCCTGCATTTCTTTGGATTTTGACGGTACATGTAAAACGGAGGGGCATGTATTTTGGGCAGCGCAAGGCCTCCCTATATCATCACTAGTCTAGGAGAAAAAAAAAAATTCAAACCACCTGCTGCCTCTTTATTCGTCTGTGTTTTGAGTACTGTTGCCGTATCTGGTCTGGTGCTTCAGACCAAATATGGGAACAGATATGGCAATATTTCCGAACTGTGACGAACAAATCCAGGTAGGAGTTCCAAGAATGGAATAACAGCTGTTCTTCGTGGTAGGCGAAAATTCGGGACTTGTTCGGTGATAGTGAAATATTACTAGGTAGGTTTCGGAGGTATTGAATATTAGAAATATGTCTTCCCACCATTGGTTTGTTAGAACAAGGCCAGAGGAGTATTCTGGTCATGAATATTTTGTAGATGCATCCATACTCTTTTCTTTCATCTTTTCTTACAGTAAGGTTCACTGTGTACAAGGCTCGGGGGGCACTCGAGGTAGAGCGTTACGTTAAGAAGCAGTTTAAATGGATGGAAGAGGAAGATAATGGTTAACGTTAGATTGTATTAATCAGGGAAACACCCCCTTGGAAGCTGGTTCCAGAAAGCAATGGTACGCGGGAAGAAGCTGTCCAAGTGGAACTAATTTCTAGCCGATGGAATGTCGGTGGTTTGAAATTATGTGACCTGGCGGGTCCTAGGCATGAAGTTTAGACCTGGCGGAATGTAGTTCGTCTGAGCACTTTCCATGGGATTAGCAATATAGCAGTGAGAGACTTGCCACCTCCTGCCTGTGAGGTAGAGGTTGGAGGGTGGAAAATAATTCGTCACCCACAAAGACTCAGTGTAGCTTTTGAACTGTATCGAGACTGGAAAGGGAGAACTGGGTAGCTCCTACCCAAATATGACAACAGTACTATACGCCAATATCTATATAAATATTTACTAATGACTTGGGTATTTTCTTAAATCGTTAATATACAATAGAAAAACTGAGAAAAGAGCTACGGGGAACGCCTGCATTGATCTTAAGGGCTTCAAAAGAGTAACTGTTACGTGTTAATTGTGGGAGACTCTTCAAGAGATTCCACAGGTGAGTTTCTTTTTTTATGTCCCATGATCCACTCAAGGTAGAGGGTAACTGGGTGTACTTATATTAGCATAGGAAAGAACAAGCGGTAGTATTATAAAGCTGAAGGAGAATTTTAGAAGTAAATGGAAACCTAATCCTAAACAGAAAACAAGGGATAAACATCTGCTCCAGTTTAAAAGACCTGGGAGGTGTGTTAATCGGACGATGGGAAAACTTATCATCTCCTATTTCCATTCACTATCTGAATCGAATGAAGATTGACAGTTGCTGCTCAGCAAAGATGAATGTAAACAGATACATCTCTGCCCTTTGAAAGTTGAAATCTGTGGATTTTTATAAGAATTTTTTCCTGAAAGTAGACTCAAGAAAAATAGGCTTTTAGTTTTTTCTGAATGGTCAAATATTTGACATGATGATGTTAATCTTTAAACTATAGACACTTTAATTTAAATATTGTTTTATTGTACAATCTTTTTGGTGTGTTTGTAATATTGTCGGTTATTTGGTACAAAAAAATTGGACACGTTTGGTATGTATGTAATTTTGTTGGAAATAGGGTTTATTTCATATATACTTAAGATATCCTAAGTAGATAAAGCATTATAAGCAGTGAACAAAGAAAAGAAAAAAACAAAATTCTGAATTAATGGATTGAAAAATATAAGACAAATGTGCTCCAATGAAGAAGAGGAATGAAACCAATATTTCTGGTTACTCTATGTTAACATATTGTTTCTATTGCCTATACTCTGGAAATAATAATCTAGGATACAATTATTTTATTGATAATGCTTTATGTGGGTTAATATCACAAAAAAAATGGTTTTGATACTAACCTAAATTCGTTGTAGCAAATGAAAACAGGAAAACGAAACCTACTCAAGCACATCAATGGGAAAACTTATGATACTGTACGGGTCACTTGTAGGACTTATACTTGTCTTATGAAATATACTTTAAAAAATTAATGCAGTTCAGAGGTGAGCTAATAAAATGATAGATGGTTTTTATAAGTATACTTGCTATCAGAGATTAAATTTATTTAACAATTTTTCCTTGGACGACAGAAGAAATTGACGCGGTTTGATTGAAACAAATAAACATTTTGAATAGATTTACAGATTTACAGGTGTTTATGTAGCAACCTCTTATGCCATACATTGTCAAATACCATTGATATAACTAAGCCTATCGAACTCGTGTTGAATGAATTGCCCATCGCCTCAATGCGCCTGTGTGTAATGAGAGAAAATCAGCAGTGGACCGAGAAGTGCGAAATCAAAACTGTTTGATGCTCAAGTGTTGAGGTGATCAGTAAACCGCTTGTTGATCATAGACCGAGAAAGTTTGTTAATGACATATATATATATATATATATATATATATATATATATATATATATATATATATATATATATATATATATATATATATATATATGTGTGTGTGTGTGTGTGTGTGTGTGATAAATCTCAAGTGACCCATCAAAATTTAAATAATTCTCTATTGTTTTCTAACTATATGCATTACATTTTTCTTCTAAATGTGGCCTGTCTCTTCAGGACATTGACGGTCATGGCTTTCTACAATTTTTCGCTTGTCACATTTTGTAATGTCTGTCTTCTCTAATATCCCTGCCAATTTCTTTTTTTGCCATCCATTCACACAATCTCATGAGGTAGGTTACCAGTTGCTTTCCTCTATTTGTTTTGCCTTAGATCTTCCCTGTAAATGGAAACATTTTCCCAAACATTTCAACTGCCATTTTTGTTTCCATTTCGTTCGAATCAGAGCAAACTGAAAAATCACTTTGAGTGTGGCAATGTGTGCTTCGTTTCGATACTGAAACAATAAATCGATGGGAGTAAAATGAATTAAATGGACAAAAATTAATCAATGAATTGATAGGACCAAAATTTATCAATGAATTCATGGGATTAAAATTAATAAATTGATGCGAGAAAAATTAACCAATGAATTGATAAGAATAAAATCACTCATTAAATTAATGGGAGGAAAATTAATCCATAATTTAATGGGGGCAAAAATTAATAAATTGCTGTGAGTAAAAATTAATCAATGAATCGATGGGAGTAAAATTAATCAATGAATCGGTGGGATTAATAAGAGTAAGAGGTTTGTATGGCGTTATTTGAACATGTGCGTTGAAATGTCTATGCATGAAATATAAAAGGACGACCTTGCTCGATCATAACGGGCTCGTTTACCATCATACTATGTTAAGCACCAGATGTTAAGTTTATCAAGCTCACTTTCTTGACACTTTTACCGTACGGGCCATCGAATTCCATGGCATACACGGCCACTTCAGGAGGAGTCTGTTTATTATTTATCTATCTATATGAGTCTACATTAACTGAGTCTATTCAATATCTATTTATCTATCTTTTTTTGAATCGTATCTTCCTTGACGATAGATATCGATACAATAGAAACATTTCTTTACTTTTTCATGATTCTTATGAACGAAGACATTTTTTAATGGTACTATTTCGTGGTATAAAATATTGTTACCAAGGAGATAGAAGTGATTAACATGGCCGACCAAGAGACGGGAGGCAAATCGAACGAGTCCACCGAATTTGACGAATGACTCGCCAGCAAAATAGACGTTCGTCCGGTCTCCAACAACACAAGGATCTTCATTCATAATGTTTTATTAGAGCACAAAAATAGACTGCTTTTATTCTCAAATTTATTGTTGGTGCGATAGTCTTGTTTTGCCGCCTCAGAGAGTGCCATATTTCATTTTCTTGTCTTTTTTGGTTAAGGGAAATTCTTGGGAAAAAAGACTCGCGGCGTAAAAGTGCCACTAAAGCATTTGCGATCAATAATGATCAAGGCGTGAATTGTTGGCAAACTTTTCCAAATGTCTGCAGAAAAGCAATACCTGACTATACATCACTTCATTGCAGAATCGGCTTTCTCAAAGGCCAAAATTTTGGCTGTCACCTTTGCGAAAGCAGTAATTCTTCAAATTATATTATAATCATTTTTGTCATTGGTTTTAATGATAATGTGCGGCTTTGTCCTTTCATAAATATAGCGAAACAGTGAACGTGCACGTCTAGTCGCACATAGGTCTAGTGTCATAACTTCAAGCAAGAAGAGAGCCCGTTTGAAAACAAAATTGAACGTATCTACCAGATAAAAAAAGAAATATAACTTTTATAATAACAAAAAAAAGAAAAAGATTTCAGTTTCTAAATCACTGACAGTTACTACTCCGCTTCTCACCCCTCCCAGTCTTTTGAACAGGAGTTGTGGTTGATCCCTTGATTCCTGTTTAGGATTGGGTTTCCGGTTCCTTGTAGAGTCTACTTCAACTCTATGCTTCTGACGTCACCGTATAAACCCTGAAATTTTATTTGCAATATTTTTCTGAACAGTAGTAGATGGATTTACCTATCGTCCAGTTCACATTCCTCCTCAGTCTTTTGAACAAGAATAGAGGTTTATCCTTTGTTTCCAGTCCAGGACTGGGTTTCAAGTTCTTTCTAAAGCCATTTATACCATCTCAAGGACCGGCTACGCAACGTTGGTGTAACGAATAAGAGGGAATCATACTGCACATTTGTGAATAGACACTTTCTCGTGGAGTTACTCAATTTGGCAGTGACACACTATTGAGTAAATTTGTGAACAGCGCGATCGTTGAAGTCACAAAAATTGCGTATCAATTTTTACTTGCAACTTGAACATTCGTTCGCAGAAAACGTTCAAATGATTAAAACTTTCGGTGATGATTTAATTAGAGAAAATCTCATCAGATTTTGGTACGGACCCTTCAAACTGGTTTTAAAGTCCTTCGATATACAAGAGGACCTAAGATGTTTAATCCGTGATATTTGAAACCAAAGAAAATCGGGTGGTGATTCTAGAGATACTTTACAAAATATCCAACCATTTTGAATATCTCAACTACCAATTATCTGCGTCTCCTGCAGGTTTTTTTTTTAATCACATCCAGCACAGTCATCCCATATATACAGTCCAGATTTGACTTCTTGCAACTTCTGGCTTTTCCCAAAACTAAATTCACTGTTGGGAAGAATGAAATTTCAGATCGTTGACGGAATCCAAGACATTTCGACAAAGCAGATGATGGTAATCAAAACAGAGGAATTTTTTTTTTGAAAAATGAAATAAGCACAAATGCAAGAGGTTCCAAGTGGAATACTTTGAAGTTGACTACAGCTATTTTTTTTTAGTTCATATAAAATGTCTGGATGATTCCTGGACAGACATCGTAGGAACATTGATTAGATACATCTTATATATAAAGTACAGTGCATATGTGTGTGTATTTGTGCGTGTGTGTCCAAGTAACTTCTCCGTTTCCACTGGTCTGATTTCAATGATTCATAGCTCATTCAAAAGCCCTAGAAAAGAGTTACGCTCAGGGAACAATTTCCGTTCAACTCACCTTCAGGGTTGCAAGATTATGCGAGGTTAATAATATATATCAATACATTATACTAACTATTATCGTTGCTTTCATGTTTCAAGGGGAGTAACTCTTATTTTCCTTTTGTATACAAAATTGCAGTGCACGTTTTATTATAAACTAGCTCAAAAGCAGCCCTATCGGGCGGTATTTAAGCTAGCTCCTGTGGAGGACTCTTGGTTTGGCCATCATCACAATAGCTAGGAAGGAGTAGATAGGCATCAATAAACTACAGAACTCAAAATTGATCGCTGCATTTAAATATTTAATTAATGTTTGAGTTTACTTTTTAAAAGTTCAACGATAATTCTTCTGCTGCTACTTAATTTAAAGACGATTTGATGTACATAGATCATTATTTTCCGTACAAATACTTATTTTTATTTCCTGGGTGACAGAACTTGGGACAATTTATAAGATAAAATTAATATAGTGTAAAGATAGGAAAACAGAAATTAGAATTAGTTATACATTCAAAATTTGAATTAGGTAAAGCCTATATTATGGAATCTATGCGAATAAAAGCAAAATTGGAGCTCAATTCTTCCACGAATTCTGAGGTTAAAAACTCCATCTCTGCTTTATAGTAATTTGTATTTACTCGACCCCCCCACCAATGAAGTTGCGTTGTGACACAAGGTCGGTTTAATGTGTGGATCGCGAGCGCGTTCACCAGGGCTAGGAACAAAAATTGCCCGAGCCCCCGCAACCATCGATTGCGCTGGCCACGGTTCGAGCACCAATCTCTTTCTCTCTCTCTCTCTCTCGTGCAATGAGAGGGCGCGGCCTTGGGAAGCTGTTCCCCATGGTCGGGCATCTCTCAGTATAATTTTTCTCAGTTGCGACTTTGTCCTTTGGTGGAACCGCCCCTGAATGCGCTTTTATATAGTGCAGAAAAGTGTTTTAAATTTGCATTTTACTTGGCCTTCAACAAGTTGGCATCTGTTTGTAAAACTTTGCTTAACTATAACAAGCCAATTTATGAATGAAATGTTTATTTAAAATTTTTGATTCAAAGATTTCAAGTAGTGAATATATCTTACTTTGCGAAGCGATAAGGAGCGGGCAAAGCCTGCTAGTAACATATAAAACTAATCCTTTTAATGATAATAATTCTTGTCACGTGATCTCCAAAAGGCACCAAATTTTGTTGAAGTGAAAACATAGTAACAGATATGAGACTGCCAATAGAGAAGTGCATTAAATGACCGGGAAAGAAATACAATAAAGCAGACAGGACTGGGTAGGAATGATGATCTAGTGTAAATTGTGCAAATGACTATAATGTCATGATGGAAGCCAGTGGTTTACGTACTAACAAGTAGTTGTCTTAAATAGCAGAAAAACAAAATGAGAATCTAAAATTCAAATTGGATTAGCCACTCTTGTCCAGGAGATATTTACAGCATAAACAAGGATAAAAATGAAATTGTTGTTTCAGTAGAACAAAGAAAAAAAGCGACAAGAAAGATCCTAACTATTGAACACACAGTTAGAATTGAATTTAATAATGAGTAATTATAAGACGTGAAACCAGGTAATATGCCAAAGGATCATTCTTAAAATTGAAACCATCCACACGACAGCATATATATATATATATATATATATATATATATATATATATATATATGCGTGGTGCTTATTGGAAAGCGTCCAATCAATATCAGTGATAGAACTAACATATTTAGTTGTATGGATATGAGCTTCTAACCCTGGGTTTCACGCTCATATGCATTCAACTATATATATACATATATATATATATATATATATATATATATATATATATATATATATAGAGAGAGAGAGAGAGAGAGAGAGAGAGAGAGAAAGCGAGAAAATTACTTGCAGTTGATTATTTGTAAAATACACTAGATACATTCCAGGGCACCACAAAAAAAATGTAGTGCTGGTGGTGCTGCTGCTGCTGTTGGTGGTGGTGGTAAATCAGAGGTCAAGCTTTAAGGATTTCTGATTGTATATGTATTCTTTTCAATCTGATATAAAATGAATAGTTTTAGATTTATCATCCTTCAGGAAAACTATTTTTGTTTTGATCATAAATCTTTTTCTGCTTTTATAAGAATTATAGAAAAGTTTTAGAAGCTAATGTTTTTGGGCATCCTACCCACAAAATGAAGTTTTCAGATTTATTTAAAAAAAATCAAATAATGGCAATAATGGATTTAGACAAATGATTCATCTCAGAGTGAGATCAAGAAGACAATTTTAGTGTTTAGTTCTCAGTTTCAAAAAGAAAAAATAAACTTTGGAGGGGGCTGAACAAGCCCTCCTCACCATAGCGCCGATGGATACTACTGACATAAAAAAATATTCGAGTACAAAATAGTGATGTAACATTCTGGACAGCATTTCAGGTTTGTGGAAACTTGTCAGTTGATCAGTAGTAAAAAGAAAAAAAAATCACCAGCTGTGACTGGTGTGAACATCCCTGTAAAAACAACGTCGTAAAGGCCGTGTGGCAATTTTGACAAAATTTGTTGTTACTTTATATCAATGCTAGCCACGAGGTAATATTGGCGTAAACACTTTCTTCTTTTATGTGCTGTGTCCCTTTCCTTAGTGCGTAATCATGGCTCTCCACAACACTCTATTCTTTGTAGTTATAAGCAATGTTTGTTCTCTTAGTATCGTTCCTTGTCTCTAGTCTTCTATTCATTTAAACAAACCCGTTAGATAGATCGCTCGCTATTTCCCCTCTGTCCATATTGCCTTCAATATGTCCTGTAAGTATCAAATCCTCGAATCTTTCTTTCCTCATTCTGTGCTCCATACATACCAACTGTCTGATTCTAAGTACAACTTTTCTTTTGGTTTCTTTTTCACTGCCGATAGCATTCCCAGCATCTATCTAAAGAACCACATCTGTCGTCTCAAATTTCTTCATCTGTAAGTAGTCATCGAGCATTCAATGTCATATAGATAGATAGATTGATATTACAATAATTCTTTTCTAACAAGATTTTTGAAAGCATCTTCCGCTATTCCAATGTGCTTTCGGATTTCTGTGACCCATGATCTATCGCCCGTTGCAAAGTTTCCCATTGTTCACTTTCTGTACTTACTAGATGATGACGTCTCCAATTTGTAAGTCGCATCTTCGGCTGCACCGTTTACTATCTCGACCATGCAGACTGTCTTCTTGTAATTAATGGCCGCTCCTTCCAGTTTTCTTTTACTACATTCTTTAGTAGTTCCTGCAGTTTTCTTTCTTTGTTTTCCACAAACATGGCGTTATCTGTGAATCTTATGTTGTTAAGATTTTGTCCACCAATATGAAATAAACAGAATGAGATTTTTCTTAATATTAAATTAATATTACTGGCGCAGTTGAGCTCGCTAGATGTGCCGTAAATTCTATGCTAACAGTTTCTTCTCTGACACTTCTCGCTTGTGGAACTCCCTTCCGGTTCCATGTTTTCCAACCAACTTTAATCTGCAAAAATTTAAATGCAATGTCAACCGCTATCTTCTGCCCACTTTAATACTCGCTTCTCTTTCTGCCCATCATTAATGTTTCTGTTCCTAATACTACCCAACCCTGTAAACCCTTGTGTTTTTAATGGCATTACTGACTTGCTTGGGGTGATTCAGAGTAAAAACATATTTTGGAAAGTTTACTCAAACTTAGAAAAGTTCTAAAATAGCACAAAATTTAAAAAGCGATCTACGAATTTGTAACTGGAAGTATTTTTATAATAAATCATTTCCATGTCCAAAACAGTTTCTGTGTCCTTATTTTTTCTGGCGCCTTCTTCAATATTTTTGCTACAATAATGCTGAAGTCTTCCAGTCTGTCAGTTTTTCTGTCTCATTTTAATTCTTCGGCTAAATTATGGGATTTCTTTTTTCGGTTTGTTTTGTCTCACTTTTAGTCTGTTGGTGTCATAAGTGTTTTTGACTAGATGCAGTCTATTTGCTTGGAGGTAATAGTCTGTCAGGATCTCAATGTTCAAGAGCGTTTTACTATTTGATTATTATTTTTTCTGTTTTATAAGTCTCTTCATGTTTCTTAATGGTAGGCATCTTCTATTATCAGTATTATGTAGTCGACATTTTCTATTGTCACCATTATATAGTCGCCATCTTCCACTGTCAGTGATATATAGTCCCTATCTTCTATTGTCACCATTATAGAGTCACCATCTTTTACTGTCACCGATATATAGTTGACATCTGTTGTAGTCGCCATTTTTTGTTAAATCCATTATACAGGGTGTCCATAAAGTTCGTGTGCACTTTATTTGTATTTGCGATAGAAATAATTTGTAAAAAAAGTAAATCTATATTTTTTAAAGGTTTTATTGAAATTTTATTTAAGTTTCCACATCTCCTCCATCATTAGCAATACAAAGGGTAATACGATTTTTCAGTTCACGGAAAACATTTGCCAACTGATTTACAGTGATGCCTGAAATCACATTAGTTATTTTAGCTATACTTAAAACTAGGTACATTAAACTTTATAACATTTTTTATAGATTATTTCTATCGCAAATACAAATAAAGTTATAAATTTTTTAAAGTGCACACGAACTTTATGAACACCCTGCATAGTCATATTTTATATTTTAATATCCATCAATATGTAGTCGCCATTTTATATTGTCTCTATTCGCCATATTTTGTTGCCTTAATGTTATCGTTGCCATTTTCTATTGTCATCATTTTATAGTCACCATTTTCTATTGTCATATGTTTCCTGATTAAGATAAAATTACACTGTGTTAACCAAGCCTTGGTTAAGATAATCTTAACGTTTCTGCAGGTTTCATTAATCAGCCAAGACAATAAGTGACTAACGAGTTGTATCATAATCGCCCACTTGTAAAGTTGTAGCCAGTTTGCATCAGGTACGGTTTGGGCGCCAAATAGTAGGCAATAGAAATAGATGTCATCGAGAAAGGAAGAGAAGAAGAGAGAAAGAGATAAGTCTGTGGGTGACATTGGTTGGACAATCTGACAATAGATTACTCTGCCGATCTCCTTCGCTGAAAAATACCCACTCCGTCAAGACCCACCATTACCGGACATTTTCAACCGATCAGTCTTTAACTGACTTTCAATTCGATCTTGAAATATATATATCAAATCTCATTATCATGACGGGCGGACTTCAGCGCTAGATTAGACACAGACAATGCCGCGGAGGGGATGTTGAAAGTAATTTTAGTAAATTCATTATAGTACATGCCCGACCGATGCATTAATATGTGACATCATCAGCGCAGCATTGTTCTTGTCACGAGTACCATGGTGATAATAAACACAAATACACCCCACAATTCATTTGTCTTCCTTTCTGCACCAACCGCCGACAGGTGTTGTCGAACTTCTTGAGAATTAGAACTTCGCACTTCGTCAATTGGTAACACTGAAGTGTCGAATTTACATTCGTTTCGCGCACAGTGTTCCAATTTTCGGGTACCAAAATGTTTGAGTAAGTGTGCCGGAGCCGAGTTTGGAAAGTATAGAATTTTGTCTGAAATCTTGAAAACAAGCTTATACAAGATCTGCCAGCCGAAAGTTCGCGGAACGTGAGGCGTGAAATGGCTTTCTCAAAGAAAAAAATAAAATGATAGCTAAATTTCTTAACTTTCTAGAATGTCGAGAGATGTGCGAAATATCTGGCAAAGAACGGTAAACGCCTGCATATTTAAACAGAGTAATTGTTCTGTTTTAACGTGAAATTTTGTTTCATGATTTTTCTTACTAAAACATTTGTGAGTTACTTAAAGCCGAAATATATTTTGGATTATACAAATATTTTAAAGAATGGATATTGCATGAACAAGCTTTTTTTTTTCTTAAGAATAACGATGAATTTTCCAGACATATTTTCGTCTATGTGACGCATATCTGGGGGAAGAGATAGATTCAGCGCGTGAGTGAATATAACAAACCCGGCTATAATTTACGCCACCCGCACATCCACATTATATTTTGGGTAGCAACTTGTAGATGTTTCCGGGAACTCCTTAAAATGTAACGATGGAAGCAGGATAGATAGTTTTTTTTTTAATTTAAAATTTTTTTCGTATGCAAGTTTCACGAAATATTGAGAAGCCGTTGTTGATTAATATTTGTTAATGAAACATGCATAAACCAAAGATTGCTGCCTAAATATGGAACTATATATATATATATATATATATATATAGTTGTATATTTAGGCAGCAATCCTTCGTTTTTGCATGTTTCATTAACAAACACTAATCAACAACGGCTTCCCTAGCCACCAACAAATTAGACTATTTCTACCCAAAGTAAATAATAACGATATTGAAAACACAGTCAAAAATTACATAGACAATTATTACAAAAGCCAGATACACATTAACTACAAACAAGACGAATCTTCACTTAGAAATATTATAAAGAAATACACTACCCCAATTGATCCGAATAAAAAAATCAAATTAATTATCCATTATTAGGTTGGTGCAAAAACAATGACGTAATAATGTCGGTTTTTGACGTTAAAAAATACGTCAAAAAACGAAATTATTACGTCATTATTTTTGCACGAACCTAATACAAAAAATTTAAGACAGCTAACCTTATCCCTAAAAATAACAACACACCCGCTAAGTCAAAATTCAAATGCCCCTTAAGGAACTGTAATCCTGATCAAAGCAGACTCATAAATAATTACATCGGTTACACAACTACATGCTTATCCAGACGCTTTACGTTACACCTATCTGATCACAGCTACATTAGAACCCATTTAAACACACACACAGATTTATCCGATTCCATTAGGAACATACTAGTAGAAAACACAAGTATATTAACTGCATCCACTTGCAAAAAAAACTGGCAGCTTTAATAATAAAAAAGAAAAAGCCAACTCTTAACAGTATCAACTATGAACAAGGCCACAATATGCTAACCGTATTCGGAAATTAAAAACATCTCTATAACACACTAAGACATAAACATAATGCACACACTCAATTATGCTGAAAAATTGAATCATCCTTGATAATGGCTAAAGGTATAGACGAAAGCTCTCGGAAATATAAAAATTTGGTCAGTTCTTACACACCCTTTGTCCAGAAAAGAAACACAAGAACATATGTTTCATTAAAAAGGACAGACAAGGTAATACCGTTAAGCATTTTATTTAATTTTTCTTGTGTTCTTGTGTTTCTTTTCTGGACAAAGGGTGTGTAAGAACTGACCAAATTTTTATATTTCCGAGAGCTTTCGTCTATACCTCTCTCTCTCTCTCTCTATATATATATATATATATATATATATATATATATATATATATATATGTATATATATATATATATAGAGAGAGAGAGAGGGGGGAGAGTGACAGAGGATGCGATGGGTAAATTGTTGTCTAAATTACACTAAAATGAAAATAACACTAACATCTTTTTGTGATGTCAACGAACACTCGTTTGACACTTTTGTGATGTTAACGAAAAATCGTTGTCACTTTCGTAATGCTAGTTGTAGTAGAGACTTTGTAATCGCAGATACAACAATAGTACGTCGTTGGACAATACTGGCGTCAGACGCCTTCGAACATCATTCGTACTAATAGTACTTACTCGATAATGCTCGACTAGTAATCCGTATAGTGATACGAATAGAGAAATAGTATAGTGAATAGAGTAGAAAAATAGCGGTCTGTATAGTAATAGAGGATAGACTAGAAATAGAGATCAATCTAGACATCACGCGACTTCCTACATATGCCTTTCCTCTATGGTCTCGTGATCCACAATTCATTAATGGGATCACCCGTGTTTGCTCACTGGCAATCTATGTTCAAACTCAAGTGTCGGCAGCGACACTTTATTCCTATATAACAATCTTATTTTAGTAGATATATTTACTAAAATTTCACAAAAATATCTTGAAATACTAAAGAGTAAATTTATTCAGGAAAATGGACATTAATTTCAAACATACATTTTTACTCAAAAATCAGAAAAAAATACAGCTGAAATATCTAGGATGTATAATAAGAATGAAGGCTTGGAGAATTTGATACTCACGGGACATATAAAGAGTAAAAGGGACAAAGGTAGGTAGCGAGATACCTACCTAATAAGTTCCTGTAAATTGATAGCAGAACAGGGAGTGATAGGGATGGTAAGAAGACGAACGTTACTACAAAAGATAAGATGTTGTGAAGGGCCACAATCGCCTATGTCCTGAATGGATACAGTATATAGAAGAAGTAGACCTTTACCTCGCAGGTAGCCATTCACAAGTACTACAAATACAAAGCCAATTTAAAAGTAAATTTTAGTTTTGATTTTGACTAGGAAAAGGTGGGAATGACTACGTTTTTAGGCTATGAAATTTTTAGCCAGATATTCTAATGCTTAAATAAACGTCCCCCGCTTTTTAATTTATGGATTTTTTCCATCTAGCAAGGGTTTATTAGGAACACACTTATCGTTTATCCATTTTTGACTTTTTTATGGATGTCTATTTACAAGATGTGGCATAAATGGTTATAGCAGAAGTTCTTTAGCTGGAAGTATCTTCTCAATGATCAAGTCCTTCCTAACTGTAGTTCTTAACGACCATTTCTTCCTGAAGGTAGTTCTTAGGGGCCTGATCTCTGAGGCACAGACGATCAGCGAAAACGTCCCCTAAAGCTTACTTCATGGCCCAAGCCTGTTTCTCCTTTACATAAATAATCAGCCTAAGAGTATATACTCCGATCATTTGTGAGTAGCTATCCTGATGATGGAATATTGCTGTCATATAAGAGCTGGAGCCCCTGCTGTTCGTCTTAGGGTCCTCGACAAAACCCAGAGACGGATATGCAATGTGGTTGGCCCTGATCTTTCATCTCGTTTACAGTCGCTCTCTCACAGACGTGCCGTCGCCTCCCACTGTCTTTTCTACAAATACTTCCACGGTAACTGCCCCGACTAGCTATTTTCGCTAGTTCCCTAACTGCATGAATTTAAACGTGCCACTAGGTCGGCATCTCAGTCCCACTCTTTCACTGTGGAAGCGGTTAAATGTAGCCGTCTCTTCTACTCCAATAGCTTCAGATCTTGTACTTCTCGTCTGTGGAACTCCATTCCTCTTACTTGCTTCCCTGATAGCTATAATCTCCAGCTATCCACTGCCTTGATCTATTCCCCGTCCTTCTCTTCATCCTTTCCTCTATCACTTGTGATCCCACTTTCTGTAACCCCTTGCATGCTAGTGTCACTCCTGCCTTGCTTGCTGTGAAAAGTTAAAAAAAGAAAGAAATGATACAATGGTATATGTACAACCTCCAAATCTATAGACGACGAGACCCCAACAGCTGTTCTCTCCTCTGACCTAGCTTTAACAGCACAGTAAGGGAAAAATTGGCCGATCACAGTTAATGTTTCGAAATTTAAAAAATACAGTGACATTACATCACCGGCTCTGAATTTTCACCTGCCGAGAAGAACTGTGTTCTCTTAGTGACGCTCCGTACATACAATCCATCGCTAAAGATGCTGGAAACATGGTCACTTCCCTGTAACCCGCCAGTAAGTACCTGACCACTACTGCTATCCCGTACCAGATCAAACCTAAAATGGAGTACTGCTGTCATATACGGACAGGAGCTGCACAGTCTTCACTTTCCAGTCCAAAAGTATCTCCACGTACTTGTGGGTGATTAATTATTTTCCACCCTACAACCGTTTTTCCTGCAGACGAAACGTCGTAAGTATCTCGTTACTATATCACTATTTTAATGGAAAGTGATCAGACTACGGTTATCAACAAGGAGGTAGTTGATCACGAGAAACAACTCCCTAAACGACAAGCAATATGGATTGCGTTTCTCTGGGTCCATACTTATGTTTGAAGTCATCATTAATCAGTAAAGCTCTCAATGGTAGCTTCGTGACCAAAGCAATTGCTTTAGATACCTCAAAAGTTTTTGACAAGGTGTGGCATAAACTCTGCAACAATGGCATTTCTGAAAGTCTTTTCTCTCGAGTAGATCCATGAATGTCGTTGATAATAGCTGGTACTCTAATTGGATTGATTTATTGATATCATTGCTTATCAACCCTTTCTGGGTTGTTTAAAACCGAAAAATATTTCGGATTGTAAGACGCTGCTTACAGTAGCCGGTGTTGCTAAGCGATCTCCCATCGAAGTAGTGACTCGGCTTGACATTGCTTAACTTCGGTGATCGAATGAGGACCAGTGTTTTCAGCGTGATTTGACCGTAAGCGACCAGACCTCTGAGCCTCTTGAGATCAATGCAGGCGTCTCCTAAGAATATTTCTTCGATACTACACTATTTCTGCTTTTTATTAACGATCTCCCCAAGAGCATTCTCAGATCATTAGTACATGCTTATGTAGATGTTACCACATTTTATGGAAGCCTCTCTAAGCATCGTGATATACGTAGCCTTGTAGCTGAACTATGCTCGTACCAACTGTAACAATACCATGTGAGGGGAAATGTGGCTTGCAATTTTCAATACAGCCAAAACAAAGCTTATATTATTTCATTACGAACAGAACCTGATTATTTTTCAGTCTTAACGTGGCTCTACGCTTTGAAATTTTATTGGGACTCAAGTTCACTCCCGACTTGAAGTTGAACTCGTATACAAGATCCATTGTTAAAAATGTTGGCTCAATCTGTCGCTCTAGAAAGCATATGCTTCTGTCCTACTTTACCTTCATAAGGGTTAGATTAGGCGCCCCCATCTCATATCTGGACAGAAGCTGCTCATTTCTCACTTTCTAACCTAAATAGAAGTCAAAATCATATAAGCGTTCTTGAAATATCATTAAAAGGTAAAAGTATAGTGCTCTGTTCCATCGCCAATCATGTTAGTATTCATGTTTGTGGTACAATACCATGAGAGGGAGAAAATGGTGCTTCATCTCACTTCCACTCATCTTGATCAGTACTCATGTTAATGTTTCAATACAATAACAGAAAAAAGTAGTGCTCTGTCCCATCGCCAGTCATCTTGATCACTATTCATGTTAATGACATAAGACGATGACATAAAGATAATGGCGTTCCGTACCACCGCCAGGCATCTTGATAAGTATTCCGGTTAATGGTGATTATGAGATAAATATAGTGCTACATAATGTTCATTTTATTGACCTCAATCATGTTAGTGGCACAACACCGTGATAGGAAGACAATACAATAATGTTCCATCCCACTGGCAGTCATCTTGATCAGTATTCATGTTAATGTTGAAATACCATGAATGGGAAAGGCAGTGCTACGCTCCACCGCCATGGCGTGTAGATGAGCAATCCACGCGCCCATAATCAATGCTGAAGTCTCTGACTGCAACAGGCCGTATTCTTGTTGCTGGCGGTAAACGAATATCGTTATTATTATCAGGATTTATATATAGGATCAAATGTTCTTCTTTGGTCTCGCTCATTGAACATGGATGAATTAACGAAACTATTGCGAAGAAACCACGTTCTTCATTTTATTGGCCAAATAACTGATCATGAGCCTTACCATTCCGGCATTGAACTACACTTCCGGAAACCACCAGTCCAACAACTATCACTGAATCACCGATGATTTTACCCCTCACCCTACGGTTTATTTCCTTCGGGCAAAAAGCCAAGAGCATCGCATCTCTTAAAAAACGCATTACTCTTAAGAGCACGGCTTTTTAATTCCCTCTTTGTATTGTCCTATATACTAACACCGTTTTATTAATGTATTATTCAAACACTGTCTATGTGTAAACTATGGAGATGGGTGGCGTTGTGCTTACTGATGCGTACCGTTTATTATATGATCCTCATTTTTCAAGTCTCCTTTCGCAGCTGATGTAAGTAAGATCAATGCCCTCTTTATTCATGTTTATCGTAGTTTGAAGTTTATGTTCTCACAGTTCAGTAAACACACTGCGTAATAGCCAGAAGATTAACAAACTGATTTACAGTTTATTCGATTCACATAGAGAGAGATTTTCTCTTATCAGCATTTGAACGGCCCACACGATGGCAGTCAGCCATCGTCGTCATATAACACTAATACAGTAATGATGTATTTTTGTTGAACTCCTTAGTAATTTGCGCGAGAAAGATTGGCGGGTTAAAATACCTTACTTAACAAAAAAAAAACAAAAAAAAAACAAAGAAGAAAATTTCGAACTAAAAATTTGAAGGTTTTTGAAAGGCGTTCTTGTTAACTGGGTAACCGTAATGTCACAGGTAGGATTTATTAAGTGGATGCGTCGACATTTTTATTCGCTCTTATATACAGTGAGAAAATCTAGTGCTATATGAAAAATATTTGGTAAGGTTGTATTTTTTAAAACAGTTCCCGAACCCGATAAACGTTGGTAGTATTTCGTCTTTGTTTTTCTTTTTTTAGCGTGAAACATAAATTTTTCCTACATAAAAAATTTAATCTTGTTTTTTTAAATTTTTTTATTTCATTTTTTATGTACTTTTTCTAAATTTTTTCATTATTCACCGTAAATAAAAAAGACAATTAAAAAGAAGATAAACGAAAGATAATGGAAAATAGAGTATAATATATATTTTGAAATAAAAAATCCACATTTCAACCAAAAACGTTTCTTTTTAAAATATACACTTTTCTCTCGTTGGAACAACTATAACATCTTCCATATATATATATATATATATATATATATATATATATATATATATATATATATATATATATAAGATAGATATAGATACATCCGCAGAAACATTACTTCAGCTCGATGAGGTTCTTTTTAGAGGACGAAACGCTTTTAAACAGAATTGTCACTGCCCACTGACATTACAACTACTCTGGTATTTCCTTAACTTTAGTCATTTTGTACTAACGAATGAAACATTTCTAGAAATAAGATTTGATATTGAAACACTGAGACGTACGATTCTTTCTCTAAAACATTTTTACCAAATATTGACACTTTAATCTGTTTTGAATTTATCGAAAAATCCAACTATAAATTCTTTCTCAGTGAGCTTTTGATGTAAAACATGACACAATGCATAGGATTTATTTTCTTATAATTCATTTTTTTTGTCAGTGACTTTGTCTCTTCATGGAAAGAAGCATTAACCCAGAATTTTCCGAGATTTGTAACAAGCACATTTTTGAAAACTACGAATTTTTTTTCAAAATGTAAGTATAATGCGAAATGGGGCCCTTACTTTGTGCCCATTACTTAAAGTAAACCAATTTGTAATCATTTTCGTATAATTGTATACTCTATAGTTCACAATCCGACGGAACGTTAAATATATATATATATATATATATAAGGGAAGATAGACGTCAACACTCAGAGGCGACAGTTTCATGCTAGATGCAATCGTCAGATCACTAGGGTTGACTTCTATGTTCACTTTTATATTTACATACGCTCTATCTCTGATATTGAGTACTTTATCCCATAAATATAACATATCTTAAGACTATATTTCTTCATATATATATATATATATATATGTATATATATATATATATATATAAAGAGAGATAGATAGAGAGAGTGAGAGAGAGAGAATTTCGAAAAGTTCGACTATCGTATGTTTCGCTTATTTTTAAACTTAATGAAAATAACATATTTTAAACAGAATTAATATGTAGGCAGTTTAAAACTCTTATAAACGGGCGGGGGCCGCCGATTCAGTAAATGGATTCTTGTCTTTTCAAACTATAACAAGACGTCGATTGATTACTTGTTTGTATTTTACAGCTTATCAACTCTTCGTTGGTTTTTTAAAGCTGAAACATTTTGAATCGTAAGATTAATTTTTTTGAGTGATTATTACATTAATAATTTTTGGGAGAACGACAATGATTTTTTTTAAGTCCTACAGTTTAACCCATAGCTGGAGGAGAAGTTGGATCAATACCTTTTCGAAGGGTACTCTCGCGTAAGTGAATATAAACAACTCGAATAGATTTCGAACACGGTTCTCCAACTTCTCTTTCTCAGGTGCTATCACGCCATCTGCACGACTTTGCAGAAGATATATTTTTTTTAACGAAGATGTTCACCATATACAAGTCGGTTCTATAAAGTATCAGTTCGTAGGAAGAAGCTGCTCAAGTGGAACTTACATCTCACCAAATGAATAAGAAGCTAATGAGGTTGGTTTGCTACAATATGCGTGGCATAGCGGGTCTTAGTCATAAAGGTTAAAACTGGTGGAACTGTTATATATGTGCGTATGTGTGTATTACACGACACACACATACACACACACACAGAGGGCGCGTATCAAGTTATAGTGATTAGGAAACACTAATTCTTTATATAGCGCTGAGAAAAATACCCCCCCCCACACACATATATATATATATATATATATATATATATGCAACTGACATCAAAAAACACATTTATATAGATACACATATATAGACACATATATAAACACATATATATACATATACATATATATATACATACACACATTATACACATATATGTACATACACACATAATATCTACATATATATACATACACACATAATATATACATATATAAATATACACACATTATACACACATATATACATAGACATACACACACACACATATATACATATATATATACATTATATATATATATATATATATATATATATATATATATATATATATAAGTTTTATTAAAGACGCCTGACAAGGTACAGCGATTAGCCTTTTTATTCAAGTTTTTACATTTGCTCAATTATGTTGTCTTCGATATCCGAGCGCTTTCGGCAATTGTGTTATCCATTATATAAATCATATATATATATGAGTATCTATATATATGAGTATAGTGATTTTTACAAACACTCTCATCACGTTACGGCCGGGTTCATAGTTGATATTATAAGAATGCCAATAGATACACCTATATAAATATGTACACAGCTAAAAATAAGAAAAAAAAACATCCTTGATAATGGAAAAAATTGAATAAAATGTTTAATCGCACTACTTCGTCCGTCGTTTTTAATCAAACTTGCATAAAAGATGGTTTTCTACCCAAATACATACACATTATATATATATATATATATATATATATATATATATATATATATATATATACATACATATATATATATATATATATATATATATATATATATGCGCCACAAAATGAATGTATTATATCATTAGTTATGAATGCTTTATTGAAAACGTTAATTTCTGAATGTCAGTTTAAGATTGAGAAATGATTTCCAAAGGGGCGCTCTACTAGACTTTCGATATTTTGCTAGTATCAAGAACGTCCTTAGCGTTGTCCCTCAACTACATTGATATTCACAGTCCTTACATCAGAAAAAAAAAAAAAAATGCCTGCAACAAAAAGAAAAAAAAATAGCATTCATATTCGATGACTCAGTGACCTCCAATAGCTAATTCAACCCCTTAGTTAGAGATCTAACTTCCTTCTTCCCATACCAAATAAAAACTTTCTCGTGCGTCATCAGAGTCCATTCCTGGCGAAAAATGACCAGTGCCATTTATCGAAAGTAGAATAGTCGTTCCGATATTTTTATTCATTACATTTTCAGAGCAATTCTTTATATTTGTTTTTCTCGCCGCTCCCTTCCTTTTCCTATCTCTTCTTTCTTTCGCTCAAATTGCAGTTCAGCGGCAAACACACTGACTTCATTGTACGAGAATACATTGTGTTTTCAGTTCGCAAGGAAGCGTAAAATAGTTTATGTTTGGACCCTCACTGTAATAATAGTCCCGGTATCATAAAGAAGACGACAACAACAGCAATAATAGGAAATAGGAAATAAAGAAAGAAAAGAAAATGACTAAAAAAAAATCTGTCTATGAAAGGTCGTCGTCATGTGCTGTATTGGACAATCTGACATCACTCCGGAACCACTCTCCATAGTGACCATCTGAAGACACTACCAAGTCCAGAACAACAAACGTAGGTATTGATTGGTTAGAAATGGCGATTCCATTGAAAACAAACATGCACACTCTTTATTTGTTTTCCCATTATTTTTTATCCGTTCAGATGACTGGACAGTATTCACTGCGGAACTTTATTATGACTTTGTTGTCAGGGGAAAAAAAACAAAAAAAAAAAACAACAAGGTATATCTTCCTCCCTATTCTAAGCATTTGATCATCATTATTGTTAATATATTCTGTCTTGTTCTTTGCTTTAGGGATCCAGTATTTTCAAAGAGCGTACAATGCTGTATCTGACTGTCTGAACTTATCCAGGTGTGTCTTTGGTCACATCAAAAAGAGTCGACCAATCAAAAATTCAACTAGATGTCAGGTTACGTATAACAATGATTTGCCAATAAACAGAAGAGAAATAACCTCCCCAACAAAAAGACACAGACTTAAAATATATATATATATATATATATATATATATATATATATATATATATATAGAGAGAGAGAGAGAGAGAGAGAGAGAGAAAAGACAGAGATAAAGTAAAAAGCGACGTTGAATGTATATAGAATGCATTTAAAAGCGAGTCTTATTTAAGTTATTCAAGAATCTATCTTACATATCTATAAGTCTACCAATCGTTCATGCTTGGTATATTCCCGTCACATATGGTTCGATGCCTCTGTTATTTACCTTGAGCTCTTTGATACAACCCAAAGAAGAATCAGCAATATTATTGGTCCTGATCTAGCTGCTCGGCTTCAGTCACTTTCCCATCGCCGTAAGGTTGCCTCTCTACATCTTTATAAATACTTTCTTGACAATTGTTCAGATGAGCTCTTCACTATGATACCTAGACTTTATGAATTTAAGCGTAGTACTAGACTGGCATCGAGATCTCATCAATTTACAGTTGATCTGGCTAGATGTAACCATAAATTCTATGCTAATAGTTTCTTTTCTTGCATTTCTTGATTGAGGAACTCTTTTCCAGCTCCATGCTTTCCAGCCAACTTTAAATCTGCAAAAATTTAAATGCGATGTCAATCGTTATCTACTCTCCTTCTGATTACTCTTTTCTCTTTACACTCATTAGTAATGCTTCTGTTCCTAATTGCTTCATACCATGTAACCATGTGTGTCTTAGTGGCTTTACTGCCTTGCATGGGGTGATACCATTTAAAGAAGACTTTCCAGATGGTTCGTTTTTCTTCATTTTAAAAGCATTTTCTTCTTCTTTGTAGGAAATACAAACTTCTCTACCTGCCACAATACTGAAATCCCAGATTTAATATTTGTAGAAAAATGAAGCTAAGTTTGCGATAATAGATTGTAGTCTCGCAGTAGTGCAATGGTTAATGAACTAGTCGAGCATAACTGTTTAGTGAGTTCGATCCCCACAGGATACCACCCAAGTGTCACCTTGTATCAGACTAGGCATGGTTTGGACATACTTATATTTCTTTTCTGTCTTTTGGTATAAATAATTATGTATGCACCCCACTATACCCAACAGAGCAATATCGGAGTTCGGTTCCCGGTATAAAGTTAGAATGGTACATTTTTCAGCATGCACCTCTCCACTTGTAAGGTTAGTATAGCACAATCTCAGTGTTATCTGGATTAAAAAGTCCAGAATGAGCCGAAAAGTTGCGACTATATATATATATATATATATATATATATATATATATATATATATAAAGACGTGTGGAAAATCAACCAAATATAAATAATATAAACTCCTCGTACCAGATAATCATATATTTTTTCATTTTATTAAATGCGCAGTTCCAGGGCCGGCGTTAGGGTTTTCGCCCCCATCCCCCGAAACTTGATATGGAGCCTCCCATTCTCCCATGTGTAGATTTTTTAAAAATTCCCAACCTGGGGGCCACAGACCATCGAAGGAAAATTGGGGAAGAGACAGCGCTTTTTTTTTTAAATTACCAAAAATCAGGGAATTATCAAATTTAAATGAAAATTTCAGTACATATTCATTAATTATTTAATTTTATAATGAATAGTTTTTTATTTAAAATAAATCTGAGAACATGTTATTCTTTTTGTAATAACCACCAATGACTAAATTTTACTCGAAAAAATATGTTTAAGCCGTACATTTTTACATTTCCATAAAGATTAATCACCTACGCATCTATGCTGAAAAAAAAGTTACAAAGATTCCAACACAACACAAATGGGATTGTCCTAAAGATTTGTTTTAAAAACACTATTTCAGCCTTCCGGAAATTTTTTCATCTTTAAACATTTTTATTTTTTAAGTGATCATTTTCACGATTTTATCTTTCTAGAAATGTAAAAATAGTAACTATAAATTTATTTATTCTTGTTATTTCTCCTAAACCTTGTTCTGCCATCCATTTTTCTAAAGCTCGCCAGGTAGATTTATGCACAGTTTTCCTCTGTCCCTCTTGCTTCCAGTGCGTCCTGTGGATGCCCGGATAATTCGGAAACGGAAATTTCAGTAACAAAAGATTCTGTAATTTCGACAAGGTAAGAAAAATCGTTAGCAATGAAATAAAAGTCGATTGAAAATTGATTTTAGGGCCGTTCTGAGTTGAGGATTTAGGGGCTAAGCCTTTTACCTATATTTTTGAAATAGAAATGAGGCTATATAATTTTTACTTCTTTAAAAAGAAATAACTATCTAAAATTTGATTTATTTACACTGTTTTATTAAAATAAATTGAAAAGAAGATACAAGAACTTTACTTTATATCTGCTTTAAACCAATACAGTACAGTAATTAAATAAATACTTATTTTAAAATATTGGAGGTGGGGATAGCCTTCTAAACCCTCATCCAGAAAGTACGGACCTGCTATTGTTGCAGTGATGATTTATTTGAACTGGAACCCGTGATTTTTTTAGTTTAAAGAGTGGGTAGCGCCCTCCAGAAACTACGACCCTGGTTTGGTTGTAGTGGGGTTTTATCCAGATTCCCATACTTAATTTTAATAGTTACATTTAAAAAATATTGGGGATGGGTGCCTAGCTCCTTAATCCCTCCTCTGCAAGTACGGCCCCAGTATTGTTGTAGTGGGATTTTTCTGGACCCCACGATTTTCAGTTATTTAAATAAAGTGTGTGCGCGTGTGTGTGTGTGTGGGGGGGGAAATCCTTACTCCAAAACGGCCCTAAAGTCAAATTTCAGTCAACTTTTATTTCATAGTTACCGAATTTTCCTGCCTTATTAAAGTTACCGAATTTCCGTCCTGGGTAAGACGATAAACTATCAGGTCATCCCATAAGTTCTGTCCGAATTTAACTTTTTGTTAAAATGAACGAAATGTAAAGATTATTTTATAATGTCTAATAAAGCTGAACATTATTTTTATGTTTAGATGCATTTAAACTGATCAAATTTTATTTGAGAACAATAAAATTAAATTTTGTTTGATTAAAACCCTGCTAACATAGAAGTACCCAAGAATCATTTGAGGCACATAATGCTTTATGAGTTCAAGAAAGGAAACTCAGCAGCTGAAGTGGCTAAAAACATTCAATCAGTTTATGGAGAGGAATGTGTGAATGAAAGAAATTGCAGAAGATGGTTTGCAAAATTCAGAGGTGGAAATTTCACCCTTGAAGAGGAAGATCAAACCGGATGTCCATTGGAGTTTGATGAAAAGCTTCTTGAAGCAGCACTTGAAGAAAATCCTGCTTTATCAGTAGAGGAATTGGTAGTGGTTCTCAGTTCAGACCATACAACTGTTCATCGTCATCTTCAACAACTTGGAAAAGTTCCTAAACTTGGAAAATGGGTGCCTCATGAATAGTCTGAAAACAACCTCAAATCCCGAGTTGACATCTGCTCTTCTCTCTATTCTCGCCAACTTGTTTCACCTTTTTTGGATAGACTTGTGACTGGCGACGAAAAATGGATCTTTTATCGAAATGTTAAGCGTTGTAGACAGTGGCTTAGTAAAGTGGAAGCACCTTTTAGGGTCCCAGACATGGGCAAGTAAGTGGACCTCTAAGCTGGGGTCAAAACTATGAAACTTCTCCTTTTATGAAAAGATATTCTATATGTTTTCTTTTATGGCGTGTCTACTTTTCCTAATGTTTTTACACTATTTACATTGTTCTGTTGTCCTCATCTTTGTTGCCAGTATTCACTACGTTTCGGCCGTTGTATGCTCCGGCCTTCTTCAGGTAATTGGAATTTTGAACTGAACCTTTCATTTCGTCTCATCACCTGAAGAAGGCCGGAGTGTACAACGGTCGAAACGTCGTGAATATTGGCAACAAAGGAGAGGACCGCAGTCCGAACAATGTAAACAGTGTAAATAATTACAATAGCTCATTTCAAAAATATAGACAGATACTTTCTCAATTTGATTTAGGTACACAGTTTTAATGTATAAATTTATTTGGTTATGTGTAACTGTGCAGGCAGGAACAGAGGAATCGGAGAGCCAAGTTCGAATTCCAGTCGAGTTCATTACATTCAGTTATGTGCAAATACCGTTGGGGAAAAGTATGAATCCATCTCTTCACCTCCCAGCAGGTCATATAGTCTTGGATGGCAACCAGTCAGGCCAAGCACAACCCACACCATATGGTGGTCTTCCATGGGCGTTGCCAAGCTATCTGAAAGGATCATGAGGAGGAATCGAATTATCATCATCCCGGATCAACAGATCGGCCTGTGGGAGGTTGTCTGCTTCTTCTACCTTCAGGTCTTCTTAGTGATTAAAGCATTTGATAGACTGATATTTCCCATCTGTCAGTGTTCGCTTACAGACTGTTTTTCCTTTAATATCGATGCAGTACTTATACTTTTAAAATATAGAGCCCCACTGCTTTAAGGGGAAATATATCATCTGCTTTTTTTTTTTTTTGTTTGGTTTTATTACACCCCCCCCCCCGTTTGTTGGGGTTAATTTTTTTCATTTTTATAAACATTGATTTTGTTTCTCGAGATTTATATTTTAATTTAAATATTATAATTAACAATAACAAACAGAACAATTTCCAGACTATCGCATCTGGAGCAACTCATTGATGAATATCAGCATCCAACAAGGGGTACGAAAGTGTAATAGCGCCCATTTTGTTTTTATATTGTCTATGCTACAGTATTTTTTTGTTTCGCAGGGACATGGTTAAACTATTCAGTTTTAAAAAAATGATTTACTATGTCGTTTGGCATAAATGGAATATTGGTTGTTTTTTTTTCTTTTCAGTATGAACGTGTGAAGAAAATTCTTTTTGAAACACAGCTAATAATAACTATTGAAAAAAAACTCCTGTATTTCTCGATCTTTAAAATTAGCGTGATGATTTGTTACAATTTTTTTTTCGTAGGTACGATCATAAGTACAAAAAGTAAATAAAAAAAATGTTTATAAAGTTTTTCATTCTTTCTTTTTTTAGTTTGCATATTTTCTTTCCTTTTACATATCATAAATACAAAACTGAACAAACAGAACGAGTCTGCAAACAAAACAGTATTTTATCTTCCAATTAATAACGTTCAGCTTCAAAGAATGTTAAATAAAAATGTCGCCCTCTTACCTGTTAAACTCGTCATGTCCTCCTTTTGGAAATTCGCGATTTGTCTTGATTTTGTTCTCCGTACTGTGATTATGAACGACTTTTCAGTGATGGTCTTTAGTCTGTAGAGATCCATTTGTTCTATTCAAATTTCAGCAATAATTTAAGAAATGCCAATATAAGTGTTAATTTCCTGAAGAGACTGTAATGACAAAAGTACGCATATGTAGGTTTTAAGAAAGCTTTATTTAACTAAGGATATTTATTTCTGTTTATACAGAAAATGTGGCACAGGGCCAAAAAAGTGGAAAAAGGACGGTCTTCTTCTGTCCTAACTTTAAACTTAGCTAGCCACAAATGCTGGCCCAATCAATACAAACAATATTCCTTACGCCAAAACAACACATTCTTACGTATCTTTCTCACCACATCCACCATAATACCTGAATGTCTCCATGAATTTATCGTCTGTGGAGGGAGGGAAATAAAACAACAATTTGAAATTTGAAAAACTCGCCCCAATGAGTATTTATAATATGAAATAAACTATTAGGTTGGTGCAAAAATAATGTCGTTTTCTCACATAGTAACATATGTGAGAAAACGACAAAAAAAAAAAAACTAAACAAAATCATGTTAGCAATAAACCCCCCACCCCACAATCACTAATTGTGGCAGAAACATCAGTTAACTGGATGAAATTAATGTGGGACTATAATAATGTAAAACATTCGTTAATCACTTACACAGACACGCACTCATTCAGACACAACAACAAATACGATAACACACACACGAAAACGAAAGTCGCCCCGCATCCATCAGAGAACTGACGTCATTGACCACCTAACGAGGGAGGGGATGGGGAATTAAACTTAAAGAAAAATAGGGCCAGAAATAAAAGGGGCCAATGAGCATACATATCCTAGGTAATTTTTATTGAAAAAGGAAACTAAAAATTCAAAAAAACAAATCTAAGCTAAACTAATTTTGGGATGGTTTGCTCGTGTTCAATACAGGTAAAGCAATATCCTGATGCCTAACCGACATCAAAGTACCACTCTAGGTCAAACCCTTTCACACGACACATACGTGCAAGATTCACCCACCTTTTGCCGAATTCTGATGAAGTGAGCCGCCGCTTTTTCGATGTAATGTTGACTTTAAGCTGGTGCTTAAAGTATAAGATCAGCTGGGAAGAAGTGAACCCTTCACCTTCATAGAATCCCTTCTGACGTGTCATCCAAATCACGACTCTCATAACACCTAGCAAGCATAAGAACACATAAAGTTCAGCCTTCTTCAGCGGCGGAGCCACATTGCTACAGACAGAAGCGGCCTCAAGGACAAAGAACTTTCTGTGCAGCATGCGAAACATGAGGCCTTCAACATACTTGCACAACGGCGCTACCATCCTGCAATGAAAGAAGGCATGATCAATGGTCTCGACTTCCTCACTACAGCGGCGGCATTTTGGATATTTCTCTAAGCCCGCTGTGCAGTCTCAGAGGGCCCCACGCATCACCAGCCAGGCGAGTGATACCTCATTGTTATTGAGACATTTCAACCCGGGCGCCCAAGGCCATATTGAGCGAAAATCCTGCTTCGTAAGACCGAGCTCGTCAATCAGTTCATCACGAACGCCCCCCACCAACTAACACCTGATATAATGCCTTACAACGTCTGGATATTGGAGAGGCCATCCGACGCCCATAAGAGGCGTTTCAGAGCACGACGACATTCACGGTAGAAGAAGCACTAGACTCAGGGTAAACGGGTGGCCTCCTCCTCGCACGAGGATGGTATCTTCTTACGGGCATCTTCCTTCCAGAAGACACCCTCCTCATTCGATTCGTGACACATTCGATCTAGGAACCCGATGCGAAGCATATATTGACGAATCTGAATGCTAGGCATACTTAGACTGTCTTCAGATGAATGAAGGCAACAGATCTCCCGAGAGACTCTAGCATCCTTGCCTCCCCACAAGAAAGAGAACAAAAGCCTTACTAATGACATTAGTGTTTATTTAACTGAGGATACAAGGTTCATGTATAGTGTCCTTTTAGAGTCCTAGTAAACAGAAATAGCTCTCTCAAAGAGGAGAGTAACAAAACAAAGGGAGACCACTCTTGATTATTCATAAGAGTTGTCTTTTAAAATGTTTAAAATACACAAAAGCAGTTTTTTTATCCAGATTTCATAAATAGATTTTGATAAGAGGATATTTACCAAAATAAGGGGATGTTTTAACCAACTTTTTTCTTACTTTTTTTTTTTAACAACGAATCCTTTTAAGAAATAAATTCTGTATTTAGCACAATAATTACTGAATTTTTATTAAATTATTATTTGAACATCTAATTTTTTAAAGTGAGGTTAAGAATAAGTTTAATTTTTATTAATATTTGCCAAACATTTTTTATAAAATTGAAAAATGATTTTAGCGTTTCTCTCCATTGAAAGTAATTAGGTTGTATACCATTATATTTCAAATCATTCAAAATGTTTATGAAAATTGAAAGAAGTTTTATGTTCATTTAAAAACGGACTTAAGGTCTTTTAAAAATTGATGAAGAATGCCTAATATTAGGTTGGTGCAAAAATAATGTCGTTTTCTCACATATGTTAGTATGTGAGAAAACGACATTATTTTTGCACCAACCTAATACAAGTTAATTTATTTATTAACCTTAAAAAAAAAATGAATGGTTCATAGTCCTGTTGATCCTGCAGTCAAATACTAAAACTTTGTAAATGGCGAAGCCATACCAATTAACGTTGACACATCAAATTACAAAACCCTCCTCCAAAAGAAGCCAAAATAAATGGAAAGAAACTTGAAAAGATGGCATTTTGCTTTAAGCAAAATTTAGAGAACAACACTTTCTATCGAACACGTTTCAAGTCGGACGTTGGTGGGGGTACGACCCAGGGACACAATGAAAACGTTGTCGGATGACAGCGGTCCAGAGAAGCTTCTGTGAAAACATCTGTAAATTAGAAGCACGAAATCATTGAATATATTATTACACACGAAGACAGCTAAGTATTCAGTCTGCGAGGGAAGAAATAAACAAGTAGCGTAATAATATATGTATACACACAACGTTATATACTCGTGTGCCTTGCAGGCTGCTTTCGTGAATATTTAACATAATACAGGTATTTATCCATGGCTTCCTCAACAATCCAGTTGATCACCCTCTATTTAGTGTTTCTGGAACGGTTCCATTAAATCCTACCGTAATTTAACGGATGTTCAAAGCGCCTGAAATTACTCGCACGTCTAATTGTTTTGCCTTGAGTGAATCAAGTATGGCTTTGAGGAACAGACTTTTGTGCACAGACAAACATATACATGAGTGTCGCTAAAATCAAAAGACATAAGTATGCACTGACGGTTGATTCTGAGCCAGTGAATTTTAAGTATCTGAGGGGAAGTAACTTTTAAATCAAGCCTGAAATTTCTTTTACTTTCTTTTTTTTTTTTTCGTCTTTAGCCATAAAGATATATATATTTTTTTCCTTTTGTTTCTGTTTGCCTATTTTACCTGGATTCGTGTCTAACTGCTTCTAGGAGAGATTTCTAAATTACTTCCGGTGGGGTTTTGATTAGTCTTTAGTAAATATTTCCTCTTCTTCAAACCCCCACCCATGTTCGCCCGCCCGCCCGCTTCACGTATCCCGACTGCTTTTTGTTTCCAGTTATTGTCGGCTCTAGTCTTTCGCGTTCTACGTTTTTAATTCCGATATTTGATGAATTCTTCGGCTTCCTGTGCGCAGAAGAAAAATTCTTGAGTAAATCGCTCATTTGTGAAGCAAAAACAACGAAGAAACAAAACGTTTACTAAAAACCGCCTCCTTATTTACAAAACCACAAAGATAACTTTCAATTCTGGCATGTGCATTAACAACCTCTGATGAAAGATACTTTAAGAAAAATAGCAAGTGGAGCACTTTGATCCCCCAGCAAATAATGAAGACAACAGTAAAATAAATTACGGAATAAAACTTAACCAATTGCCTGTTGTCTTCGAGTTTTAACGCCCAAAGTACATTAGTCTTTAATCTCCTTTGCAAGAGAAACTATTTCGTACAAATAATTCAGCTACAGCGATAACGCTTCGTCATTAGAAGTTCAATTTGAAAAGCAACTGGTATACTCTTTTCAAGATTTTCTTCTTGCTTGCAGCGTATTCATTCGAAACCCGTTCGACGAAATTAACGCAACGGATGTCACTTTTCTTTTGTTTTTATCATCTCGGTCGTATTTTATAGCATTTGAGCGACGAGGGGCACACAAGACGCACAACGATTTCATTTGGTAACACTTAAGAAGAAACCGAAATAGACTCTTTCTTTCTATGTATTTTCCCAAGTGTTAAAATGTTATTTCCCTTATTGAATATTGTTTAACTTTCACTTTAATATTTTCCCGTTTCTTACCTGAAATTTAAAGTTTAATATCTGGATAAATTCTGAGGAAATAGGCTTTGCAATAAATAGTTTGCTTTTCTAATGGAGGCAAGTTCTGCTTTATGTCCAATCCGGGATTAATTTTTCACAACTTCCTGTCTTTTGAGCCTTTACAATTCCTCTGTTTATAGAAACTCATTAAATATATTACTCGATTGCCCCTCACCTTTTTTGTTTACCCGAGATTTACTTAACACCCCTCCACCACTGAGACAGATTGTGACACAAGGTCGGTTTTTAACGTGGCGACCCGAGTGATTACACGCGGGCCGCTGGTCTAAGCTAGTTAAATCTTGTATAAGCTGGTCAAAGCTCGTCTAAGCTAGTCATAGCCGGTCATACCACTGCTACGTAACAGATGTCACGCAAGGGAGGAGAGAAGGCCTCTGGCACGGGACAGATACTACATCTGCAGCATCCATCCCGACAGGAAAAGCCCACTTCTCCTCTGCCAATCCTCTCGGAAGAATCAAGGAAGAAAACCCCAATCCATGGCGGAACCCCTGTGGATGCCCACTTCTTTGTCTACCCAGTTATATTTTTTTACTAATGGTTCACTCAAGAGCCACTCAAAGTAGAATGAGATTGATAGATGAACATAAGAGGAGTAACTAAGTGCGGATTATGAGGATATATAGGAAAATTAAAGGTTGGCCCTATATTGAAGAGGTTGAGAGTGTAGTGATCGGAGAAAAATAATGTTTGGAGTCAGTTTCACAAAGTAGCAGTTCTTAGGAAAACGCTGTCGGAATCGAAATTCCAGCCTACCAACGGAAGACGGGGATGATTCAGCCCAGTGTACGTGGAGTGGTGGGGTCTGAGCAGTGAAGGTCTTAATTGGGGGATTAAATGAATGAAACTCGTCTGAATATTTTCCATGAAAATAGCTTTAAAGTAGTGAGAGGCATGCAACGTTTCATCTATGTGAACGGGGTTGTAGAGAGGAAAATAATTCATCACCCACAAGGTCGCTTAGACGCTTTTGAATTCAAGTTTGGAAAGCGAAGAGTTGGTAGCTGCAGCACAGATATGGCAGCAGTATTCCCTTTTTGGTCTGATGTGCCTATTGTAGCGACAGAGCCTAGCAAGAGAACTCAGATACTTTCTGGTGTGGTACGAGGAACTGACCATTTTCCCAGTATCCTTAGCGATGGATTGTTTACATGAGTTCCACGTGGTCTGGAATGAATAGAGACCGGATAGGTATTCATGGCAAGAGGCTATCTTGAGAGAACAAACGTTCATCATGATAAGAGAAAATTCAGGTTCTGTTCGGTGGTGAATAAATGTTACTAGTTTGATTTTGGACTTAACAAAGGACTATAATCTGACTAGAGTTACAGGGAATAAGCAGTTGTGGAGGGCCATGATCGAGTATGTCCTTAAGGCACGTAGAAGAAGTGAAGTGCTTTCCTTCTTGTGTTTTTGTTCTTTTATAACCTCGAGAGGTTATAAAAATAGCCGAATCATTGTTCTACGATAGATATTTACTAAGCTTTGGCTTGGTTTCGTCTGATATAGCAGAAAATAAAGAAAAGAATACCAAAGAAAACTAATTTTTGCCAAAAAAAAGTTGAGAAAAAATAATAGAATCTAGAAACTAGTATTGTAAACAGTAAGTAACTGACCTGACAGGTTTGTGTGAATGGATGGCTGAGGGGTGGGGAGAAGAAGAATGGTAAAGAATCATGTAATTCGTGTCCTTAAACAGCTTCATTGACAAAAGCAGACGTATAGAAAATTAACCTAAAGCAATAATTACGTAGACACTCAAAAATATACCAACTTGTAGAGGGAGCAGGCATGGATTTACGTCTTTCTCAAGTGTGAATGTGAACGCAGCAGGCGAGACCGTAATTTGAACTCGGCTTGTTGATACTATTTTCCAAGCCGGTGACCGTTATGCTAACTGCGCATTCATATGTTCTCGGGTTTTCCTTCTTTAACAGCCGTGTCCCTTCAGGAGGTGGGAGATTATAGCTATCGACAATATTCTATCCTTTGTACCCCTAAACAATGTTCCTTACAATATCTCCTAATCCCTGTTATGAAATCCATTTACACAAACACATCAGGTAGGATACTCGTTGCTTCCGTCTGTGCCTCTTGTTCTCAATATGTCTTTTGAGTGTCAAATTTTCCAAGCCTTCTTTCCTCATTATGTATCCCAGCAATTTCTACTCTTTCGTTCCGGTTTTAATTACACTCATCCTTTTTGTTCTCCTTTTCCTTAAAACGTCATCATTGCTCACGTTCCGTTCATGGTATTCTCAGCATCCTTCTGTAGAGCCACATGTTCGTTGTTCCAAGCGTCTTCTTTATCTATGAGGAAATTGTCCAACATTTGCTGTCATATAGAAGGACTGATATTATAGTGATTTTCCAAGTGTAGCTTAGATGTGGCACAAGGCCGAAAAGGAGGACTGATATTATATAATCGTTCAGTACTGTTTTCTTTGTTTTTAGCCAAATTATCCTGTCTCTTGATATTTTGCTTAGCATTTAGAAGTCAGCTTTCGCTATCTCAATGCTTTTTTCGGATTTCAATATCACATTTTGCATCGTCTTTTAAAACACTGCCCTGATAGATAAATTGTTGTACTTGCATGTTTCACTCGTTTCCAAAACATAACTCGCATCTTGGATTATCGCTTTAGCTAGTAACTATACATACTGTCTTCTTATAATCTGACAATCGATATTTTTGGGACACATATTGAGGAAAGAAGGTATGGAGAATGTAACAATTACAAGATATACAAAAATAAAATAATCAGGATATAAACAGCGATTACCCTACTTAATCTATTGTGGTTTGGTTGCAGAACAAGAACAACGAAGAAAGGTAAAGAGTCAAAATTACAGTAATAAAAGTAGTGGAAGATGTGGATAGCCATGACCATCCACACCCGGAAGGGAAACAACATATAAAAGATGATGGCGCAGGAAAATTTGACAATAATGCATATAAATGTATGTTTAAGTGAACAATATATTTTGATAGTTAAAATAAATCATTTCAATTCTCTTGACCTCTTTTCGTGTGGACTGTGTGAAAATGCCAAAGATTACCAGTTTATGTTTAAAAATTCGAAATTTGAAAAAGTTTCAGCAGCCAATAATAAAACTCTATCATTTTATAGACATTAATTTTAAAAATTCTCTTAAAAAAAGGGAAAGAAAACAGTAAGAACTGTTTAGTAAAATGATCTAAACCACGTGGAATAGTAGATAAAGATATTAAAAACATCATAGCCGTTACTGATCTAAAAAACATCTAGCATTTCAAGCGTAACAACTATCAATATTCTATCTCACTGATTGCAGGCGAGATCATAGAATTCACGTAATTGTCGACGGAATTCACGTTTGTGGAACTCACTTCTGGCTACATAACTTTGATCTTCCAAAATTTCAGTACAATGTCATTCGATTTTTTTTAAGCATTTCACCCCCAATCAAGGCGGGAGTGTCACGAGCACACAAGAGGTTACAGAGAGTGGGAGCAAGAGTAAAGAGGTGTGATGAAGAGGAAAGGGTGAAGAGATGGACAGGGAATTAGATCAAGGCATCTGGAGATGTCAATCGACATTACATTTGAATTATTGGAGATTATAGCTATCAGGGAAGCAAGTAAGAGGAAGGGAGTTCCACTGACGGGAAGTACGAGACATGAAGCTATTGGAATAGAAGAGACAACTACATTTAACCGTTTCGACAGTGAAAGGGTAGGACCGAAATGCAAACTAGTAGCATGTTTAAATCCATGCAGCGAAAGCAACTCGTCAGAGCAGTTACCGTGAAAGTATTTGTAGAAAAGACAATGGGAGGCGACAGCACGTCTTTGAGAGAGCGACTGTAGATGAGATGCCAGATCAGAACCAATCATGTTGTATATCCGTCTCTGGATTTTGTCGAGGACCCTAAGACGAACAGCGAGGGCGCTAGATTATTTATGGCTGCAGTATTCCATGCAAGGGCGAATGGGTGATTCATAAATTTGAAGGATGGACTAGGGGGAGGGAAACTTCCTGGCGCAACACAGGGAACTAACTTTCCTTGCGGTGAATGAAGCTACTGTCTTTTTGATTACACTTCTTCTGTTGTTATCGCATTCTTAACAATGTTTCTTTTTTTTTTCCTATTCTTTCATCTTTAGTAACACCTTTTTTCTTAGCGTCTTCACTGTCTTGAATGGCGTGAAATGATTAAGATAAAATATTAAAAATTTCCAGGATCTGTATTGCCAGAGCTATTTATAGTTTTGAATTAAGAATTTTAAACTGTTTGGGGACAACAAAATACATTCATACTTTTCTCAAAGAGGCTTGTGCTAAAATACAGGCGAAAAATTCGACCAGAATACGAGTTCAGCTCGCCGATTTCGCCTTCCTAGCCGTTAACTATAAAACTACTCGCTTGTATATTAATAAGGAGCAACTAAAACAGGCAAAATATTTGTAGTTAATACGCATATGTAAGGGTGACAACTATTGTTCTTGACAGGACATTTTCAAAAGCTGAGTAGAGAATATATATATATATATTCATACATGTTTCATTAAATAATATAGACAGGTGTTGTCTATTTATTTTATGTAAATTCTTTTCATAACGTCTGATAAGCTTAATAACATTATCATTAAACGAATATATATATCCAAATATATATCTATATCTATCTATCTATCTATCTATCTATCTATCTATCTATCTATCTATCTATCTATATATATATATATATATATATATATATATATATATATATAGATAGATAGATAGATAGATAGATAGTAGACACTGAGTTCAACGTCGACTGGCGACAATGTTTCATGTCCAAAGATTGCTGACGATAGACTACATCCTGTAGGGAGACTTTTGATCGGGAGGTTTTGAGGAACCTGAAACCACCGCTCAATTGCTGTTGTTCCCATCCACCGGGAGCCGGGGTGGTAACATCTGTTATGGTCCCAGCTAAAAATCAAGACAATAAGAGAGTATAAAACCATAATTTTATAATAAAATAACAGTAATACATTTTTATACAAAAATTACCAACCGCAATAGAATTATATATTTATAAAATCATCAACAATACATTTTTGAAGTGAATTTACCAGCAATACATTTTTATAAAAAAAAATGACCAACAACAATTTCTATAGTCATTTTTTTATATAGTTTAAACAAAATTTTGACATGGTCCTCTGATAATAGGAAAAAAAAATTATTACGAAGAAATGTCTAGAATGCCTTGGTCAAAGGGTCATCTACAGAAAATGTGCACCTTGGCTCTTACAATATTTCATCATACCAGGCAGATCTTCCAATATCAAAATGGGGGATATTTAATAACAAAAGTGATGGAAAGAAAAAGAAAAAGAAAAAGAAAACTGTAAATGAATTCGGCTATATTCGACGGATTTGCACCAAAACTTACATGCACATGCTCCAAGTTAGCGGGAAGGCCAACACTTTGCATTTCCTAACTCCCATCGATAGTTGAAATAATCGATTTTTTCTTGCTTCTACGGCGGTTTTCATGTAGTTTGCGGCCATTTTCTACTGGCCAGAGTGACAGCCTATAGCTGGCTGCCACGAATATGCATGAAGATTATATTGTCCGGCGTGAGAGCCAACAGCTGACTGACACGAATGTTAACTAGCATGCTAGCATGCAAAAATAATCGATAGCTGCATTCGTCACGAGTGGGAAAAATTTAAAACTGCATGGCACTTTACTCCAATTGGCTCATTCGCTTGCTTAAACTCAACGTTGATTCTGATTCCGCAGAATTGGGTTGGGGGGAAAAGTATTTGTTGTTAACATTCTTTTTGCATTCGGTTTTTCCAGTTACGAGTACTTTTTTGTGAAGCTGATCGTTTTGTGATCATTTTGTTTAGTTCTTTTTTCGTAACAGATTTAATGTTTAGTATAGAGCTTAGAAAAAATCGCAGTGTACGATTTTTGAATCAAGCACGGGCAACGACGGGGCATGCTGCTAGTATATATATATATATATATATATATATATATATATATATATATATATATATATATATATATATCTGTGTGTGTGTGTGCGTGTGTGTGTGCACACGCGCGCGTTCGAATCTCACCATGGTCAATTTGTCAGGAAGGCGACATCCTGATGTTATCGTTCTGGATCGAGATCGATCCCAGTGGGCGGCACCTTTGGAAAGTGCCTGAAAACGAGATCATGTGTTGACCCAAGCTTTGTGAGTGAAATTAGGTAGACGGAACTCTTGTGGGCCGGCGATAACTGTGCTAGCACAAAGCTACAAGTCACTGTGGCCGAGGGTTTGAGAGTGCTGGCTTTGTTGATCACGCTAGAAAACACGCTCTCTCCCAGAAACTGTAACTAAGATCTGCTCAGCATAGTTGCAGTATAAACCACAGGTGGGTTCTGTGGGTGTTGAACAAATACAGGTGTGCCTGAGAGGGCATCTGCAATTGGGATTGGCTAGCCGTCCTAGTAAACGGCTATCTTCGAATACGAGTGGCCAGCTATTATGTATTTATGTATATATGCATGTATGTATTAATAAAATGTCTCACTAAAATAATAAGAGTAAATCTGATTGTTTTACTTGATTTTTTGTGGACTTTTAAAAAAAGCACACAATACAGATACCCCTGCAGAACAATAGAAAATTATGTTTAAAATATAAATGTTAAAATCTTGCAGGTGACTCACGTTTCGCCATTTTTCTCATCACGCAATGTAAGACAATATTATTATTTCCATTGGGTCATGCACACTCCACAAACTATTTGAAAAGCTATAAATTTGCATAATAATTTCCCCAAACACTAACACAGAGCTATGTATACTATTAGTGTTCGTACACATGTATGGGTGTACAGAAGCTTCACAGTGTTATTCATCTCAATTTATAAATAGATGAGCCACGATTGCAAACTTTAAATATAATATTTGTCATTAAAATATATTATCTCTTTACCAATTGCGTTATAGTGAAGACACAATATAGAATTCCCACGAATAGATTTAGTTAGTTAAAACAGCAGCCGCAACAATATAACTTGAATAGTTTTGAGTTGTACTCCGTTGTGTGAAAACTATAGACGTCGAGCGTTAATATTACTAACCGAAAAGAAGCTTAGAGCTAAGAGACCGGCAAAATACACCATCGTTCACGGAGGGTGCTGAAAGAACCCAAGGCGCTTTCTAAGAACTTTGCGGTAGCACCTTGTTTTGTCTCTCATCCAAATTGCTCAATCAAATTCTCCCAGCCCCATTCGCTCCCTCCACCCTTGCACCACTTTCCCAAATTTCAAGTGGCGTTCCTTCCTTTTCAGATCGGATCTGCCGCTAGGGATTCGGTCACCTGCATCGGTCGGAAGTCGGAGTTAGCGAAGTGTCAGCCCAAAACAATTGCCTTACCTTCCGACTGGACAATCATGGCACCCCCCGATGCCAATCTTCGACTTCCTTGAATTGATTCTTCGTTTCTATTGCTTCCTTAACTTCTATCTGAAATTATTCCTACTCCACTCTTCACCAAACAGTAGCACATTGTGTCACATAAAAGAACAAAGATTACCAACTCTGGCTACTTTCAACAGTTGAACATTTTCTAAGATATTGATTCAAGATACGCTAGTTATTTTTTTATTCTCGAAATTATCGATAGAAATTTGAGATTATTTTGCATATTCCATATGAACACTTATTAAGAAAAAATGTGGATTCCTATACCTAGCGTTTATATCTACAAACCTGTCTGTCTCTGCTATTGAAGACTTTTCTTTTATAGATACATAGATTTTAAAAATTAACGGGAAGAGGAAAGAGTATTCAGGAGGACATTAAATAGCGATTGTTACTGCATTTCAACATATATATATATATATATATATATATATATATATATATATATATATATATATATATATATAGTCAAACCTAGTGAGCCAAAGAAACCTAGCCAGGTTTCACCTAAGCGATCGTCAGGGAAACCTGAGTAGGTTTGTCTGGCTCACTAGGTTTATCTAGGTCTGCTCTACGGTTGTATTGAGCTCTTTTAGTTAGTTGTTTACTCGTGTCGGGTTTTTTCTTTGGGCTTTGAACCTGTATCTGTGCGATTTTTTTGACAGACTTTCATGTTCCTGGCTCTTTCTTTTTTTTAAATCTTTTTTTCCTTCGAGATTGATTTGATTATTGACAAATCAATCATTCGAAGGTTTTTCGAGACGAGTATAGTTACCTATATATATATATATATATATATATATATATATATATATATATATATATATATATATATATATATATATTGGTAGTAATTGGTTGGTATAATCCAGGCAAGTCCTATTAACACAACATAGAATTTGAAATATGTTAAAACTAACTCACAAAAGACCGCTCAATGTTTATTTTCATTAAACAGAGCAAATTTTCTTTACAAGTGGAATTAACATACATTTAGCTAATGACCATTTTCACCTACGAATTTTAAAAATTCGCAGGATTTTTCAAACTGTTTATGGTATCAGTTTGTAGTGGGATACTGTTTATATATATATATATATATATATATATATATATATATATATATATATATGTGTGTGTGTGTGTGTGTGTGTGTGTGTGTGTGCATGTATTATGCCTATTTTAGCTTTAATCCTTTAGAGTCCATGAATTGAATTCTTGGTAGCTGCAGAAAACTGATCAAGAAAAATTCCAAAATTTTCTTTCAAATAATTTTTATTTCCCCAAGTACTTTCAATAGGCATAATACGTCTAAATTATTTAACCAAACATGCTTGAATTAAAATATGTTGCCTATATATATATATATATATATATATATATATATATATATATATATATATATATATATGTATGTGTGTGTGTTTATGATATATACCGGGTGTAACAGCAAAATTGTTAGATGAAGCTCTGAACCGTTGTATCTTAGAAATGATTAAAGATATCTTACTGGAATTGTCCGAGGTTTTTATAATACTATTTGGCTATTATCAATAAAAATGAATAATTACTCTCCAAGCTTAACAGAAGAATCGTCACGAAATCGATCATAAACAAACATGACATGTTCATCATTAATTAATCATAGCTAAGGGATGAAATAAAGGGATTGAAATAAAGTTCATATATATATATATATATATATATATATATATATATATATATATTATTCCAGGATCATTTTCCAACTTATTCAAGATGTTCTCTGCCTTCTCTAACCTTCTAAATTTCTGTCCTGGAGTAAGAATGTGCCTCACACGTTTTACGTACTATTTCATTTTCAAATCTTTTTTCAGTACTCTTTGGACTGTCATAGCTGAAACTACTCTCTCAAGTGCTAAACGTCTTATGAATTGACTTGGATCTTTTCTAATTGATCTTTTTGGCCCTAAGTTGAAATGATGATTCCTCTTCTTGTTGTGACCTCCTAATCCATTTTTTTTTCTTTCTACTGTTCCATCTTTTTTAAAATCATTCACCGTTCTTTGATGGTTCTTAAATGGACTCTAAAGGTGGAAGCCAGGGTATGAAGATTGGTACCATTACTGAAGGCCTGAATGATTTTTTCCTCTCATCATTGTTCAGTTGGGAAGACAGTGGGTCTGACACAAAACGATTTTATCCTCTTCTCTTTTTAACTGAAATACTCAAAGGGTTTTACAGTGATTCTTACAAAAAATGGGTCCAAAATTGCTAAACTTTTTATCTGAAAATTTGGAAAAAGGAAACTCAATTTATTGTTTGTATTTGATATTTAAACAATTTTTTAGGGTGGATAATTTTGCTGTTACACCGAGTATATCTATCTATCTATCTATACTATAAATGCATATATATATATATATATATATATATATATATATATATATATATATATATATATATATATATATACACTTTCTTTGGTAGAAGTAACACCCTTTTTTCGAGCTAAGGTGAATATAACGACGCAGAGAAATTGAGTGACCATCATGATCATCAGACCTAACACGACCAGTGGCGTAGCTAGAGTAAACGTCACCCGGGGCGGTCCGCTCAAATGTCACCCCAATGACCCCGATTCACCCTATGCTGAATGGTTAGCTGTAGCTAAATTTTCATACATGCTCTACCTCTACTTTACTCTACTGACCGGTACGTTACTGTTTACATGTATGATCCAAGACAAAATCCAATACCACAAAATAATCAGTTCAAATCAAAAGATTTTAAAAATGCAACTGTTCACTTTCAGAACAACTAAATACAAAACACGGCAATACACAAAAGAATGACATTCGATACTATGGTCTTAGAATGAATGTTTTCTTGTTTTCATTGTGGCAAACTGGTCAATGACATCGTCAAAATCTGTTTGTCTTGTAAGCTCGTTTTCAATGGACAGCACAGCCAGATCCGACAGTCTCGACTGGCTCATGGTTAACGTAATTTTCTGTTGCTAATTTTCCGGTGTCCAATTTTCCGTTGCATCATTTTCTGGGTACCATTTAATTATCAATGATGTTTGAAGGTATTTTTCTTGACAAAAATGTTCTATTTAATTTTTAAGCATTTTTCGGAACATCAACTGCATTCTTTTAAAGGTTACCTAAAGAATTTATGCAAAGTTTATTTTTTTGTTTTTCTTTATACAAGTAAAATAAATTTACATCGTATTTTGATGTTATTATGATTTTAGTTTTAGTGATAATTTAAAAACAATAAATATTTATCATTAGTACCAATAATGGAAAATTAAGTTAAAAATTTAAAAGAATCGTTTTTGGAATCGGAAAATAGGCACAAATTTTTCCGATTCCGATAAAAGGTCCGATTTTTCCGATTCTCGATTCCAATTCCGATTAATCGTCCCAACACTAGTAGATATATTCAAAAGTATATCGCTCACTCAATGGGAAATTGTATCTCAGCGAATTGATACACAGGCAAGACTGAAATTGTTGCACTTTTGGCTTCGTATTTCGCTTTGTTGTTATTAATGATGCAGAGTTAAAACACCATATCATCCGATAAAATGTTACAACAATGTCTCTTGTTAGTAACCAAGATTGTAGCAACTGAAACATATGAAAGCTGAAAACATTGCTATTTTTCCTACTCACAAATTTCTCGACAATTTATTAGAAAATTTCTGACAAAACTGGGAGGTCATAAATTATTTATGGGGGGGTAATATGCCCGCCTGCGAAACCCTGTGTCTCCACCACTGTTTTCAGACTATTTTTGGCACATTAGCCTGGTTGAAAAATTTTGTTGGGGGTGACATTGTGTCACCCTTCCTGTGCTGGCACCCGGGGCGGTCCGCCCCCCTCGCCCTTAGCTACGCCACTGAACACGACCAGGTTTTTTCTTGTGGAGTGTATTGAAATATCTTGTTTACCGGATCAAACCGAAAACAATTCATGCATTAAAACAGGCAATTTTTGATAAATTTTCTGAAATTAATGTAAAAAAAAGTGTCAAATGGTTTCTAGAAGTGTTACTGATAGCGTTGCATTGAACATGAATTTTGGACGTTAATCATAACAAAATCAGGCTGTTTTGATCTGACAATACTGACAAATTTCCTTAAACTTCTGTAAATTTCTTTCTTTCTAATAAATGTTAATAAACAAAAAGTGTTTTACTTTTGCCGCACCCTGTATATATTATAATCGTGTTATCTAGCTTGCTCAACAAAGCCAGCACGCTCAAGCCCTCGGCCACAGTGACTTGCGGCTTTATTTTAGCACAGTTATTGACGGCCCACAAGAGTTCCGACTACCCAATTTCCCTCACAGGGCTTGGGTCAACACGTGGTCTGGTTTTCGGTTACTTTCCAAAGGTGCTGCACGCTGGGATCGACTACGATCCAGTCCGATAACATCAGGAAGCCACCATCCTGACAAATCGACCATGGTGAGATTCGAATGCACACACATACAAACACACACACACGTATATAGATATATATATATAGATATTTTAAGACATTTTTATGTTTACAATATGTGACGTCATAGATAGATATATTAACAAATCAGTTGCCATGCGTGATACACGCTTAGGCGATCATGTATCTTTCTGACTGACAGATTTTATTTCCTGCAGTAGGTTGTCATTTCTTTCTGCGGTAGACCAGTTGCCATCCAAGGCTATAGAACCCAGTCTATCTTGCTATCTACCCATAGGTGGGAGGTAGAAGAAGAGTATTCATAACTTTCCCAAGGGTATTAGCACATAAGTGAATGTAATGGATTCGACTGGAATTCGAACTCGGCTCGAATATATATATATATATATATATATATATATATATATATACATACATATATATATATATATATATATATATGTATATGTATATATGTATATATGTATATATATATATATATGTATATATGTATATATATATATATATATATATATATATATATGTATATATGTATATATATATGTATATATATATATATACACGCAAGATCACTTTAATAGGCTAATCGAATAATAATTGTTTTGAAAATCCTAACGCGCGAACCTCAACGGTGCTTTCAGTCCCAATCTTCAATGTAATAAAAACTCGTCTTTTCACGCTAAAATTGATCCTCTCTATTGTGGAAAAGAAATCTAAAATGACTCAAGTACGGACGGACAGCAACTACGCTTCCAGACGGTGATGCTTATTTAGAATCAGCCCCAAATTATGAAAATTCAATGCAGAGTAATTATAAAAGTCATACACTTACTTAATTTGTTGATTAGATTCATAAGTAGTGCCTTCATTTGGAATCCGCCGACCGCAGGTGACCTTTCGACTTTACTCGCTCTTTCTACGGGCTGCGTTTAAAATTCTAGCGTCGGGAAATAGATAAATAGTTAAATAGCTATGAAGCACGGAACTGGCCAACGCCCCTAAGTCGGATAATGACAGACATTAACATTAAAGTGTTCTGTTTTCTTCATTCCAATGTTTATTTGATGGAATAGCCTTTAAATCAGTTCTTAAATCCTCCTTTCTTTCCACTTGGAAATTTCGGCTTCATCCGTTCTTTCTACGCTTCGTTGGATTTCGAAATTTCATAGATGGTGTTACGCACACGTTCCTCAAAGCTCTCTCTGTCCCGACCTCTGTCAACCCCCCACACCCGTCCTTAAAACCTCCCATCCATTCGTCAATTTTAAAGTGTTAGATCCACTAAGGAGCAAACGGCTTAGATAACGAACATACGTCGTCAGATACGCTGAAGTGATAGATTTGTATTTAGAAATAAAGGTAGATTAAACCATTTACAAAAGAGAATTTGCATAATTCAATGCCAGTTATACATTTGATTGCGTTTGAGCTAAATTGACTATTTACGCGAGTTTGTAAAATTCAGAAACAAGTCCAGACAATGGATTTACTTGGTTTTATTAAATTTCAAAATTTCAAAATCTAATCACGTCTTCAGTCAAGTATGATATAAATGGTTAGTTCTACTTTTAAGTTAATTTCACTTCTATATTTTTCAAAATTCTGATTTTTATAGTCTTTAAAAGAGAATATCAAAATAATTTTATGTTTTTTTAACGTTAAGCGTTTTTAACGAGGATTTTTGAACGAGAATATGACTGCCGGTGATTTTAAACTTCAACTCTAATTCTAAATTAAAGGGAATTAAATTAGCCTGGGATTCTTCTCCTTTTTTTGCCATGTCCTTTAAGGACGTGGACGATCATGACTCTGCACATTTTTTTCTGTCGATTGTTGATTTTAATTCATTGCTATCACTCTTTTTTCTCTTCTGCCATCCTTTTACACATACTCATTAACATGGCTGCTTATTATTACTTTTTTTAAAGCATTTCACCCGAAACAAGGAGGGTCACTAGTACACAGGAGGTTACAGAGAGTAAAAGTGAGATAAAAGACTGGATATAGAGGGGATCGAGGAAAGGATAAAAGATGAACGGAGTTCAAGATAACAGAAGATGGTGATTGACGTTGCATTTAAATTTTTAAAGATTGTAGCTATCAGGGAAGCAAATAAACGGATGGGAGTTCCACTGACAGGAAGTGCAAGAAAAGAATCTGTTGGAGTAAAAGTGGCGACTGTAATTAGCTATTTCGACAGTAAAAGAGTGTGATCTAGGTGCCACTCTAGTAGCACGCTTAAATTGATGTAGTCGAGTCACCAGGAAAAAAAGCTCGTCAAAACAGTTGCCATGAAAATATTTGTAGAGAAGAAAAAGGGAAACCACATCATGTCTGTGAGAAAGAGAGTGAAGTCGGGATGACAAGTCAGGGTCGATTACATTACAGATCCTTCTTTGAATTTTGTCAAGAACCTCCTTGCTCCTCTTTCCTTTATTATACCCTGTGAGCGTTAAATTCCCCAAGCCCCCTTACCTCGCTATACGTTCACGTCTCTTTCTGATTTACTTGGAATTTCTACGCTCCTTAAAGCTTCTCCATTGTTCACATGCTCTTATGTGAAAAATATTCTGAGCATTTGTCCCCACAACCATATCCTAAAATTCACTTAAATATGTGAGATATTGATATATATATATTAGGTTGGTGCAAAAATAATGACGTAATAATGTTGTTTTTTGACGTATTTTTTAACGTCAAAAACGACATTATTACGTCATTATTTTTTGCACCAACCTAATACTAATTCATCGCTCTTTTCTTACGCAACTTTCTACGGGAAATAGAGACGCATTATTGGTTTAGTCGTTGCACATCTGTCTCTGTTGTCATTTATTTACTTAAAGTAATTTTCTAAGCGTGACTTAGATGTTGCACAAGGCCGAAAGTATGGGGCACCCAGTGCGGATCGAATTCATTACTCAGTCGTAACTGTTCTAGGATGAAAACCTCCCCAACCGTTGCACCACAACGAGATGCCCAATTTATTTACTTAAGTCCTGTTTTTTTTTGTTTTTTTTTAAATACGCGAGCTTTTTACGTTTTCATGTTGGAAATTAAAACTTATTTGCGAATCATCCTTGTCATCAGAGAAGCATTAGATACTCTGTTGCAATCTCTGGTGACATTAATACGGGTATTTCACCGTCTGAATTCTTGAGACATGTTAGGGTGGTTCATTGGAAAGTGCTAAAAATGAAGCTTCTATAGAATTATGTCAAAATGATAAACATGGTATATTCAAATTAATCAGTCAGTATAGCTAAAAGCTTTTATATTAACAGCAAAATGAATGTTATTGATTTAAAAAAAAAACAGACGACAAATTTGTAGTTCATAAAAATCCTTACATAAGTGTCCTTTTGAATATGATCTAAAATGGGAATGCAAAAATGACCTTTCCAGGTCACGTGTTCAACACATGGTGCAGAAGTTCCGTAGAAAAATATGTGGGTGGTGCCAGTAAAACAGTTCAAAGAATTGAAAAATGGGTATGTCAGACATGACATTTATGGGAATGGGAACCGTACGTTCTTTCAAATCAAAATTCAATATTCTAAAGTAGTATGCATTTGTAAGGTAGACTGAAGAAAATAGTGACCTTAAGTTATTTATAAAAAAAATCAAGGAAATTAGTTGGGATATTTTTTTTGTGATGTCAACGAACACTCGTTGCAACTTTTGTAATGCTCGTTGTTGTAGAGACTTTGTAATTGCAGATACAACTATAGTAACGCCGTTGAACAATACTAGTGTCAGAAGCCTTCGAATACCACTCTTATTAATAGTACTTGCTCGATAATACTCGCTCGAAGACTAACCACCGAATAGGAATCCGTGTAGAGAAATAATATAGAGAATAGAGTAGAGAATAACAGTGCGTATTTTAATAGAGAATAGAACAGAAATAGCAATCCGAATAGTACTAGAGGATAGACTAGAAATGGCGATCATTAGGCGTCACGCTACATTCTACTGAATGCATTTCTCCCATGGTCACGTGATCCACTTAATTCAAAAATGGGATCGCCCGTGTTTGCTCATTGGCGATCTATGTTCAAACTGAAGTGTCAGCAGCGACACTTTATTCCTATATAACAATTTCAACATGCAATACACAGATTTACTCATCTTTAAAAGAAGAAATACATCCGTAGTATAAATTTATATGGTTAAACTACACCAGCCGAGCAAGAAATGCACTTGTAATGCATATTCATATGCTTAAAATCCATCAGAAAAGCCAGAAAATACATCAGTCGTGCAAATTTATAGGCTTAGACTACTCCAGTCAAGCAAGAAATATACCCGTAGTGCAAAGTTATATGCCTAAATTGCAACAGTCAAGCAAGAAATACACCCGCATTTTAGATTTATATACTCAAAATACACAGGCAAGAAATAGATCCAGACTTTAGATTTTTATTCTACACTTTTTCTTCTATGTGTGCTGTTTCTTCATGACGTAGGTGATTGTGGCTCTCCACAATTTCCTGTCCTTTCTAGTTCTTAATAAAAATTTTATTTTTGCTATCTTTCCTAAATCTTGTTCCGCCATTCATTTACTCAAGCTTATGAAGTTTATGATTTGTTTTCCTCTCCTGATTCTAGCCTTCAATCTGCCTTCAAACTAAGCTAGATAAAAATTAAGCTTTTTTTTTTTAAAAAAAAAAAGAAAAAGAAAAAAACACGAAATGATTCTTTCCCCATCTAAATGCTCTCAACACGTACATCCAAATTGTAAAGAGGTGATTAATTAAAAAAGGAAAAAAAAAAAAAAAAATTCAAAATTCGTGAAGTCTGTTGAAAAATAACAACAATAAAAAAAAAACTGAAAACAAAAATTGATATTGTAAATTCGGGATTAAATAAAAGAAAAATGTTCGATTTATTTTTACGTGAAACTAACATTTTTGTAAATAGAGGTAATTTAGGAAATGAATTTCCGCCCAAATTAGAAAGAGAAGTACATTAGGTAATGATGGTCTACCCACCTTCTGTTAATAGATGCAGCCGATGTATGATGTAAGTGTTAAAGTGGTAGTGCAACTGTGGACGTGTAGCGGTGGCAGTAATGTGATACGGACATGATTTAAATCCTTCTGAGCGTGTATATAACATGCTATAGACTGCATTAATGTAACTGCATGTACATTCCTGGTGAGGTTTATTCTGGAATTGATTCCGGCACTTAACTCCATACCACGTTGTAATAATCTCAATGAAGATTAGTTTAAGTTCCGTTAAAACTGATTTTTTTTAAATATTTTAAATGGGGTACAGCATTTAATAATAGCGGTTAATAGGGACCTATTAAAACATCAGGAAAGAAATTACCAAAAAAAAAAAAAAAAGAAAAAAGAAAGAGTAACAAAAAAGTATACATTACCGTAATGTGGTAATTTCGAAATGCAAAAAGTAGTTAAAAAGAAAAAGCTAACTAATTTATCGATCCTCTCCCACCAGATCTTAATCGATGACGATAAATCCTCACAGCAACTAAAGTGAGTTACACTAAAGACCGGGTGTTATATAATAAATATATTAAAATCAAAAGCAATATATATATATTTATGCCTATCACTCATTCTGTTTACAGAGGGGCGGCTGGTAGGTCTTAATATAAATTGACTATAAAGCTTTAAGGTAAAATCAAACTGAACCTTTTTTTTCTGTAAAGAAAGCACGTTTAGGTTTCTTTTCTTTAGTTAAATTTAATTTAGCGTAAGTTTAATTTTTCAGTCTTAATTCAGGCTTAGAGTCAGCTTAAGGTAAAGCTGTGGTTAAGATATAGATATAATTAACTCAGTAAACGTGTTATAATATTAGGTTAGTGCAAAAATAATGACATAATAATGTCGTTTTTTGACGTATTTTTTAACGTCAAAAAACGACATTATTACATCATATTTTTGCACCAACCTAATAATATTTTTTGACTTGGATTCCTTGTTTCTTTATTTTGGCTCTCGTGATTAAAATGTTAGGGGTGGGTATGGGACATAACGAATTCCCAAAGTGAGAGGGAATGCGACTTCGAGTCCCGCCGAAGGATTATCCTTTATTTACGCACGGTATAGTTGGTGACCGTAAACGAACGTTTAGAGGGTTGTGAGGAAAAGTAAATACAATGAAGATGAAAGAAAAATCAGACAAAAATTAGTACTAGTTAGGAATGCTTTCTTTTATAAAATTAAAGATAATATTACTTTCAGTAGTGTAAATAAAACAACTAAAATTAAAATGAATGAAATACTAGTCAGAATTAATTATGGATGATAATGTTCTACCCCATGAAATTCAAGATATTAGGTTGGTGCAAAAATAATGACGTCAAAAAACGACATTATTACGTCATTATTTTTGGCACCAAGCTAATAATATTACCATTAGTAAGGCTAAGAAGATAAAGCAAGTAAAATGAAAATGAAGGAAACGCTACTAAAAAATTAATAATCGCTGACAATGTTTTATCTAATAAAAATTCAAGATGACATTTACCAAGCATAGCTTAATCTGGGACCAGACTGATTGGAATCGACGTTTGGAAAAACTGTATTGTATTAATTTTCCTATAGTTATGGTTTAGAAATCATCAGGATAAACATTAAAAACATTGTATTTGATCTCGGCTCGAACATCAGAAGTGTAAATCTTCACAGTAGTATTTCCACAGGTAAATTTATTATCATTATGGAAAAACTAAAGTCAGATTGACCCAGACCTCAGCTCAGATGTCCAAATCATCCTATTTTCTTTTAGAGAGCTTTATATTGCTACTGATCGATTTCTCTTGAGAGATGGTTAACAAGCTAGTTTCGAGATTATAGCCACTGAGCTTGGTCGTTATTGAGCAACCCACGAGTAAATATCTGCTTTACTTTTTCTTCTATGCGCTGGGTCCCTTCAGGACATATGTGATCATTGCTATCCACAACTTCCTATCACTAGGTAAGTTATGTGTTGTTTTCTTCTGTTCCCTTTGCCGTCAGTGTGTCCTGTGGGCATCAAATTTTCGAAGCCCTCTTTCCTCATTATGTATTCTAGAAATTGTAACTGTCCTTTAAATGTCCTTTTTGTTTACATTTTCTCTAAGATTTTGGCGTTTCTCACATATTCGGTCGATAGTATTCTCAGCATCCTTGTGTAGAATCATATTTCTGTTGCTTCAAGTCTCTTCTTCTGTGTGGAGATTGTCCAGCATTCACTACCATAGAGGAGGCCTGATATTACATAATAACTCAATACTCTTTTCTTTGTTTCTAAGGAAATTTTTCTAATGTGTCCCAGTTTAAGAGAGGCTTTAGTAACAATTTTAATGTTCGGCTGATTAATTCAATGACATATGAATCTTTGCAGGGTTATTTAATGTTGAATATGTTTCATAGGACAAAACTACAATAAATATATATGCACATTGTAGCGAATTACCCTCGTTTCCTTTGTATTTCATTGGTGAGATGTAAGTTTCACTCGAACAGCTCCCAAGAGGAGGCTTCCCCAATTATTATAATTTTAACCGGTTCAAGCTTGTCAGATAAGTCCATCTCTATATCTCTCTAGCCCTCAATGTGACCCGTGAGGATTAAGTTTTCCAAGCCCTCCTTTCTCATTATGTGTTTCAAGGAATTTCAGCTGTTTTACCTGCTTTTCTATAAGATGCAAAATGAGGTCAGCAAAATGAGAGGTCAGCAAAATGCGAGGTCGGCAAAATGAGAGGTCAACAAAATGAGAAGTCGGCTAAAAGAAATCATAATGGAACACTGATCATTTGCTAAATACTTTAGATTATATGATTAAATCATTTTCGACGTCCTGTCGGCATTATTCTTTGGCTATTTGGTGTTATTCAAATAAAAGGTGCGAAAAAAGAGAAACGGAACTGTCTGCTCTTTCAGTCAGTTCAGATTATGAAACACCGTATAGTCTCTGAGTCCAGCCGGAGGATCAAAATCTGAACGTGGCCGGGGGCGGGAAATGGGCCATATGATGAGTGAGACAAAGCCTGAGGTAAGGGTCAGAGTATTTGGCTAGCTGGTTGTAGAGAGGGAAGCGAGGATACAGGGACAGTCATTCTCTCCCCACAGACTACTGCATGTAAGACCAAAGAGACAGCGGGTCACTCGCACACACCTGCTGAAACATGTCCCTAAACTAATTTCCTGGGTGGTAATTAGCGATAATTAGTTCATTAACACGACTAGTAATTAGTACATTTCGAAGTCAGTGACTATCGAGAAGTGACATGCTCCTGTCCTACGTGCATGTCGCCCAGGAGCCATTTATTTTCATTCCGGTGGCGTCTCGTTCATAATGTAAGATACGATTACTGGGGAGTGTGGGGTAAACTAATTGCCGAGGGAAGAGGACCGAGAAGAGCCAAAGGGAGCTGGTTGGAGATAATCTACCAACAGGAAAGTTATTTGGAGTGGTGGGATATATAAATATATATATATCTTGGGTTTCGATTATATTTTATAATAGATTTTGTCATCATCATTAAAAAAAATAATTCTAGACGCGTGGCAGAGTGCTTAGACTGTTCGCTTTCTGGTTCAAATTTCATCACGTTTTTTTTTTTTTTTTGTCAGGGAGTCGACTTCTTAACAGTATCCTGAAAGTTTCTGAAAAAAACGGTTTGACCCAAGCTTTGTGAGTGAAATCAGGTAGACGGATCCGTCCGGGAGAACTTGATACTTATCTTAGCACGAAGTCACAGGTATCGTGACCGAGGTTTTTATAAAAAAAAATGATCACGCCAAATTATGCGCTCTCTCCCATAAACTGAAACTAAGATCTGCTCAGCTTAGTTACTGTTTTCAAAAAAGATGGTTGAGAAGGAATCTGTAAGGAGGATGGGCTACTCGCCCTAGCAGACAGCGGAAACGGGTCATAGCAGTCCGTTATTGTATTTAAGTTAAATCTTATTTTTTATGCCCTGTTTCTCTACAACGTACAAATTCCTTTTTTTCATCTGTGAATTGCCTTGACTTCTTTGAAAAGATAGTGGTTTCCCATTGCTTTGTCCACATTTCGGAATTTAGAGTTTTCTTCTCTTAAACTGGCTGCCAACCAAGGCTAGAGTGGCAAGTTGGTTGTAATTTAAATCATATTTAACGGGGGCGGGGAAAGGATGCATATATTTCCCAAGCATATTGATGCGAAAGTGAACGCAAAAGAGTAACCCGGAATTTGAACTAGGCGGTCGATTCCAATTTTTGTGCCAGTGTCCGATACACATCCTAAATTTAAGTTGATCAATTCCTTTTACATTTTTAGGATATATTAACAGCAATACAATCATAACTTGTCAGTCCGTTTCTCAGTTTCGTAAATCTGTAAATGATATATAAGTAAATGATATATAATTTCACATCAAGGATCAAATGCAACATTTTTTTAATGTAACCATATATTTTCAATTATTATAACAATATTGGGTTGGTGCATGATTATCGGGCGTTTTTGTAGGCGAGTTATTTTTATTTAATAAAAATTTCTGTTTTGTTTATCATTTTTTAATAAAAATATTATTTTATTTTAAGGTTATTAAAATAGATGTCGATAATCATACGCTTCGGAATAATCATTTAAAAATGTTATTGTTGAATTGTTATATTTATTTTTGCATCATAAATATTGTTTAAAAAACGCCTGATAATTATGCACCAACCTAATCTTTGAATTAGGTCAATGCAAAATAAAAATATTAAAATTTATTTTAAAAAATCATTAAAAAAATCCATCACTGGGAGCTGGGCTTAAAATACCTCATCTTTATGCCGTGTAAAGGAGTAAGACCCCCCACCAACAACAAAAAAGGTGGAGCAAATTTCGGGTGGATACTTGCAAACACGAAAAGGATCCGGACCAATATCAGTCTTTTTAAATCGATTGTAAAGCCACAAGCCTACGCCTACCTTTTTATTTGTTTTTACAATAATGTTCCCTCTGTACAAGGCCTAGGGAGCCACTCGAGGTAGAGGCTTACAGAGTAAGAGACACAATTTATGTGGATATGTGGGGAAGATAATGGTTGATCGTAGAGTTGAACAGATTGAAGATTATAGTGATCAGAGAGGCATCATCTTGGGCGTCAGTGCCACAAAGCAGAGGTTTGTTGAAAGTACCTGCTCGAGTGGAACTTACACCTCACCAATGGAATACAAAAGAAATGAAGGGGGTTAGCAACAGTGTGTGTATCTGTTTATTGTGTTTTTTATCTTATGAAACTTATATTAGGTTGGTGTATTTTTTAACGTCAAAAAACGACATTATTTTTGCACCAACCTGATATTTAACATTAAATAATCCGGCAAAGATTAACATGCCATTGAATTAACCAATCAAACTTTAAAATTTTTATTAAAGCTTCCCTTAAACTGGGACACATTAGAGGAATTTGCTTAGAAACAAAGAAAAGAGTATTGAGTTATTATGTAATATCAGTCGTTCTATATGGCAGTTAATGCTGGACAATCACCACACCGATGAATAAGAGACGAACTAATAGAAATGTAGTTCTATAGAAGGATTCTAAGAATACTATGGCCTGAACATTTGGGCAATGTCAAAGTCTTAGAGAAAATGGTAACGAAAAGGACACTTTAAGAACAGTTGAAATTTCTAGAAGACATAGTGAGGAAAGAGGATTTGGAACATGTGATACTCACTGGACAGATTGAAGTCAAAAAGAACATAGGAATCAACACATAACTTACCTAACAATAGGAAATTGTGGAGAACAATGATCACATATGTCTTGAACGGACCCAGCACATAGAAGAAAAAGTAAGGCAAATATTTGCGACAAAATCGTGGGTTGCTCAATAACGACCAAGCTCAGTGGCTATAATCTCAAAGCTAGCTTGTTAACCATCACTCAAGAGAAATCGATCAGTAGCAATATAGGATGACTTGGGCTTATCTGAGCTGAGGTCGGGGTCCAGTTGACTTTATTATTTTCATAATGATAATAAATTTACCTGTGGAAATACTACTGCGTAGATTTACACTTCTGATGTTCGAGCCGAGATCAAATAAAGTTTTTTTTAAGTTTTAATAAAGCATAACTTACCAAACGAGCTTGAATAAATAGATATATTTTTCACTAATGTCCAAAACAATACATGATCCAAGAGCCACTCAAAGTAGAGGGTTACTGAAGAAGGTCGTTGTATGAGCAGCAAGAGTAAGAGATAAGAGACGCAATTTATGAGGAGACTAACAGCATGGGCCCGGCGGTGCCCGTGCTTGATTCAAAAATCGTACGACACATTCAGCAATCGCTATCACTTAACTTAAAATATTTTTGTTCTTCCTTGCCTTTAAAGGAGTGCCCTTTGCTGTGCTGATGTTGCTACATGCCTTACTTCTTGCCTATCTCACACTGCGAATTTTTTCTAAGCTCTATACTAAACATTAAATCTGTTACGAAAAAAGAACTAAACAAAATGAACTCAAAATGATCAGCTTTAAAAAAAGGACTCGTAACTGGAAAAACCGAATGAAAATAGAATGTTAACAACAATTACTTTTTCACATCCAACACAGTTCTGCGGAATCAGAATCAACATTGAGTTTAAGCAAGCGAATGAGCCAATTGGAGTAAAGTACCATGCAGATTTAAATTTTTCCCATTTGTGACGAATGCAACTATTGATTATTTTTGCATGCTAGCATGCTAGTTAACATTCGTGTCAGTCAGCTGTTGGCTCTCACGCTGGCCAATATAATCTTCATGCATATTCGTGGCAGCCAGCTATAGAAAAAATCGATTATTTCAACTATCGATGGGAGTTAGGAAATGCAAAGTGTTGGCCTACCCGCTAACTTGGAGTATGTGCATGTAAATTTTGGTGCAAATCCGTCGAACATTGCGGCCGTGCATTTGTTACACACACACACACACACACACACACACACACACACACACATCCTGCTTTTTATAGATAGAGATATGGAAAAGATAACGGTTAACCCTAGACTTGAAGAGGTTAAGATTGTAGTGGTCGAGAAAGCATCCTCTTGGGAGTTTGTACCACAAAGTAGAAGATCGTGGAAAGAAGCTGTCCGAATGGAACTTGCTTCTTATCAGTAAAATGCGGGGGGAATGATGGCTGTTGTACAATGTGTGCGGCATAGCGTGCCTTAGCTGTGAGGATTAGAACTGGTGGAACTGAAGAATGTTGTTCGCCAGAACATTTTCAGTAGAAATAGCGATAGCGTGAGACCTGCAACGTTTTATTTATGCGAAAGTAGCTGTAGGATGGTAATAATCCATCACCTACAAGGTCGCGTGACGCTTCTGAACACTATCAAAATGTAAACTGAAGACTAGGCAGCTGCAGTCCAAATATGGCTGCAATACACAATTTTAGGTTTGACCTCCTTCTTTTAATAGTAGAGCATAGCTAAAGGAATCAGGTTCTTACTGGAGTGGTAAAAGGAACCGACCATTTCTCCAGAATCTTTAGAGATGGATCGTATATGCGAGTTTCCCTGAGAGAACACCCATTTATCGCGATAGTTGAAAAATTCAGAGGAAGCTTGGTGATGATGGAACGTTATTAGTTTGGTTTTTGAGACATTAATTCTGATCAGTCAATCCCCCCCTGTTGAATTGTTAGAACTAGGTCAGAGGAGAGATCAGCTCCTAGGCTCTGGTTATCTAGAGTTTTAGAGGTGCAACCACATAGCGTTGTATTATCTGCGTAGATATATAATGATCAGAGCATATTCTTCGGCATATAGTTAATTCAAAGCAGAAACAGGGTAGGACGGAGAAGAAAACCCAGAGGAATGCTGGCATTGATCTCATGGGTTTCAAATGATTGGCCATTAACAACGACCTTCATAGACCTACCTGTTTGGAAAGGTTTAATAATTCAGAAAAATCTTCCAGTGACTCTATAACTGGTGAGCTTGCCTAACGACCTCCTATGCCACACTTTTTCAAAGGCTTTCAGTATATCGCAAGGTGATCTCAATCCTGATGTACCTATTGTTAAATTCCTTACGGATTCTGTGCGTAATCTCAGGTCATCGGTAGTGGATCATGCAGAGCAGAATCCATATTGTTTGTCGCTCATTTGAGATAATCGAAAACCTCGTTTGCTGATGATACAAACGAGGCTGATGGGCCGTTATGGGCTCTGATCCACATTCTTGAAAACAAGACATACACTTTCCACTCTCCATAGACTGTAGAAGAATTTCTCCTCCAAGCAGCGGATTGTTTAAGCGCTGCCTGAAGGAGAAATATTTCCCAAATGCGAAAATAACCCAGGACTGATGTTCTTAAAGACAGCCATCGGGTTTCATCTTGACCGGTAGTTACTTAGGATCAAGTATTGAATTTTTCTGCTTTCTGTCGTTTCCTTCAGATCATGACCCTCCACAACTTCTCTCTTGTTGGGTTATGTAATGTTTGACCCTGCTAAATATTCACCCAAACCCATTAGGTAGGTTGCTTCTCTTTAGTTCTGCATTCAGTTCATCCTGTGCGTGTTAAATTTAAAGGTATATCATATATTGCTATATAGTGAAAAACTGTCGACACTTGAGTTTGAACATTGATCGCCAGTGATCAAACACGGGCAATCCCATTTCTAATATCTAATAGGTAGATCACGTGACCATAGAGGAAACGCATAAATAGAAAATAGCGCGACGTCTAATTGATCACGATTTCTATTCTATCCTCTATTACTATACGGACCGCTATTCTCTACTCTATTCACTATACTATTTTTCTATTCGGATCACTATGCAGATTATTATTCAAGCGAGTATTATCGAGCAAGTACTATTAATTCGAGTGTTATTCGAAGGCATCTGACATCTGTATTATTCAACGGCGTACTATAAGTTGTATCTGCGATTACAAAGTCTCTACTACAACGAGCATTACAAAAGTGACAAAAGTGAGTATTCGTTGGCATCACAAAATATATACAGACTCTAAATCTTGGTTCTTTGTCGTTACAGTTCAAGTTTGTAATGCTGATTACTCAAGTCTATAATATTGGGGCATTGGATGCAATAAAATGTTTGGATACTTTGATCTTTTCATCAAGAAAAAAATTGCGTCTTCTGAGGCCCGCAAAGATGGCATTCAGTTTTAGTTCGTAAAATGACATTGAAAACTTTTTTTTTACGCCGACATAACCCCTTTTGTTCCATGTCATCAGGCAATTCAGATTTAGAGAATAAATTAATGAGGACCTGATTTCATGGCTCATTACTTGCATTATAATCAAATGAAGATTTGTAAAACTTAGCCAATTAATGACGCTTATTACCTACGGTAATACTGTGAGTGTACTTAAATTAGGGTCATAAGTGCCTACCGTTGGGGAAAAGTTTGTCTCCCAGGCGTGAGTTCGATCTTTACTGGGTGATTTTTTTTATCAAAAGAACATTGGCCTTTGAAGGAGTTAAATCTCCAATGCGGACATCATTAACACGTTTACTGTTACTCAATTTATATATGTGTCGTGTGATATGTTGTGTATTATCCATGACGCACATATGCTTCCATTTCAGGATTTACTTTAAAGAAAGATTAATATCTACGGCAAATTAGCAATAGTAGTAGCAGTAATATGACCACCTTGAATGTAGATTTGTGTAGTCGTAAAAACGAGCAGGACTCACATAATGATAAAAAGGTCGAGGATGCAAAATAACGGTATTGTTTAAATTTTATTTGCTAAAATAAAGCATAAGAAATTTTACATTGAAATTTCCAATGTTAAAACTAACAAAAACATGGATGACATTGTTTAAGGCTTAATATGGCTAAGGTAATAGCGAATTTCTTATTTTATATGCTGTGTACATGCAGGACATGGGCTATTATGGCTCTCCAAAACTGGTTATACATTGTAGATCGAAGTAATATTTGTTGCGTTAATGTTGTAACCTAGGGAAGGCTACTGAGTAGAATAATCACACGAAGGTGGGTAATGCACGATAATACTTAGGACAAGAACAACATATATAAGATTCGCCAGCGGCGGGTAGTAGTCGTCAACTGCTAGAAGTGAGTCGTGAATTCCACAATGAATCTCCAACTGTGGGATATTTACCAACCGCCCCAAGCTCAGATGTGGTACAAGGCCGAATTTAGAGTGGGGTATTATGGCCGTAGGCTTGGCTAAAAATTTCCCGTGGACCCCGTATAAAACGGAGTCGGGTAGCTGTTTCCCGAGACGAGACAGCCCCTTCGACAGAGACTCGTCTGGGGATCCTCTCTGTCCGGGGGCAGAGAGTTTGACCAGCACAGCTGGAGACACATCTCCAACTTCAGACCAACATACAATATTTACTACTGTATTTATATGAATGGGGACATACCCATTATCATCCGTAGGTATGCTACAACAGTTAGTATCATTCCAACTCCCTGTTCTGGTATCCATTTACAGAAGCTCATTAGTTAACATTTCTCTCTGCCCATATTGACTTCACTATGCCTGGCAGTGTCAAATTCTCCAAGCCTTCTTTCCACATTATGTGTCGAAGAAATTTCAATTGTCTTTTTTTATTTTAAATACACGTGTTCTTTCCGTTCCCACTTTCCTTAAAGCTTCCTCATTCAACACATGTTTCATCCACGATATTCCCAACATCTTTCTGTAGGACACCTCTTTCTCACTTCTAGTCTTCTCTTCATCTGTGAGGAAATTGCTGAGCCTCCACTGACATATAGTAATTTACTAAGCACAGCTTAGATATGGCATAAAGCCAAATGTATAGATCACCAAGTGAAGATCGTAATTAATCTACTGGGACAAGTTTGCTAACCATTATACCACCCCGAAGTACCCACATCTACTGCCATATAAGAAGAAGATATCACATTTAATTATAATAGCCACATTTCCATCTTACGAACATTTCTCTTAATAATAATTTTAAAATAATTCAACTCTTTATCGTGGTAGCCATTTAGCTGGGATACTTACCTGGCTTATGTCGGAGAGTACCCCCAGACGATGCTCTGCCGAAGGGCAGGTTCTAGTCTCGGGAAGCTGACTCCGTTTTTACGTGGTCTATAGAGAATTTTTGCTCGAGCCTGCGGGCAGACAAACTACATTTCAGCTATCAGTTGTGTTTCTGTTTGCAGACAGAGCTCAACTGGAAAATATTATTGAGAGGTGTCCATTCTCGGGAAACAGCTGCCCGCGGCAGTATCTCCCTTATTGGAATAAAGAGTGGTGGGGCTCCAGGGCTGGGCTATATTTGGACCTGGTCCGGTTGTACACGTTCCGGTTCCTCACATTAAAATGGTCTTGTGTCATATCCTACCAGCGTGGGGCGGCAAGAAAATATAATTATGTCTCGGTCTTTTAGCTAGGATCAAAGTGTAGTGTTTGTTCTTATCAGGTTAATCTGATTCATTCTCTCCACTTGTATCTTCCATACTTTTTTTAAATTCATTTTATCACGGAAACCACATAGTGTCTTTTCCCCCTTTTTTCTACGCGATCAAAACGAAATACTCCATTATATATGAGGTATTGGCAGGACGTAACGGTCGTGCAAACTAACGAAGGGAGGGACAGCAGAATTATTATATGACAATTAAAGCGTAGTTTCACATTCTTTAAATAGTTTTACATGGCCTTTAAAAAAAATAACTCTAATAAAAAACAGATGCCATTATATAAGTGCTCATTCACTTATCTTCTCAGGTGATCTTTATCATATCTAACACTTCTATCGTGGCTCAAGGATAATGTGAAGAGTTTTTCGCACTAAAGCGTCGCTCTCTTTCTCTCCGCTTAACAATCAACATCAGCTGGCGATTTATTTCCTTTTTAGCTTTATTTTCCTGGCTTATTGGAAAGGATTTTCGAAAGAATAATTTGTCCCCGGAGCGGATATGCACACTTCTAAATGAGTCATTCTGACTATTTTATATAAATCTCATTTTTGTTTTGTTTTTCAGTTAATTCTAGTTTATTATTATTTTATTTTTTTATCCTACATCCCCCAACAACTAATTCAGCGTTTTCAGTTCCCTTTTAGATCATGAACCGAAAAGGTGCAAGGTTGCTTTTGGTTTTCGAATTTCTAAAACCACGGTCAGCGCACCCTCTGTTCTACGTACCCACCTACTGGGGCTGAATAGCGTTGTCAGGGTCATTCTGCAATTAGTGTATTTTTCTTCTCTGCGGTTCTTCACAACTGGTTGGTCAAGGAATGAGCGCCAAGCCATTTATTCAACTAGCCTTAAGCATTTATTTAGGATGAGGCACTAATTTTCAGTCGGAAGTATAACAATATACAATAAGCCTTCACCCGATTATTACGCATTCGTCATGTTTCTTTTTTTTTTAAGTACTGAAATGTGTAGCCGTCTGTAATGTATGCGGTAATTCTTTGTCTATGTGAAGTCATTCGTAGAGACTTCGACCGATCTAATACCATTAACTGACTGCTCGTTGTTCTGTGTCCACCCCTGACCCCTAAGCTTAACCCTGGTTCTTCAGTGAAACGAGAATGGTAGGGATGAATGTGAAACGAATCAACTTTTATTAGCTAAATATAATTGAATTGAAATATTAGACAAATCCATACAAAATTAATCGTTAGTTAATTCTGCTGAATATATTACACCACCGCGCATGCGCGTAGATACACATTTTCGGATTTTGCTGAGATAAGAATACATGCATATTTAAACATTGTCTATACATATCAGTATGTAAACTTTTCTAAAACAGTGAATAAATCTTTGAGTCATTTTCGCACATGCCAGATTACATATAAAACATTTGAAGACGAGAACGTTGGCAGACATTTGAAGACGAGAACAGTGACACAGCACAATCTTACCTTTCATTCTTTCTGTGGATTGTTGCGAATTAAACCAAGTTTGGTAAATATCTAGAAAAGAACTTACATGGTCATGGTTTATTAACGAGGTAGCAGCGCGTTTATGATCGGAGTCAGAAATCAGTTAAAAAAACAGGAACTAAAAAGACACTTCTGGATACACTCAAAAAGAGAGAGATGAAAAGTTTTGGACACATAGTAAGGAAAGAAGGCTAGGTGAATTTAAAACTCACAGCAAAGTAAAAGCAAGAGAAGGAAGGGAAATAGCGTGCAACCTGCTTAAAGAGTTTCCGGGAAGTGGTATCAAATCCTAGAGAAAAAAGAGTAATGAAAAAGGATATGTTACTTCGAACATCAAAGACGGGAAGTTGTGGGAAGTCATACAGTGAATGTGTTAAAATTAAATATTTACCAAAATAAAGTACTTTCGCATAGCAATTGTTTTTATTGTAATGGTAACTGTAAGGAAAGAGGGTTTGTAAAATTTGATACTCACAGGACAGATTAAAGGGCAGTACCTTATAAATAATGAACTATTCTGTTTTGATCGCGTGAAAAGGCGGAAAGGATATATCAGAGACGCTACATGGTTTCAGTGAGAAAATGAAAGAAAACCGTGAAAATAAAAGAGACGATAACTCTCTCGTGTGTTTAATGTCTGCTTATCAATTGAATATTTCTTATTTACCAATTTATTTTGCCTGACGGAAAGATTAATAATCTTGCAGCGAATGAAAGTTTAACTTTTGAATAAGAGAAGCGAACTATTTATTCCTATGCCGCATCTCCGGTTTAATAAGAATTATGTAATACTGCTTTGCTATTCCATTCACTACGACAGGGAGATCAAAGAAACCCGACACTCATAGAAATTCAATCAGAAATTTCATGTACATATTATGTCAAAAATCAAAGCACGCAAGTAAAATGGTTATTCGTATCGTCTTTAAATGAATTATAAAGATAACTATATATTTGTACATAGATTTATTAAACCATATACATGATATTTTCTTCCATTAATTTTCGCCAAATTTGAGGCAGCTTCATGATTCCATCCTCCAAGATCTTGGTATATTTCTAGGTGATGAACTGATCTAAATACTGTTTACAAGCTTCTAGAGTAGTGGTTCCCAAATGGTGTGGCTCGTAAGTGCGACAGGAAAGGATGGCAGGTGAAGCGAAATACTTGAAAGGCAGTCAAAAATTTAGAAACGGTTAGATGCAAAAAATAAAAATGATTTATAAATTTTAAATATTATTATGGATTACTTGTAATTGCATGCATGAGTCCCACTATATATAGTTATAAGTAATTATTGACCAATTTTATCACTGTGATATTTTTGCATTATATCAAGTATTAAGAATAGAGTAAATAGGGTCCGCAAATTGGAGGAGAGAGTTGTCAATGATTTCGAATCCGTGGTTATCTCCCTTTAACCAACTCTGTCTTTTTTAATTTTTAAATGTACTTTTTATTACATAAGATTTGGTGAGGCGAGAGCAAATTTTCATTACGAAAATGCGACCTAGAGAAAAAAAAAAGTTTGTGAACCCCAGTTCTAAGGAATTGAAGTTCTTTCCATCAAGATAACTTTGTATAGATCATAATAAGCGGTTATCCGAAAGTGAAAGGTCAGATGAGTATGACAGGTATAGTTAAGATACGTCAGACATTTTTTTGCTGGGACTGCAAAGAGACACGAGACCTAGCATTGTCCTGACGGAAGAAGATATACTTTTCCTTCATTGCTACCTTAAGTCGGTTCAGTTATGTACAGTACTTGTCTGGATTTAGAGTTTGAATTTTCAGAAGCGGCTCATAATACACAATGCTCTTCAAATCCCAAGAAATACATTCTCCGGATGCAGACCAGCTATTAGAATAGTTAACGGTAGTTCCTTTCGTTTTCCCCAGAACCTTTTCGCTTCACATTGTTGTAAACCAACCATCTTTCAACGCCCATGTTGTTATTTAAAAAAAAGGGTCTTGTTTTTCCATGAGGATACTAAAGGTTATAGCGATTCACTTAATTTTTTTTTCAAATGCGTTACAACTGTCATATGAGATATGTAGAATAACTGTGCAATGTCCCATGTTGTGTGCTTTAGTCATCATCAAAGACTGCCGGCTATATTTTTGGTCTTCCAGATTCAAATTTCCACTTCTGACCGAAGAGAACCACTTATAAACGGTATTTTCAACTATGGCACCGTCTCCATAAATGGCACATATCTTTTCTACTATATGTACAGTAGCTTTTTTAAGAAATAAAATCATCAAATGACAAAACGCATCTTATTTTTCTCTATTTTTTCTTTTTAACGTAACATTTAAAATTCACACGAATCGCATAGAAAAACGCGCTGAAATGTCACCTTTCAGTATATATATATATATATATATATATATATATATATATATATATAAGCCATTATCAAAGATGTAAGTTACATTTCAATATATCAAACAATGCACGGGCGAAACAATAATGATAGTCCGTTTTTGTTGCATGAAAAATTTCAAAGCAACCACAAACTCGTGTATACGAAGGACGTGACTTCACACATGGCCACGCAAAAGTGAAAACGAGAAGTATTAAGCATAGGAATTATTATCAATTATAGGTATATATATATATATATATATAACGTCATCCACAGACAGACAGTTTCGCTGTTTCACAGCTCATCAGTGTGGCTAGACATCCGGTTGCCTCTGAAGTGGTATCAGCCGGAGATTCTACCACTATGCCGCCGGCGCACGATATATATATATATATATATATATATATATATATATATATATATATAGTGTGTGTGTGTGTGTGTGTGTTAAGAAGTAGTAAAGCACTCAATTTGAAAGTTGGGGTTTGACGTGGTAAATAAGGACACAAAATATTTTTTTTCAAATCGTTATCGTTTTTTGATGAAACGAGTTTAAAGATTAAGTTTCGGTTCAAAATTCTAGCATTGGAATTTCAATTTGGTGATATAGCACAGCTTTATAAAATTTATAATTTACTGAAGCTTTATAAACAGCATATGGACAAGATGCAAGGCACATGCAGATTATTGCTAAATCTTTGTGCTATCAAATAATACCTTCATTTATTTCAAAAGGAGATTGTACTGAAAAATTTAGCTATTTTAAGATGTAATATGTTACATTGCAGTAGTTTTAGTGCGATTTTCAATAAACAATGCAAATTTTAAACATTTTGTCTTATAATTTATGCCCGGCAGTTTTGTTTTTGTTAATTATGATCTAATATATCTTATTCATTGAGTAACCTTTTTTGCAATCTTTTACAATTTTTTTTGCAGTTTTTACTCATCAAATACAGTAAAAAATCAAAACAAAAAAAAGATGTATATTTTGATTGTAGTGATTCATAATTAGAATTTTGGTTTTAATATATTTTCCATTCAATGCATTTAATACAAGAGATATCAGTTTTATTTGGATTTATTTTTGAAACAGTAAAACTTGCGGAGATTAGGTATTTATGTACATGTATTTGAGACGATATTTAAAACTAAATGTTTAATGATATCAATCTAATTTTGGTTGTTAGTATTTATCGCATTAAACCCCGCTATTCATATCGAGTGCCATGTTGATTTTCTAAAAAATGTGAAAAAAATCAACATGCCCTAATATATATATATGTCATAAATTTCAGTCACATGTGAAAGGAAATCACGTATTCAAACATTATCGACTGAAAAAACGCTACAAAGTTTTGCTCCAACAATAATGTCCGAGGCTTAATAAATGCATTTATTTTGCATAACAAATATTTATTTTTCAATATATAATTCTTGCGTAATTATATCAGATCCTTTCTCTCCCAAAAGGTGACACTCAATCGATGACAATCTTGCATCGAACTTGGTTTTGAGTTCTCCTTACTTCTCTGTTTTTAATTTTTTTTTCCGTGTCATGGCTCCAGATACTATTTGACCGTCCTCTTTTCCTTTCTACTCTTCGAGTTCCAAGTCATTGCTTGACGAGTAACGCTGGATGTTGGCTTTGTGAGGGTGTGTTGTTTCTTCTCAGTCTACTTAATTCAGCTTTGTCCCGAAGTTTGAACATTATGCAGTGAAAAGTTCAGCTCAAAATTCAGTTGAATCAGGCTTTGGACTTGTTGATCCACGCTCTTCTCAAGGAACTCATTTCGTATAATTCTTGCCAGGCATTCGTTCAACGTCGTAAGCACGGAGCAGTAGAAAAGAACTGAAGAAAATCTATGAAGTACAGTAATATTATCCGAGATGAATGCTTCGCGCTTTGTTCGCTGTGTTGAAACTCCGGTGGGGAAATGATTGAATAACATAGAACACATACAAATACATTGAAATATGTTCACACAGATAAACATTAAACACAGATACAAATACAAAAAAATGGGCGAACTGGAAAAAATGTACAAAAAAAAAAAAAAAACCAGGAAAGGGAAAAATTAAAGAAACAAATACAAAAGATGGTGGATTTTACTCTTTGTTCAGTCGCCTATGACCAATATCTTTATCGACTATAAATGGAGGTATTTTTCCCATCGTGATTATTATTCTAATATTACCCATTTATAAGATTAGACGTCCTGTTTGCTGTCAATAATAAAAAAAAGAGGGCAGGAAAAAGAAAAAAAAAAGAGAGAGATAATTCCCTCTATACAAGACCAAAAGCAAAAACTACGACAAAAATGTGTATAGAGAAAAATAAAAGAAACATGAAAAAAAGAAAACCAAAAAAAAAAAACCCAAAACAAAACAAAAAAAAAAGTATTATTACTTGAGAGGCATATCAAATTATCTGACGTCCGATGTGATCAGTTTTGTGTAAGCATAATAATTTCCAAACATGACGGAACTATAGCGATACACAGTCGATAGTTGACGTTGGTTCAACGGAGATTCACGCTTCGGAGCTTGTCTGAATTGAAACGTATACATAACGGTTATGTAGCTTTGCCCCCTCTACCGACCGAAGAGCTACACTTCTTTAGTCACGCAGTGATCCATGTTTTTTTGATTTGCTGCAACAATGAAGCCAGAAAATAAAAGTGGGAAAATAAAAAGCAAAGCGAGGGCAAAGATTAAACACAGAGTTGATCTCGAGGTTACAAATGAAAAATATGAATGTAGACCAAAGAGAACAAAGTAATCACTAATTCTATAAATTGTACAGGATAGTATTTGAATATGTATTCCTACTATTTCTTGGAGAAAAGCAGTGAAAATAGCATTACGAGCGAGAATTGTAATAATAGAGTAAATTAAAAAAACAAATTAGAAATAAGAATTGTCAAAATATTTAATTCATTTTCTTAAGTCAAATATTTATTTAAGAATAATATTATTTATATGATTATTTTTCTAAAATAAATATACAAATAATGTGATTGTGTGTTTGTGTATGTGAATATAATATATCGCATATATAGTGCTGGTGTTAATAAAACAGTGCTCGACATAATAAAACAGAGCTATTAACTAAATAATAATAAATATACATATTATCCGTCACTGATAGCATGACTCGGAGTTCCATATGTACAACGAAATCGTCAGTTGCTGAGTATAGACTGGCAGTTACAAGATGGGTAATCATTTCGAAATCGATGCGGGTATGTGTGTACCATAATGCTATTAGCACACACACACACACACACACACATATATATATATATACCCAAATATATAAATACATATATAAAAACATGCATGCATATATATATATATATACATATATCCACATAAATATATATATATACATACATATATATATCCATTCATATATATATATAGATATATATCTATGCATATATATATATATATATATATATATAGACATACATATATATAGACATACATATATATAGACATACATATATATATACATATGTATACATACATATGTATACATATACATACATACATATAAATTCATATATATACATATATATATATGTATACATACATATATTTACATATATATACACATACATATATATATATATACAGTGTATCACAAAAGTGAGTACACCCCTCACATTTCTTCAAATATTTAAGTATATCTCTTCATGGGACAGTACTGAAAAATTTACCTTTTGACACAATGAAAAGTAGTCTGTCTGCAGCATATATAACAGAGTTACTCTCTTTTCCCCACAAAATAACTCAAAATATAGCCATTAAAAGCTAAATCCCTGGCAACAAAAGTGAGTACACCCCTAAGAAATTACACCCCTAAATGTCTAAATTGAGTACTGCTTTTCATTTTCCCTCCAAAATGTCATGTGACTCATTGGTGTAACTATGCCCATGTGTTCATGGGGAGCAGGTGTATTCAAATTTGTAGTGCAGCTCTAACACTCTCACTTACCGGTCACTGAAAGTTCCAACATGGCACCACATGGCAAAGAACTCTCTGAGGATCTTAAAAAACGTATTGTTGCACTACATAAAAATGGCCAAGGCTACAAGAAGATTGCCAACATCCTGAAACTGAGCTGCAGCACAATGGCTAAGATCATCCAGCATTTTAAAAGAGCAGGGTCCACTCAGAACAGGCCTCGGGTAGGTCGTCCAATGAAGCTGGGCGCACGTGCTGAGCGTCACATCCAAATACTTTATTTGAAAGATCGGCGTAGCAATGCTTTGCTGCAGAGATTAAAGAGATTGGGATTCAGCCTGTTAGTGTTCAGACCATACGCCGCACACTACATCATATTGGTGTGCATGGCTGTCACCCCAGGAGGAAGCCTCTTCTGAAGGCAATACACAAGAAAGCCCGCAAACAGTTTGCTGAAGACATGTCAACAAAGCCCATAGATTACTGGAACCATGTCCTATGGTCTGATGAGACGAAATTTAATTTGTTTGGTTCTGATGGCCTTAAGCATGTGTGGCGGCAACCAGGTGAGGAGTACAAAGATAAGTGTGTCATGCCAACAGTCAAGCATGGTGGTGGGAATGTCATGGTCTGGGGCTGCATGAGTGCTGCAGGTATTGGAGAGTTACATTTCATTGAGTGAAACATGAACTCCATGTACTGTGAAATACTGCAGCAGAGCATGATCTCCTCCCTCCAGAAACTGGGTCGCATGACAATGACCCCAAACACACATCCAAGACAACCACTGCTTTACTTAAGAGGCTGAGGGTAAAGGTGATGGACTGGCCAAGCATGTCTCCAGACTTGAACCCAATAGAACATCTTTGGGGCATCCTCAAGCAGAAGGTGGAGGTACGCAGAGTTTCAAATATCCGCCAGCTTCACGACGTCGTCATTGAGGAGTGGAAGAGCATTCCAGTGACTACCTGTGAAGCTCTGGTAAACTCCATGCCCAGGAGAGTAAAGGCAGTTTTGGATAATGATGGTAGCCACACAAAATATTGACAGTTGACATGTTGTATGTTAATATTGACAACTTTTCCTAAGGGGTGTACTCACTTTTGTTGCCAGGGATTTAGCTTTTAATGGCTATATTTTGAGTTATTTTGAGGGAAAAATAAATTAACTCTGTTATATATGCGGCAGACAGGCTACTTTTCATTGTGTCAAAGTGTCATTTTGTCAGTGTTGTCCCATGAAGAGATATACTTAAATATTTGAAGAAATGTGAGGGGTGTACTCACTTTTGTGATACACTGTATATATACATACATATATATACGTACACAAACATGCAAACACATATACATGTACATAAATATATACATACACATATATGCATATGATAATATTATAAATAATAATGGCCACTTTTCAAGTACGCCTGTCTACTAGGTCGACTTGCTAATCCACATTACAGACGCTCGCTCAGGCACGATTTCGTTTTTTCAACAACTTTCATTTATACAGAAATGTATGGCTTTCAGGCGCCTACCAACGTTATATATATCCATGCTCATATATATATATATATATATATATATATATATATATATTAATACCTACACATTACCTGCACACACATATATACATACATAAACATATATATATATATATATATATATATATATATATATATATATATATATATATAAACTTTGGGCACCTCGACGTGCTAGATCAATTACGACTGAGTAGTGAGTTCGATTCTCACTTGGTGTTACATACTTTCGGCCTTGTGCCACATCTAAGCCGGGCTTAGAAAATCACTATATACATAAACTTATATATATACACATATAAATACATACATATGTATACGCACACATATATATATACAACTCTCTAAATACACATATATATACGCACACATATATATATATATACACCCATCTATACACGCACATATATATATATATATATATATATATATACACCCATCTATACACGCACACATATATATATATAGATACACATATATATATAGATACACATATACATATACACCTATCTAAACGCATATATATATATATATATATATATATATATACATATATATATATATATATAAATACATGCATATACATTCATATATACCTACATATATATACCTACATTTATATCCATACATATATATATGTACATATTCACATATTCACCTCATGTATACATACACATACATACAGACATGTATCTATACACACATACATATACATATATACATACATATACATATACATGCATACGTATGTGCATATAAGCTATTCTACATGCCTGTATGCATATAATAGGAGAGGCCATTGCACTCACCTGGGCATGCCATGTAATTTGACGTTGATGACTGATAGCCCGAGGCCATATCAATACTTGTTTAGAAGTATTGCCAAATGAACAAAGTAAACACGAAACAGAGAAAATAAATCGGAATGATTCCGGCAAAGAGACGACATGATCCGTCGATGATCGGGTGTCATTTGGCGGGGGGGGGGGGTAACGTCCAGATGGTTGAGCTGTGAAAGATAACTATTTTTATGCTGTATTATCGATGTACCGAAGCTTCTTGCAATTGTCTGGTGAAAACATTTGTCTTTTCTCTTTCTTTTCTCTTTTTTTTCTCCCTCGTGATTCCCGTCCTTGTTGTTATTGCAGTTTGAGTTTAAAGCACTTGGTTTGTGAGGAAAGTTATTGAAGCTGCGATCGACCTTCGCCCTGAATAGCCGTCGTCGGAGCGGGGAAACAAAAAAATAAAAAAAATGACAAAACGAAAGCAAACTCGAGAACAAAAGATATAAATAATAAAAGCAATAGGAACGGGAAGATGCAGAGACGGGGAATGAAGAAAATAAAAATAAAAAAAACTGGGAAGTGAGGAGGAAGGAAAAGATTTAAAGAGAAAATACAGAGAAGGTAATACAAAAGAGACGAGGTTTAGAAAAGAAAGAAAAAGAGTAATACAGAGATGAATGAAAAAGAGGAAGAAGGAATAAAACAATGAAATTAAAAGACGTTAAAAACAAGAGTGATGAATTAGAATAAGTAAAAAGAGACAAAGAGCTGAAGCAGAAAATGAAAAAAAATAAAGAGAACGAATAAATAATGACTGGTATAGAAATAAAGAAAAGAAAGTAGAAAGATTGGAAAAGAGAATGAGAAGATAATAAAGAGAAGAAATAAAAAGAGGAGGAATACATGACATAATGAGAGGAGAATAACTGATGAAAACAGAGTGGAAAGTTTTGAAAAAAAGAAAAGAGAAAGAAAATAAAGAAAAGAAAGAAAGAAAAAGAAGATGAATGTATAAACAAATCAACTAAGAGGAGGATGAATGTATAAAATAAAGAGTGGTGAAGAAAGAGAGTGTGGGGAGGTATCGCAAAAGGGGAGCGAGTCGAATGAAAACGACGTGGAAATGAATTAAAAATATAGTAGAAAAAGAAATCTGTTAAAAATTTAAAAAGCGAACGAAAGGAAAGATAATCGAATAATAAGTAAAAAAAAAAAAAAAAAGAAGTAAATAAAAAATATTTGGAAAAGAAGGGTAAAAGAAAAAAACGACACAGAAATATATAATTAGAAGAAAACAGAAAGTAAATAATGAAAAACAGTGAAAAAAATGAATGAAAAAAACAATAATGGACAGAAAGAAGAGTAAAAACGGATAAATATAAAGACAAGGGGAAGAAATTCTGTCGAAAGAATATATATATATATATATATATATATATATATATATATATATATATATATATATATATATATATATATATATATATATATAACAGACAGAAGTTGCATCAACAAGAAGAATGATGACAATAAAACGAAACCTTAGCAAGTTTTTCCGCTGCATGTTATCTGATGAAAGAACGGGTCTAAAAACGCGGGAGGGATTAGTTTGTGGCTGCACATCAAACACGACAACTTGTCCGAACAATAGGCAAGCACTCTGTTTAGATTTGGTCGCTGCAAAAAGGAAGACAAAAGAGAAGAAGCTGATGTCGCGGGCCGGGTAAAGAAACAAGAAAAACTAATCTTTCGCAAAGAAATAATGAAAAAAAAAAATAGCACAGAACGTAAACAAATGGGCAAGCAACTCACAAATATGAATAAGAAGGCAAAAAAAAAAAAAAAAAAAAAAAAAAAAAGAACATGGCCGCTGCAAAATAATCATCGTGTGCGCATGCTCACACCATTGCTAGTGTCAAAGAAAGGCACTGGATAATACAGAGGACGGAGACGTATTCTATCCTTTACTCGTTATCAACATTATGCAACCATTGATGCATCGCTCGTTTTTTTTTTTAAATCTCTGCAAATTTTTGTGACTTTGAGCGTCTTCAGAGAGCCGATGAATTTACCAGATTGATCAAAACTTATTTGTAACGCTCTTAAAAAGGAATAATTTGAATGTTATACATAAGTATGAAAGTACGAAAAAAAAAACAAAAAAACAAAACAAAAACAAAACAAAACAAAACAAGAGAAAACAAGAGAAAACAAGAGAAAACAAATTTTAACAATTTTACAGTCGTTGTTATCCCTCTGTGCTATCATGTGAACCATGTCTCGCTCACTATCGCGATCAAGTATTTTTTAACAGACCTCATAAAGCTATATAAAAAAGAAATATTAAAAGTAATATAATAGTAGAAGAAAGAACAATGAAAAGGAAAAGAAAAAATATTTTCGATAAAACAGGTAAAGGGAAACAGGAACTCGAAATAAAATTCAGAGCTTCTCATCGAGAAATAAAAGGAATATTTACAGTTAAAATAAAAAAAAATAAAATGAAGGGAATGTCATAACAACATCATTTATCTCTCTGCTCAATATATATATATATATATATATATATATATATATATATATATATATATATATATATATATATATATATATATGCTGGATTCTCTGCTGGACTCTCTCGTCGTTTTTTCAACGGGAGAGTCCAGCAGGTTTGTTTTTTTGACGGATGAGGGTCAAGCAACTCAGTTCTTAGGAACAGACAGCCAGACACCTGCACATATGATTTGATTATGTGGTGCAGGCTTTGTGCCGAACAAACCACACTTTTTGAAGAACCGAATAGAGAATCCTGGTGTAAAAGGTCCCGAACGACCCTCCGTAGGTTATAAATTGAGAGATCAGTTGCCATCCAAGGCTATATATATATATATATATATATATATATATATATATATATATATATGCTGGATTCTCTGCTGGACTCTCTCGTCGTTTTTTCAACGGGAGAGTCCAGCAGGTTTGTTTTTTTGACGGATGAGGGTCAAGCAACTCAGTTCTTAGGAACCGACAGCCAGACACCTGCACATATGATTTGATTATGTGGTGCAGGCTTTGTGCCGAACAAACCACACTTTTTGAAGAACCGAATAGAGAATCCTGGTGTAAAAGGTCCCGAACGACCCTCCGTAGGTTATAAATTGAGAGATCAGTTGCCATCCAAGGCTATATATATATATATATATATATATATATATATATATATATATATATATATATATATATATATATATATATATATGCTGGATTCTCTGCTGGACTCTCTCGTCGTTTTTTCAACGGGAGAGTCCAGCAGGTTTGTTTTTTTGACGGATGAGGGTCAAGCAACTCAGTTCTTAGGAACCGACAGCCAGACACCTGCACATATGATTTGATTATGTGGTGCAGGCTTTGTGCCGAACAAACCACACTTTTTGAAGAACCGAATAGAGAATCCTGGTGTAAAAGGTCCCGAACGACCCTCCGTAGGTTATAAATTGAGAGATCAGTTGCCATCCAAGGCTATATATATATATATATATATATATATATATATATATATGTGTGTGTGTGTGTATATAATGACAGTGATTACATAAATAATTAGTCAACGATGTTTCACGATATATATATATATATATAATTCCACAAAATGTTTAATATATAAAAACTACTAAACTGAGATTCTTTTTTTCCAAATTTTCAGATAAGACGCTTAGCTATCGTATCGTATAGAGAGAACAGGTTAAAATTGTTTTGTGTCAGCCCCATTGTCTTCTCAACTGAGCAATGGTGAGAGGAAAAAGATCATTCAGGCCTTTACTTATGGTACCGACATTCATACTTTGGCTTCCATTTTCAAAGTTCTTTCAAGAATCATCAAGAGAACGGTGAATGAGTTTTAAAAAGTGGGAAGAGTAGAGAGGATAGCTGGATCCATAGTTCACATCAGAATGAAGTCTCACTATTTTAACTTAGAGCTAAAGAGATCAATTAGAAATGATCCAACTCAATCCATAAGTCGTTTTGGCACATGAGAGAGGAGTTTCAGCTATAACAGTCCAAAGAACAGGGAAGAAAGACTTGACAATGAAATCGTACGTGAAACCTGTGAAGCATCTTGTTAATCCTGGACAGAAATTTAGAAGGTCAGAGAGGGCGGAAATCATCTTGAATAAGTTGAAAAATGAGCCTGGAATAATATGCATATACTTGAACTTTATTTCAATACTTCATGAGCTTACGATCTTTCGCTATGATTAATTAATGAGGAACATGTCATATTCATTTATGATCGATTTCATCGCGATTCTTCTGTTAAGCTTGGAGAATAATTACTTTCTTATTTCTCAAACTAGAGTCCAATATTGTTATAAAAAACCTCGGAGAATTCCAGAAAGACATATTTAATCATTTCTAAGATACAACGGTTCAAAGATTAATTTAACAAATGAACAATTTTGCTGGAGCACTCAGCATATATAATGGCATTTATATAAATAATTAAACAGTGATGTTTTACTGTTAAGTTCTATTTTCTATATCCAATATTTTCTATTATATATATATATATATATATATATATATATATATATATATGTGTGTGTGTGTGTGTGTAGTGTGTGTGTGTATTTGTGTATGTGTGTGTGTGTATGTGTGAAAATATTCTCAGATGGTGTTTATTTTTAGCAGAGGCAAATTGAATAAAAGACAAGAGAAAAACTATACTCAGCTAATGTGTCAGATGACGAAACTCGTCGGCTAAATATAGTTTTTCCTCCTGATTTTCATTCATATATATATATATACAGTGTAACCCGGATATAAGAGACCCATATATAAGAGAAACCCGTATATAAGAGATATTTTTTTCTGGTCCCAAATTATTCCCATACTTACCTAAACAAAATAGACCAAACCCGGATATAAGAGAAAGTCGGATATAAGAGACTTCTTCTCCGCTCCCGACAACTCTCTTATATCCTGGTTACACTGTACATGTGTGTGTATATATATATATATATATATATATATATATATATATATATACGTACAATACAATTTTCCTAGTATGAAAAAGCTTAACAAAAGCATCATAGGCCACAGAGAATGTCTAGTTTCTCTAGCTGTAATGCAATCGTTGGGTGCACTCTTGAAGAACAAATCACAACCTGTAAGCTGATCCAATATTAATAAAACATCATCCATTCATGAATGCAATGACTAAAGCTCAGCTTAATAAATATCAATCACAGTGGACAGGACGACACTTATTCATGATTTATTACAAAGCCAAACTGAATTATTAGCTTTTTGGAAGATTATGAAGCACTGATATACAAATAAATGATGAACGACAAAAAATCCGACGCCTGGTCTTCATCTACAATGTACGTACGCAGGCTTTTTATGCAGGTATATATTTACGTATGTTTGCGTAGGTAAATCAACAAATCTGTAGCCAAATGATAAAAAAAAAGTATTCCATTCATAAGAATATATTAGTTTATATAGTTTCATTCGGACAGCTTCTTTACAAGAACCGCTACTTTATTGAACAGACACCCGATCATTTAAGGCTTTCGAAGTCGCTATAATTTTAACCTCTTCACTTATACGGTCAACCGATATCTATCCTACATATGCTCATAATCTTCACTTCTAGCCTCTCTTATTGTGTCCATAAAACAACCTCTTTTCAGTAATCTTCTTAAGAGTATTTTGTACTCTACATATATTTGTTGCATTGTCAATACACTTTCTTTATTCTTTATTATTATTAATCACAAAAACATAGAAAAGTGTGACTTTTCAACTGATTCCTCTTCTTTATTATCTGTGAATGTATGATAAAAATCCACAAATTCCAAATCTCCATGTATGCACAGTCAGCCTCTTCGCAACAATTCCCATAGTAGGAAAAGTTAGTTGCTTTTATAGCAGTTCGGTTGACCCTTATTGTTTTCGATTTGTGGAGCATAGAAATGGATTAGCGTATTTTTCTTTGTAAGTCATTCCACTTACTAAAACTTAAACTTCGATTGATTAGCAGAAGCTAATTTGCATGAGCTCGCTGACCTCATAAAATGGTGAAGGATTTTTTTCTTTCTTTTTTATTTCAGCATGCGATAGGAGAACGTTTTGGCCTTCGGGGTATGTTACCATTTTCTTCTGTACTTTGAATTACGCCGAATTCTTAGGGCAACTAGTGAAGAGGTTTCACGTTGCTTTCTCCACGGTTTGAAATTGCAATTTTTTCTTTTCTTTGACTGTTCGCGATGTAAGGCTAATGAAACCTGTTTACCCTGCTATTTAATATAATAGAATTTTTTGCAACAAGCTTATGCATTGTGAAATCCTTACATTATTTAGTACTGCTGAAGTTATCCCTAACATTTTTTATCGAAATTTACAAACACTACATATTGTTGAATTTCGCATATCAATCGATGAAATTTGAATAAACTGATATATATATATATATATATATATATATATATATATATATATATATATATAATTTATTCGAAAATTATAACATAAATATGTTATAAAATCACTACAAAAAATAGCCATTTTGTTTCAAGACTTCTGGTGTCTTATCAATGTAAATCCAGAGCTAATATTTTAAAGAAAAACAAACTACTTTATGGTACTATTATAATAATCTATTTCACCAGAGCCCTTTTAAAGGACGCCGGATCATCAGATAGCACTTCCAAAAATGAAACGAAACATTTCATTTTTGTACGTGCTATCTGATGATCCGGCGTCCTTTTAAAAGGGATCTGGTGGAATAAATTATTATAATGGTACCTTAAAGTGGTCTGTTTTTCTTTAAAATTATAATATATATATATATATATATATATATATATATATATATATATATATATATATATATATATGTGTGTGTGTGTGCGAGTTAAAATTTAACAAACAGCAGATATTTTAATATATAGTGTTCAATATTAAGAATATTAATAATAATATATAAAAAAAGGAGCTCAATATTATATGAAAACATTACTTACCATTTAAATTTTCAATCTTCAGGTGGTTCTGTTGGTTTTGGTTTTAAACGATATTAAAATATCGTTTAAAACCAAAATGCATGAAGACAGGAAATTTTACCAAGACACTGCGAAATCGGGGGAAAAATTGATATTTGAATATTTCCATTATATATATATATATATATATATATATATATATATATATATATATATATATATATATATAATTGATACGACAGCGAAACTAAACCTTCATCAGATGCTGAGCTTGGGTTTTAGCACGGCTTAAGCGCCATAGCATCATTGCCGATAATCAAGGTTCATTGAGAGTATCATGTGATACGACCTGACGCTAACATTTGCGGGAGTCGTCGGTGCAAGTCGATTCAATCTTTGCTGTTATCTTGAAGAGATATCTCCTTTGATATCAGCCAGTGATAACCCACATTGACTGAAACTGAGGTGCGTGTGTACACTATATATATATATATATATATATATATATATATATATATATTAAAATAAAACTAAACTAAAATAATCCTAAGAAGCCAGATTAGTGTATTGAGCACTTTACGTTTAGTCTTTTACTTGTTTTTTTTTCTTCTTAGGACTTGGTGCTTAAGCACTTGACGAAAGGATTCGTACATTGTTGTGTTCTTGATTCAACCTTTTTATTTCCAATTTTTTCTCGGACATCAATTTGTTATACTACAAGTTGAGCTAACCGAGGTTTTTCAAAATAAGTATTACCATATATATATATATATATATATATATATATATATATATATATATATATATATATATATATATATATATCGGGGAGTTATAATTACGCGCTTTCGAAGGTTTGGTTTACTTATACCTCGTATATATACATATATTAGGTTGGTGCAAAAATAATGTCGTTTTCCCACATATGTTACTATGTGAGAAAACGTCATTATTTTTGCACTAACCTAATACATATGTATGTTGAGTTAATATATATATATATATATATATATATATATATATATATATATATATATATATATATATATATGTATGCATGTATGTATGTATGTATGTATGTATGTATGTATGTCAAGTTAGAATTTTTAAAAAGATTCTTCTCCGGAGTAAATATCTTGTTAAGAAACAATAAAGCGAAATAATTTATTTTGAGTTATCGGGTGTTAATCGAAATAAATATAATTTTTTTTCTTAAATTATCTATTAGGTTGGTGCAAAAATAATGACGTAATAATGTCGTTTTTTGACGTTAAAAATTACGGCAAAAAACGACATTATTACGTCATTATTTTTGCACCAACCTAATATATTCTTCTCTTTCTTTACGAACCCATTCTCTAGCACAATGTCACCCACAAGCAATGCATCTATGGTACGAAACATAATCTTCCTCGTGATCTTCTTTGACGCCCAAATAAAATTCGAATAAATTTATCGGTTTAATTAATGTTTCTAAAAGTATTAAAATATTATAAAGATTATAAAGATTTCTATTTACAAACATTCTACTTCAGATATCCGGAGTTGTAACCACTAAGCTACATCTATCACATTATGAAAGCTATGTGGGTCAACGGTCTGAGTTAAATAATCTCCTGGAAAGAAATGATATGTTCTGATTGACTTGTGTACGGTTTTTACAGAAATCGCTGAGCAATTTACACAGAAACATATTAATAACTAATATGTTTCTATGGCGATAAAAGAAACCGCCGTTCATTTTTTTCTTTTAGCATCTTTTTCCTTTTACTATTATTTTAGCTCATTCTTTTTTATATTTTTCTCTTTATTTATATATCTTTTGTTCTCTTTTCTTTCATCAATGTCTTCTTGGCTTACGGCCATATCACGATGAAACATCGGTTCCCGTAAAATCAACGAAGTTAACCCACATCGATCTTAGTACCTAGATGGGTGACCGCTTTGGGATACAAAGCGTTGTAAGCTTGGATATGCGGGTGGTGCAGTGGATAATGGTTTGAAATTTTTATTCGGAGCGCTGAGTTTCAGTTTCCATTCTATTTACTTATGAGCTAATACCCTTGGGAAAGAGATGAATCCACCTCTTCTCACCACAGCTATGGGTTAATTAGTAAGACTTGTACTGCTAAAAAGACTTGTACTTCTTATTATCTACAATAAGTAAATAAAAACGAATAAATAAAGTTAAATTGACTATAAAATATTTAGATGTCGGCATTAAATAACCCATCGAGATTCTTATACTGCGAAACAAAAAATGCCAACCAACCAAAACAATTCTTACAATCTAAAAATATTCTCTGGTTATAAATAATGCAGATGGTAATAAGCTGTAGAAAACGATCAATCAATCAATGTTGTTTCTTATTATTATTCATCCTCCTTTTCATCTTCATCTTCTTCTTCTTCTCCCTTCACCTTCTTTCTTTTCTTCCTTCTTTTTCTCATTCTTCTTTCTTCTTCCTTCATTTTCTTCCTTCTTCTTCTTCTTCTTCTTCTTCTTCCTTCGTCTTCTTCATTTTACGTCTTCCTGCTACTTCTTCTTCTTTGTCTTCCTTCATCTTTCTTCTTTTTCCTCTTCATTCTTCTTCTTCCTTCGTATTTTTTCCTTTTCTTCCTTCATCTTCATCTTCCTTCTCCTGTTCCTCCTCCTCCTTCTTCTTCTTTCATCTTCTTCCTTCTTCTTCCTTCTTTTTCTTCTTCTTCTTTCTTCTTTTTCATTTTCTTCTTTCTTCTTCCTCTTCTTCCTCCTCCTTCATCTTCTTCCTTTTACGTCTTCCTGCTTCTTTGTCTTCCTTCATCTTCATTCTTCTTTTTCCGCTTCATTCTTCCTCCTCCTTCTTTCCTTTTCTTCCTTCATCATCATCTTCCTTCTCCTGTTCCTCCTCCTGTTCCTTCTTCTTCTTCTTCTTCTTCTTCTTCTTCTTCTTCTTCTTCTCCATCACCTCCTCATCTTATTCTTTTTTATTTTAAACCTTACGCACTCTTCCTTTTGCATCTTAAATCTCTTAATTTTTCTGTCATTTCTATCTTTTCAGATGCAACTTTCAGTCTATGCAAATTCTTTTAATTACCGCATCTTCTCTGCTCCACGCCTCTCTTCTCTTCCCTTTCTTTCTTTCTTTCTTTCTTTCTTTCTGTATTTCTTTCTGTATTTCTCTATTTATCTTTATAGATAGAGATATTCAGCTGTTTAAAGATATCCTATCGACCATCTCAGTTTCCTGCGCATCGAGAAACGGATATCAGTTTTACGTTTCGAGGCTGTCTTTTGTCGCACGAAAAACAAAACAAGATATTTTCTGGCTGTTTTCCTAGCTTGCACTTGTCGGAAATATCCGACACTTTCATCTCCCTTTCCAACGCACTCACACCGACTTCCGTTCTCCACAGCCTCCGTCATCTCCTCGCGGACAACCGGCCGTGATCCGATACAGTTGGCGCTACTCAGCAAGCAAAACAAAAACTCCGACAAATTTCAGCGGATTTTTCGTTTTAGGCAAGATCACTACTTGTTTGTTCTGCGAGAACTTTTCCCTCTGTCCAAGCAACAAGACTAACAAACATGCAGTGTTATTTGACATTTGATGGGGATCGGTTTACGTCGTGAACGAAGTCACCATGTCAGCCTGAGTCGTTGCATTCTGCCTCCATTGCAATCGAAAATAGCGTAATTGCATTCACAATATTATTTTTAACAAACGTAATGCAAAATATGTTATAGTGCGTATATAGGCAATCAGAAAACGGAATTTACGCCACTAATTATCTTGTTATCTTTTCTAATGAATAATTCAAAAACATAAGTGATGGATTTAACTAATTTTGTAGCTGATCATGGATAAATAAATTCCGTAAATCTTATGACGGGATTATGAAAACTTTTTTTTTTAATATTTTATAATAGATTATCTTTTTTTTCTTTTTTCTTTTCTTTTGTTAAACTTCACTTAATACAAGGCTCCAGGCCCATTCAAAGTAAGTAGAGGGTAGCTGAATGGGGTACGATATGAACGTAAGAAGAAGAAATAGAAAAATGAAGATGTCGAGGATATGGAAAATAGACAACGGTTGACCTTAGACTTAAAGAAGTTCAGATTATAATGTTCGGGGAGCCTCCAATCTGTTCCACAATGTAGCGGTTGGGAAGATGCTTTCGAATAGGAACGCCCTTTTTTTTTTACTTGAGGATATAAATTTCCTTTTAATTACACCGGAATGCATTGATTAACAAGACTTTTCGTTTTCTGGCAGTTGCTATGTTAATGCACTCGATACTTCTGAAAGGGATATAAGTATGTTAGAATTTTGTAGATACTGTTGTAGATATTATGTTTAAATTTATGACCTTTTGTAAATGTGCCCTCAAAATCTGGCGCAACTTATAAGGTAAATATGATTTTTTTACAATTAAATGATTAAAATGTCAAAAATGAATGTTTCGATAGCTCTAATTATCGATATTACTGACTTTTACTTCTTCAAGACGATTCAGTCTACTTGTAAACGCACCAATTTATGCTATAGCGCACCTTATGGTTAACGAGCTATTCTTGAAGACCGTAATTGTTAGGGTGAATGTGTCTCTCTCTTGCTGACGTTATATTTAGGTCTTGTACAAAAATAAGCTAAACTTGGGTGCCTCACCGTGAAGTAATTGTGAGCATGAAGTGAGTTCTTTCCTTACCGAGTACTTGCTGTCTTGTACGTAACAAAGATAAGATTAGTAAATATCTATTGGCTGTTGGGCGGATCATCATGTTTAGGAAGCTAGTCTGTCAGTAACACCAGTGAATTAGTTGCTCTCGGGAAGATGTACACCCTGTCTGAAGTTATTAAGCAAATCATATAAACTTCAGCAATTCAAATTTGGTTTGAAAAAAATTGTCAAATTTTAAACAATCAATTTCAATGCCAAAACAAAGCCTGAGTTAAAATTTTAGGTAGCATCAATATGTTTTACTGAAGTTATTGAAGTTATTTGATGTATTCTAAAATAACTGCCGTATGAAATTATTAGCCAAAATCAAATAATCACATTTTACTTCAATAAAAAAAGTAATAAAATAATCAAAAATTGATCAACACCTATAACAGAACAAATAAATATATAAGTCTTTGAGTCCTTTACATTTTAATATAGTGGCCCTTCTCAATAACAGACATCAATTTCGTTAATTTTTTTTTTTTTTTTTTTTTTTTTTTTTTTACTTCAGCAGGGACAATTTCCGACATGGTAGTTTTAATTGTTTCCCATAGATCTGTTTTGCTGTTATATTGTTTGTCACCTTCATATAATTTCATCTTCAAAACTGACCATAGATTTTTGATCGGTTTCAGCTCAGGACTTGATGATAGCCATTTTATTATCTTCTCTTCTGTAAATCTTTTATGCTCAAACAATTCACGGGTAAGCTTAGATAAATGAGAAAAAGGAGCATTTTCGTGCATAAATAAACACTTCCCTTTGAAACTACGAGACTGGGGCTTGTATCATACAAAGATAATCTTATTCATAAAATCGCAATAGTTAGAACTGTTCAGTTTAACATCTTCATCGACTCTGAATGGTCCAATAATAGTTTGGTTGACAATTTCCAGCCCCTATTATAAAACTACTACCTCCTTGTGGCCTTCTTTTAGCCACAAGCACGTCTTAATTGGATAAAATCGATCCTTTGACCCATCCATCAAACTTCTCTTGAGATTCGTCCGTGAAAATAACTTTGGAAAAGTCAATTTTCATGTATTTCTTGGTCCAGTATTGAGGCTTTAAAATATTTGCTCTAGTGAGAATAGGTTGCCTAGAAGATTCTTTTATCTAATCCCAATTCACAAAGTATTATACGCCTTTTGTCCTTCTTGACTTCCTCAGTTCCAGCCTTTTCAAAGATCTGAGCGCTGGTCAAGTGGTTGTTTCGCTGTAACACGGTTCAGTTTACGTTCATCTCGAGGAAGTAAGTTCTTAAAGCCTTTTCCTTTGTTTCGAGTTCTAAACTTTTTTATATTTTCAACAGTCTTCATTATCGTTCGATGATCTCTGCAAAGCTCCTTTGATAATTCCAATGTGGACATTCCCACATTCAATAACTTTATTATTTTCTGTTTTTTCGCAGTTAATCCTTTCCTTTATCCATGTTGCAACATATATTATGGAGAAAAAGAGAAAAAAATAATTTTATTAGATTTCAGAGGTCTTAAGCTAATACTAATATAATCTGCATGTAGACTTCAGTCAGACCATTTTCGTAAATTCCAATAGATTTGTTTTTGTTTTTTACTTCTCGGTAATAACAGGACAACGAAAATATAGATGTCATCCGAAATATGTTTTAAGACATTACCGAGAAGTAAAAAACAAAAACATATCTATTTCCATACCTGACGATGTCTGTATGAACAGATGAAAGCTTGTAAAAAACTAAAAAAAAGACCTTAAGCAACTGGAATTTATAAACAGGGATCATAACATTCATCTACAGGTTCGGGGTTAATGCAATTTATTAAATTTGTTTGCGAAGATGTGTTCTCGCCATTTATATCATTAAATTCTATATCTATCTTTTGTATGAATGATTCATGTAATGTAAAATGAACTGCACCACATACTTGATATATATATATATATATATATATATATATATATATATATATATATATATACATATGGCAAAAAATCAAAAATTACCTCATGTGGGTATATTCTATTTCAGACTATCACTGCAGTCTTTTTTTCGGAAACTATCTTATAATAAATACATTGAACTATCAGTTTTAATATCTGATATTACTAAGATCCACCTGGATTATATACCAACGGATCTATTATCTTTTCTACGCACGCACGCACACACACACACACACACACACACACACACACACACACACACACATATATATATATATATAATTAAAATAAAAATGAGACAACCTTAAGATTCTATGTCATGTCTCTTTTTTAATTTAATTAATATTTACTCTGGTGTTAAATTGAGCTCTCTGGATTATATTAGTTTTAGAATTATCCATAGGGATTACCAAACCCTTCATTAACTTACTATATATATATATATATATATATATATATATATATATATATATATATATATATATTGGAATTGATTCAGTTCTGAAAGTTAAATATTTGTACTGGCGGTGACAGGGGTTGATAGATGGGACCCAACAGCAGTATCCCGAAGAAATCCTGCCTATAAATATAACGATTGTGATTGGAATTACATTCGCTTTTGTACTGGCAATTAACTGGAAATGTAAAATCAGTCACTTTTCTAAAGTAATTAAACTCAAGCCACTTGAGATTTTGATAAGGATTACTTCTTGAGGCCACCTTGAATCTCGGGTCAACCTATTTGCCTATCAACCTATCGACATTCTTTCTTCTGAGTAAGGAGATCTAAACTTTTGAAAAGAGCTTAGTTATATTAGTCGGAGTTTCATAACTTGTGTCCATTGGGTAGCCAAGTTGAGAAGATGGTTGACAATAATAACAGAGAGTAGGATAATTAATAAGTATGGAGAGATGTCGAGCCAAATATTTATTGTACGTACGGGCCTCCATCTCTCCGGTGAGACTGGCTTTTGAACACATTTGTCTGTGACTGGCGATTTGATTGATTATCCCGTGTGGGTGGCTTATTCGACCAATGTACAGTGTCCACGCCCATTGCATGTAACTTCTAAGGTTGGCGTCTTCTTCAATAGGATATTGGGCAATCTCATCCTGCCTTCCTCCAATGATCTTATTTCAAATTAACGAATCTTCTTAGCAACCAATAAGAATAATTTGCAAAATGGACTGAATCTTGAAGGGCCAATGAACGAACGGAGTGGTGGTGTTATTAAGCGAATTCTTTCACCCTTTTCGAAGGGTGATCGCTTCATCTGTAAAGGGAATTTGAGAAAACATCCCAAGAGTGCACCGTCATGGGGTAAGATGACCCCTCGCCCTCATATGTCGATAGAAGGTTTACTTGACCTATCCAATAAGATGATATAACATGATAATCGCCAATCACGAACATCAAAGCCAGCCATTTAAACCAGTTTATTGAGAAATGTGCTATCTTTTACCATAGGAAATTGGGAGGGGATGGAGTCAAGGTGTCATGTGTATACACAAGGACGGAAAGATTGTTAGCATCGGCGCACACAGCAGGTCACTAGCCATGAAAGATACCAAAGTGTGACACAGGGGAACAAATTTCCAGTTCTCTATGGGTTATGGGTCAGGTAGGCTATCATTCATCACGTGGTATGTGAGCACCGGTGATTGACTAAATCAGACACCTGACAAGGAAGGTCCGGCTGGTAGCACATCACAGTAGACAATCTGGCATTTTCGTTGGATTTGGTCCTGATAATTAAATCTTTGCATTTTGATATATGGTTCTTCCGTTCTTCAGCTTTCTTATGCTGACACCTCGTCGGTTGTATGAGTACGGGTAGGCGAATCAGGCCACAGTTCGAGGCCCGAACACATTAAACATAAATTTGGCAAATATGTTATATAAAAATGCAATTAAATTGTCTATGTACTGAAAAGTTTTCGGCCTGGCGTATTTCCAAAATCTGGCCAAATGACCAAATATTAGAACAATTTTTTGGTCGTGCCGAAAATTTTTCAACAAACTCTTGTCCTCATCTTTATTGTCATATTCACGACGTTTCGGTCGTTGTACGCTCCGGCCTTTTTCAGGTGATATACCTTGGAATTTCGAATATCTCAGAATTAAGAATATCTGAATATGTTGGTTTCAGTTAATTCCCTTTGATAACGCAACTGCACAAAACCTTGTTTCCTCTACTGTGACCAGGCTCACAACTCTTTGAGTCAAGTTACTATTGGATCAATCAACCAATGTTTTTATCTACTGGGCCATGTGTTCGGTTAAAAATTCCAACAAATAAAGCCTGAGAGTTGTCCTATGAATAACTGTTCTAAGTTTTTATGAGTGACTGTTGTGTTTCTTTTTATTTCAGAATAATTAAACATGTAATAGTCATTTTTTTTTTAGTCATTTGCGAAAATGGAAGCAAAAAAGACACTTCTAGTTAACACCAGAAAGAGACAGTTGAAATTTCTAGGGCATATTATGAGGAAAAAGATTCTGGAACATTTGACACTTATAGGGCATACTGAAGTCAAGAGGAACAGAGAAAAAAACGCATAACGTGATTGTGTGAATGGCATAACAGAGTCCAGGAGAGATAACAAACAGTCAAAATTTATTAAGAGCTACAAAGGACAGGAAATTATGGAGAGCCATGATCGTCAACGTCTTCAAGTGACACGGCACATTCAAGGAAAAGAATGTTTGAATTAATACCTGGACACTGAAAAATATATTACTTTCGAATTTTTAATATATTTCTAGTATAAAATGATTTACAGTGCGTCTATAATAAAATCACTAGCAATGCATTTTCAAAATGCACTAGGCTGGCCAGAGAGTTCTGACCCATATAGGAACAACAAATCTTGACTTCTCTGTTGAAATTTTCAAGGAGTACTGCATTTGTAGCTTTGTTTTACACGGTCGCGCCATCAACGCTAAACTGTATTGCCAGCAGTTAGACCGCATGTACGACAAACTAAAGGAGTAACCTGCTTTAGTCAATCGAAGTCGGGCTTTGCAAGAGAATGCGAAGTCACGCACTGCCAGGTTGACTAAGGAGAAGTTCAAACATATGGATGGTGTTGGGATTCTTCCACATCCACTATTCAGGCCCGATGCTGGTCTGAGTCACTATGTGCTATTCCGCTCCATGACAAACTTCCTCTACGACCAGCGACTCAACACTTTTGATAAAGTGAACGAAGCTTGTTTCCAGTTTTTTGATTCAAAGTCAGCGAACTGGTATCTAGAACTGATTCGGATGCGGGCTGATAACTGGCAGAAGATCGTCGAAAATGATGGAGTTTATTTTGAAGAATAAATGTGGGTGTTGCTACATAAAGTTTTATTGTTTTCTTTCCGCTTTCTGAGTGAGTCAAGCCTTTCTGGCCAACCTAATATATGAAAGCCATATTATCTGAAACACTTGCATTAATTCGGAAGAACTAAAATTTTCTATAATTTTCAATGCATTTCTAAATAACAAAAAATTAAGATGCATTTCTTTGTTTAAAAAAGGACTTGAAATTTTATCTATGCCAAACCTAAGCCATGTAATGTGATTTACAAAATTCAGTAGAAAGTTACATGTCAAGTTCGCATTTCTAAAGATTATCGTCCAGATGTATATAGCACCATCAGTAATATGATTAGTTTAGGTAAGGTTAGTTGTTTTTACGACGGGTCAACCCTTGTTCGGCTATATACTATCTGAATTTCTGAGATGAAGAATTATCATTGTTTCGTGGGCTCGTTGGTGCCTGATTTATAAGAGGCGCCACATTGAGGCTGAAGCCTAATCGCGTAAGACAGTACCTCCGCCCTTTCAGTAACACGGTCTGTAAAGGCCACACAGACCAGTGTACGTGGATCTGTAGGTATGCTCTCCTAAGGTCCAACAGAGATACACCGATCGCTGTGGCTTTTTCAGACTGTGCTACAGATTCGTTCATGGCATACAAACATCTCATCGAGCGGTACCTGCGGTACGGCGAATCCGTGGATGCATACCTGATTGAATTAAAGAAACTTATGTTCTTGTTGGGCAGGGTGAGCAATCGTACGCTGGCTTGCGCATTTGTGCACGGATTGCCAGGCAATGTAAAGCGGACTCTTCGTGCGTCGTCTAGGATGGACGCGTTTTCTACTGACCAGCTGCTTGTCCGAGCCAAAGCGATTATGAGAGACGAGGAGATGGAGGATCTCGTGATGGCAGCGGTGCATCGGCCAATGCAAAGGACGGATAGTGATGTCAGAAAGTGCTTCAGATGCAATGGCATTAGTCACATGGCGAAAGATTGTCAGAGTCGAGAAAATGGCAGGGACCGTAATAGCTTGTGGTCGTTTTGTCTGGATCCCGTGATCTCTTTGAGACATACTGACAGAACATTTGTCGTCTACCAGAAGCTGGATGACAAAGCACAACCCGGCTTTGATCAGACAAGACGAACACAATCCTTTTTTTTACATTATTTACATACGGCCTACTGTTCTCATCTTTGTTGTTATTATTACAACGTTTCGACCGTTGTATCCACCGGCCTTCATCAAGTGTATGTCGATTCAGGTAAAGCAGTCGAACGCGAAAAATCTACCTCCGTTGGTTACCCTGATCGACAAACACTTGATGAAGGACATAGGGTACAACCGCTGAAAGTTTTTTTTTCGTTTTTTTTAATATCGAAATTATTACGGGACTCCCAATGAGGATCGAAGTCGCTATTCAGTAGTAATGTTCCTTACTAGCCTCGCTAACCACTATCTGCCTAGGGATGTAGTATGTATGAAATGGAGAGTGCGTGTCGCTGCTCAAGGTATGTTTTGACATTCCAAAATACTGGTAGAAGTATGGAAGGTAAGGCGATTAAAATTTTCTGATACAAAAATATCCAAAATGAAGGAATGCTGCAGTAAAATGAAAAACAACTAATTTGAGTAGCAATTTACTGATTTAATAAACAGAACTAATCTCTTAAGGCAAATATTCCGACTGGATAGACCTAGAGAAATTCCACGAGTTTTGATAACGAAGATTCTCTATTATTTCATGTCTTTTTTTCTTCTTCTAGCACCCTTTTTTATGTATCTTCTCATTATCTCCCTTATCCCTTCAAATCTTCGTTATCATCCATGTTTTTATCTAAATGTTATACAAATGTCGATTAGAAAGGGAATAGGGAATGTATAGATATTTTCTACTGCAACCTTTCTTTCAACTTTCTTTTCTTCTGCATGCCCTTTGGAAACTTTTTCAGTAGGAGATCACCTAAGAAGACAGGATCCTCCCACCTGAACGTATTTCTTATTGGGCCCCACTGGCAAGCTTATGCGCTTTTTTATTTTTTTTTTATTTTTATCATGGCCTGTCACCATATCGCGCACATTTTGCCATGATGCATGTGCCTGTTATACCCTTATCAGATTGGCTGTCAGGGTAGGTATATTGGGCTTCGTGTATTTGCAGCACAACGTCACTTTGTTGGTGTTCTCCTCCTCCTCTTTCTCTACCTTCTACTACTACTAGTAATAATTATAATAGTAATAATATCAATAACTAGTAGTATACGTGAAAATTTCACAGCTTTCCTGTTTTCATTTTGTTTTCATTCTTTCCTTCTTTTTCTCACTGAAATGAAACAGTCTCTCTGATATGTCTTTTTCATCTTTCCACATGAACAAAACAGAAGAATTCATTATTTATGAGGTATTGGCAGAGAGTTTCTATCTTTCTTTCTTTCTGTCTTTCTGTCTTTTTCTCACTGAAATGAAATAGTCTCTACGATGTCTTTTTCATCTTTCCACATGAACAAAACAGAAGAGTTCATTATTTATGAGGTATTGGCAGAGAGTTTCTATCTTTCTTTCTTTCTTTCTTTCTTTCTTTCTTTTTCTCACTGAAATGAAACAGTCTCTCTGATATGTCTTTTTCATCTTTCCACATGAACAAAACAGAAGAGTTCATTATTTATGAGGTATTGGCAGAGAGTTTCTATCTTTCTTTCTTTCTGTCTTTCTGTCTTTTTCTCACTGAAATGAAATAGTCTCTACGATGTCTTTTTCATCTTTCCACATGAACAAAACAGAAGAGTTCATTATTTATGAGGTATTGGCAGAGAGTTTCTATCTTTCTTTCTTTCTGTCTTTCTGTCTTTTTCTCACTGAAATGAAATAGTCTCTACGATGTCTTTTTCATCTTTCCACATGAACAAAACAGAAGAGTTCATTATTTATGAGGTATTGGCAGAGAGTTTCTATCTTTCTTTCTTTCTGTCTTTCTGTCTTTTTCTCACTGAAATGAAATAGTCTCTACGATGTCTTTTTCATCTTTCCACATGAACAAAACAGAAGAGTTCATTATTTATGAGGTATTGGCAGAGAGTTTCTATCTTTCTTTCTTTCTGTCTTTCTGTCTTTTTCTCACTGAAATGAAATAGTCTCTACGATGTCTTTTTCATCTTTCCACATGAACAAAACAGAAGAGTTCATTATTTATGAGGTATTGGCAGAGAGTTTCTATCTTTCTTTCTTTCTGTCTTTCTGTCTTTTTCTCACTGAAATGAAATAGTCTCTACGATGTCTTTTTCATCTTTCCACATGAACAAAACAGAAGAGTTCATTATTTATGAGGTATTGGCAGAGAGTTTCTATCTTTCTTTCTTTCTGTCTTTCTGTCTTTTTCTCACTGAAATGAAATAGTCTCTACGATGTCTTTTTCATCTTTCCACATGAACAAAACAGAAGAGTTCATTATTTATGAGGTATTGGCAGAGAGTTTCTATCTTTCTTTCTTTCTGTCTTTCTGTCTTTTTCTCACTGAAATGAAATAGTCTCTACGATGTCTTTTTCATCTTTCCACATGAACAAAACAGAAGAGTTCATTATTTATGAGGTATTGGCAGAGAGTTTCTATCTTTCTTTCTTTCTGTCTTTCTGTCTTTTTCTCACTGAAATGAAATAGTCTCTACGATGTCTTTTTCATCTTTCCACATGAACAAAACAGAAGAGTTCATTATTTATGAGGTATTGGCAGAGAGTTTCTATCTTTCTTTCTTTCTGTCTTTCTGTCTTTTTCTCACTGAAATGAAATAGTCTCTACGATGTCTTTTTCATCTTTCCACATGAACAAAACAGAAGAGTTCATTATTTATGAGGTATTGGCAGAGAGTTTCTATCTTTCTTTCTTTCTGTCTTTCTGTCTTTTTCTCACTGAAATGAAATAGTCTCTACGATGTCTTTTTCATCTTTCCACATGAACAAAACAGAAGAGTTCATTATTTATGAGGTATTGGCAGAGAGTTTCTATCTTTCTTTCTTTCTTTCTTTCTTTTTCTCACTGAAATGAAACAGTCTCTCTGATATGTTTTTTTCATCTTTCCACATGAACAAAACAGAAGAGTTCATTATTTATGAGGTATTGGCAGAGAGTTTCTATCTTTCTTTCTTACTTTCTTTCTTTCTTTTTCTCACTGAAATGAAATAGTCTCTACGATGTCTTTTTCATCTTTCCACATGAACAAAACAGAAGAGTTCATTATTTATGAGGTATTGGCAGAGAGTTTCTATCTTTCTTTCTTACTTTCTTTCTTTCTTTTTCTCACTGAAATGAAACAGTCTCTCTGATATGTCTTTTTCATCTTTCCACATGAACAAAACAGAAGAGTTCATTATTTATGAGGTATTGGCAGAGAGTTTCTATCTTTCTTTCTTACTTTCTTTCTTTCTTTTTCTCACTGAAATGAAACAGTCTCTCTGATATGTCTTTTTCATCTTTCCACATGAACAAAACAGAAGAGTTCATTATTTATGAGGTATTGGCAGAGAGTTTCTATCTTTCTTTCTATCTTTCTTTTATTCTTTCTTTCTTTCTTTTTCTCACTGAAACCAAACAGTCTCTCTGATATGTCTTTTTCATCTCCCCACGGGATCAAAACGGAATAGTCTTATATTTATAAGTTATTGACAGGTGGAAACGTACGTATGTTCTAAGTATCTAAGAGAAGGGCAAGCAGAATCATAATCAAAATAAAGAATTATCCATAATTATTGAAGTGAATAAATGTCTTCTGAAATGTCTTATTGGAAACACTGGAAATAAACGGTATTATTGAAACTGCTGAGACAAAATAACATTATCACAATTGAAAAGATTATTGAGGAGAGTGTTGCAGTATTAAGAAGGCTTACTGCCCTTCCGTCCATAGTGTCTGCCGCTAGATGTTACTGGTCTGAAATCTCACAACGACCAATAAGGAAAGAACTCCCAGTTGGTCTTTTGTGACATTAGGAATTATACATGTAGTAATTATACAGGTAAAACAAAGCCGTAAGAATGAATCAGATATAATATATTTAAGTCTGGGTATGATGAAGAAGAGACTCGCGCCAAAGGAGATGTGGTTCTACAGAAGGATGCTAAGGATATAATGAATTGAGCATATGAGCAACTATGAGCTCTTAGAGGGGCTACAAACAACGAGAAAGCTTATACTTAACATCAGAACGAGGCAGCTGAAGTTTCTGGGACACATAATGAGAAAGGAGGGCCTGGAGAATCTGATACACAAATAGAGAGAAAGAGAGACAAAGGAAAGCAGTGACATACTTGACGAGCTTGAGCAGGTGTATGACAGAACGTGGTGTGGGGATGGATGCAGAGGGAAGGAGCTTGCTTAGAGCTGCAAGGGATAGAGGGAGGGAGGGGGAGAGCCATAATAGCCTACGTCCAGAAATGGCTTTATGGCTCATAAAAAAAAAAAAAAGAATCCAACGAGCAACAATGATGCAAAATAAATGATAACATTACTTTTTGATGTTATTGTGATGGCTGGACGTTCAATGTTGTTAAATAAGATTATTGTTTATTATTTCATCGTTTTCGTTCCTTTAATATCAGTGACAGTAATTATAGTAATTATAACAAGAGAGAAAGGGGGGGAGAGAAGAGAGGAAGAAGAGAAATCATAGACAAAACAATAGGAGTAAAAAAAAAAATACGTCTCTCTTTTGCGCCTCTTTTGTTTCTCTTGATGCAGACAGCTCCCCGCATCTTTTATCATCTGGTAGCTGCTGATCACTGTAAAAAAAAAAAAAAAAAATAGGCGGGAAAAAAAATGGCACACGAATAACATACGGGGGTTGCTTACGGCCTCAAGAAATGAACCGAAAGTGCTAATCTAGAGACAGACAAAAGATGATATATATACTTTAAGACTAACAGTTTATCAGTTCAGACGTTTCGTTTATCGGCAGTTTTTGCTCCCGAGTCGCAATAAATAGCTGTTATATTGTTTTCCTTTTTTTTTTTTTTTATCTTTTAGCAAAAAGTCTCCGTGCGTGTCTTTCGTCTCCCTATTGCCACTGCATCTTGATAAACGCGTGAAGCAAAGCGATGACAACAGAGGAATGTACAAAGGCTTTTAAAAATCAGTTTTTAGGGCAGTTTGCCTATGATTCATTCTTTATTCTTGTACTTGGTTTTCTTCAATTTATTTATTTTTTACTTGATTTTGTAGCATTTTTAACCTTGACAATGATTATTTATATTTATTATTGAAGTGAATAAATGTCTTCTGAAGTGTCTTTTTGGAAAAGTGTCGTTTTTTTTTTTTATTTCTTTTTCTGTTTGTTTCTTTCCTTCTTTCTTTCCTTTCCACTTTATTAAAATATTTCCGATATATTTCTGCTGCTTCCTTAATTAATTACTTTCTTTCTGTTCTGTTGGGTATTTTTTTCTTACTTGGACCTTTCTTCATTCTTTTTCCTTTCTTTTTCCACCATTTAACCTTTCTTGCTTCCTTACTTCTTTTCATCTATACCCTCGCTGTATCTTTTCGTTTTTTTCATCCAAACTTTCTTTTCTTTTTTTCCCATCTAAACTTTTTTCTTTTTTTTTTGTTATTTAACTATTCTTTCTTTCATTTTCCTAATTTTTTACTCTCTTCCTTTCTATTTTTTATCTAACCTTTCTTGCTTCCTTTCGTTTTTTTCAGATGACATTTCTTTTTTCTTTGCTTTTTTTATCTGACCTTTTGTTCTTCATTTCTTCTTTAATTTAACTTTTCTTTCTTTCTTTCTTTCTTTCTTTCTTTCTTTCTTTCACGGCCTTTATTTATTATTTTCTTCGTTTAACAGGCTCTCCATTTCTACCTATTTTATCTTATTTTCTAAACTTTTCTTATTGTTTACTTTCTCTTATTTATCTCATTTTCTTATTTTTAAAAAGCCACATCCTCCTGGCGACGGATTAAACTAACACCTTTTTTTTCCAGTTATTTAAATTATAATTGTAAACTTTAACACTGAAAAGCGAAAATTTCACTATAATATATTGGAAAATTTCCAAGATTCAACCGAAATCAAGTCAATACAAATTTTAAACAAAATGATCACAATATATGAAAAAAAGAATTAATTTAAACTGACGCCAGGATGATAAAGGTTTTTAGTTGAGGCTCTGTTTTCATTCAGTTTTCTTTTCATTGCTTGTCTGTTTCTTTCATAATCGAAGCTCGTTTTGAAAAAACTCTCGGTAAAAAAATACTTCAATAAATTTTAAGAAACCATGTCACTTAGATCAATAGATTTTAATTATACTTTCTGCGTCAGCGTGGCCATCTTAAATTAATAAAGACAAGTTTACATTGGACGTATATGAACGCGTATATAAGCGCATAGTTTTAGACAAGGTATGCATAAAATATAATATTGAACCTAAATTCATGCCTCTAAATGGGTATGCATATATGCATACAAATCTATTAGTTTTTCCACCTTTCTTCAGATATTTATTATGCGAATTTTTCGTATACGCTGGCATTTGGTAGAGTCATAAATTGGAAAAATTTACCTTTGAGGCACCTTTTTGTAAAGTTTACCTTATTCACATTTAGTCGTCTCAGAGAATAAGAAAATATTGCATTAATATTTATAACTTTAAAATGCAGAAAAATTACCCGAGGCTACAATTTTTGCATGAGAATATTGTTCGAAATTAGTAGGAAATTTCTCAAGAAAAGTCTTTGAACAGACGCCTTTAGATATAGCATTTTACATAGCCAGATCTTAGATCTACAGTAAAACTTAGGTGTACGGATCAGCAGATATAGTTTAGGATTAGGGACTGTAAAATTCCAAATCCGGATTTATGTCCCAGATTAGTGACTCTCGTGATGAAAAGGTCCCTTGGCATATGGAAAACTGATTTCAAACCAAAGTAACTGTCGATATTCATCGCAATAAGTACGAAATTAAAATAAGTCATTTGATATATTTAACTAAACTCTCAAGTTTTTGTTCACGTCTACCGTGGCCAGGTATTGAACACACAACTCTTTCGGTCAAATCACTTGATTATTTCAACCATTTGTCTTTGGGGGACACCAGTGTAATTTTTGGGACTTTTAAATCTAATATCTCATTATATTTTTTTACCAGAGCTCATATTACATTTTGTAGTTGTTTTTATTAGGTTGGTGCAAAAATAATGACGTAATAATGTCGTTTTTTGATGTATTTTTAACGTCAAAAAACGACATTATTACGTCATTATTTTTGCACCAACCTAATATTTAGCACTGGTTCTCCTACTGTATTCATGTTTATGCTTGAATGGCTTAGGAGGTTTATGTGACATAGCATATGCGCTGATTCCTTAGATTTTCATATTTTCCAGTGATGTTGTCTGTCTGTTATTTCAACCTCATCCAATTACTAAAGGGAAATAACTGAAACTGAGATATCCAGAAAAGGCACGACACGTGGAACTAGAACAATCTAGCCCGGTGGACGAAATAAGAGGTTCAGTTCGAAATACCAACGTATACCGCCAGAAGAAAGCTGGAGCGTACAACAGCAGAAGCATCGTGAATATGACAATAAAGATGGGAACAACAGTCCGAACAATGTAAATATACACTATTTACATTGAGATGAGGTAGTTACAATACCTCATCTCAGAAATATAGACAGATTCTGAAGAAGGCTGGAGTGTACAAACGGCCGAAACGTCGTGAATATGATAATAAAGATGAGGACAACGGTCCGAACAATGTAAATAGTGTAAGTAGTTACAATACCTCATCTCAGAAATACATACAGATCCTGAAGAAGGTCGGAACGTACAACAGTCGAAACGTTATGAATATGAGAATAACGATGTGTACAACAGTCTGAACAATATTAGTAGTTGCAATACCTCATCTCAGGAATATAAACTGATCCTGAAGAAGGTCGGAGTGTGCAACGGTCAAAGCGTCGTGAATATGAGAATAAAGATGAGACAAAAGTCCGAACGATGTAAGTATTAGGTTGGTGCAAAAATAATGACGTTTTTTGACGTATTTTTTTTAATGTCAAAAAACGTCATCATTTTTGCACCAACCTAATACTTACACTAACTTATCTCAGAAATATAGGCAGAAGTTTTATTCAATTATATAAGCAATATACCAATTCAATTTCTAATTTGACGATTTTGTCATTCACTGATTTTGAAGTATCAATTTTTTCAGATTACCAATTTTCTCTTTTGGAATATCCGGTCAGTTTGCATTAAAACTCGAAGCAAAACTTAATTTTTACAAGTTTTTTCCCCATATATTTGCCTTTTGTTTTCTAGATCCGAATTATCCAAAATGTTTTAAAAAGAACTTATGTCTATAGACTGACTTAGACATGAGAATCTTTAAAAATACTTTACAGCTTCTAAACACGAATTTTAATCTTTTGGTGTCGTTTTCTTCTATGTGCTGTGTCTCTTCAGTGTGTGGGCGATCACGGCTCTCTACATTTTCCTATCCTTTGTAATACTTAGCAATGATTGTCTTTTTACTATCCCTCCCCATCCCTATCCTGTCTCGTTAGATAGATTATTCAATGTTTTCCTCTGTCTCTCTTGAGCCTGTCTTGTGAGTGTCAACTTTTCCAAGTCTTCTTTCCTATTTATGCCTCCTATAAATTTCAATTTCAACCCTTTCAGAGTGATATGAATGATCGACTTGGCCAGCTCTTGTCGCGATTTCAACCCGAGGTGCTCCGCATCTGCGTCAGTGTGATTTTGGCTGCTGATAACAAAAGCTCGAAAACAGAAATCGAAGCTATAAAGTTTCCAGCGAGGCTTGCATTCATATTCTATTAGGTTGGTGCAAAAATAATGTCGGTTTTTGACGTATTTTTTAACGTAAAAAACCGACATTATTTTTGCACCAACCTAATATAACAAGGTGTATTGATCCTTAGAAAGTTAGATACTGGGATAAATGTTTTTCTGCGACTTTGACAGGATCAGATTGTAACAGATATGAGCAGGCTAAGAAGGGTAGAAATAAACTAGACGAATACGTGCGCTATATAGCAATAATTGATAAAAATTATCTCCCCTGAGGAAAAAAAAAATTATTTTTCAAAACGATATCAAGCTACAATTCATTTGCGTTCCAATTTTTAATTAATTTTTCCTTTAGCTTTAAGTTCACTCAGTAACAATTAGACCGAGTGTGAGTGTGAGTGTGAGATAATTTTTAGCAATTATTAATACATGCCGCATACTTGTTGCATTATGTCCTACTAAGCTTCGGAAATACAGAAAAGGCCGTTTATTATTAACAGAAATATTATCATACGGATATTGTTATTAAAATCAGCACTGCATTTAAAAGAATTAATAAGTAATAATTTTAAGTCGATAAACGTTTTATTAATTTTTCTAATATCGTTTATAACAATGAATTTGATAGCATCTATAAATTTCTAAAAATTAATTTAAATTGTTCGAATTTTCATATCATTTACGTAATGTTATCAGCTGGTAATTATGACCTAAATGACCCTGTCCTAAAGAGATCGCAATAAATGGATTCGTTTGTATTTCTACTACTACTACTACTACTACTACGACTACTACTACTACTACTAATAATAATAATAAGAAGAAGAAGAAGAAGAAGAAGAAGAAGAAGAAGAAGAAGAAGAAGTAGAAGAAGAAGTAGAAGAAGAAGAAGAATTAATTTATTATGTAAAGTTGTTTCTGAAAATGAATTTATAACAATGAAAGGGAACTGTTCAAATTTTTATATCCATTATTTAATGTTATCAGTCAGTTATTGTTATTTTAAAATTCCTGTCGAAAAATGATCACAATAACCAGCTTTTACTGACTGCTACTATTAAAACTAAGTTACCCCTGCTATTACCTCAGATAAAAAAATGGGTTATTCCTGTTTGATTGCGAGGATAGACTGAAGAAAAGATATATCAAAGGTGCTATTTAGTTTTAGGGAAAGAAAGAAAGAAAGAAAGAAAGAAAGAAAGAAAGGAAGGAAGGAAGGAAGAAAGAAAGAAAGAAAGAAAGAAAGAAAGAAAGAAAGAAAGAAAGAAAGAAAGAAAGAAAGAAAGATAGAGGTAGCGATGACACTCACATATGTTTAACGTCTGCTTCAGTGAAATCGAAACTCCAGTCAAGTTTAACCTTTTCGTTTGTACTTTAAATTATGACCTTCATTTATATTTGTGTTTGTTATTGCAATAGTTTATTAAAGTTGTTAAGCTCAAATATTTGCTCAGGCAATTTCAATGTGTATTTTATTGTCTTGGAAATCGCGTGGAATTTATACAGTCATTAACTTAAGAATTATGATTCCTCAGAAAATTATAATCGGAAAACAATTATTGCCAGTTAATTTATAATGTAAAGTTGTCTCCAACAATGAATTTATAGCGTTGTCTGTTCCAATTTTGACATCCTTCACTTAATGTTATTGCCTGGTTATTGTAATTTAAAAGACTTTGTTACCAAATGATCACATTTAGTACCTTCCTCTGTATATCAAATGGCTTACGGCCATATCACGTTGAAACACCGGTTCTCGTACGATCACCAACGTTAAGCAACGTCAAGCCTGGTCGTAGATGGGTAACCGCTTGGGAATACCAGATACTGTAAGCTTGAATGTGCGGGTGGTGTAATGGATAATGGCTCGGAATTATTAATCGGAGAGCCGAGTTCCAATTCCCATTGGATTCACTTACGCGTAGATACCCGTGGGAAAAGTATGGCACCACCTTTCCCAGCTATAGATTAATTAGTAAGACTTGTATCATTAAATCATTATTATCTTCAAAATTTCTAGCACTCTAAATATATATTTCTGGCTTTAAATAACCTGAAAAGGGTTTATAAGTCGTAGAAAACAAATCAATCAATCAAATTACTATTATGGTGATGTTGAAAATTTATCGACCTTACAAGAAGAGATTTAAAAAAAAGAATTGCGATATTTTATTATTTGGTGAGATTTGAAAAAAAATAAAAATAAAAAAATAAAAAAAAGATAAAAACAAGCAAAGGTATAGTGCTAAGTTTGCCCTATTATTTTACCAATAAATGAGGAGGAAAGGATAGATTTATGCATTTTCCAAGAATTATAATCTGAGGTAATCGGTTGCAATTTGAACTCTTCTTGCTGATTTCATTTGTCGCACTAAAGAAAATGTTTTACAATCTAAAAACATTTTCTGGTTTTAAATAAACTGCAAAAGGTTGATAAGACGTAAAAAAGACCCAACAAATTAATCATTCAGTATGTATATAAGTATATTTAACCGAAGAAGAAAATCTATCTGATGCCGTGCCACATAAAATGTCTGTTTTAAGAAAGAACTCGACCAGCTACAACACCGATTTTATCTCGTTCATAGTACATAAAATGTAAATTACGCAGTGATGGTGGTGATGGGAAGAGGCGCTCCGAAAGACAAATAAAACAGGGCCTGATTTAAACGAACACATTCCTGACAAATCAAAGCCAAGCAAAAATAATTAAAGCTCTGTTGGCCAGCCTAATTACCAGAGAGACCAATCTTTGATATTCGAAGTTGAAATACGTAATTCACCCGTTTATATCCGCTACTGTTCTGTTCTATTCTTCCGCTTCTCTTAGCATTCGATACAATAAATAACCGTTTATTTCACGAACAACCGTGACAGCTCATTTTCATTAAGGTCGATAACACGTCTTTCTCATTCCCCGTTCACTCTTTGAACTCATTACTCCGTATAGAGAAACGTATCATCCCAAGATCGCTCCACAATTAGGCTAGTTCCAGGCAAAGAAATGCCACCAAACCAGTAGAATGTACCATTAACTTGCAAACGGCCGCCAGAGACAACACTATCGTTATCTTTAATAACTGGAGCATAACAGATGCAACTTAATAATTCTGAAAGGTTATCCTAGAACGTAGTTACCAAAATATCCATCAAATCTTATATTATCTCACTGGATGCAAAGTGAATGTTTGCCCACTGCTTGCCTTGGAGAAACGAATGCCACAGACGCCATTGTACATTTGCAGAAATTATTTCTATTAGCGTTATTTTTCACTCCTATTTATATTTCTCTTATAGCCATTCGCCATTTTTCCTGTCTTTTGTTATTCTTTACTTTCCACGTTCTTTACTTCAACTGCTCTTCCAATACACTTTCTCCTTGTTTTTGTTTAACATAATTATTTGTTTTGACATAATTTGTTCTTTCTTTCTTTCTTTCTTTCTTTCTTTCCATACCTTCTGATTTTTCTCAATACTTCCACTTCTAACATTACTTTTTCTCTCTGTCTCTGTTAAATAAAACGTCGCATTCACATTATTCTTTCTTTCTTTCTTTCTTTCTTTCTTTCTTTCTTTCTTTCTTTCTTTCTTTCTTTCCATAATTTCTAACATTTCTCCACATCTCTTATAACATGACTTCTTTCTCTCTCCCTTTTAAGAAAACATCGAATTCACATATTTCTTTCTTTCTTTCCTTCTTTCTTTCTTTCTTTCTTTCTTTCTTTCTTTCTTTCTTTCTTTCTTTCTTTCTTTCCATAATTTCTGACATTTCGCAATACTTCCACTTCTCTCCTAACATTTTTTCTGTCTGTCTCTCTTACTTTAAAAAAACAACAAAAAACAAAACAAAAAAAAAAAAACAACCAAAACACCCCCCCCAAAAAAAACGTCGGATTTACATTATTCTTCCTCTCTTTCTTTCTTTTTTTTGTTTTGACGTAATTCATTCATTCATTCATTCATTCATTCATTCTTTCTTTCTTTCTTTCTTTCCATAACTTCCGACTTTCCTACTCTTAACATCACTTCTCCCGCTCTATCTCTATTTTTTTGTAGAAAACATCGGAATTACATTAATTTTTCTCCCTTCTTTTCTTCCTTTTTTCCTTCCTTCCTTCTTTCCTTCCTTCCTTCTATAATTTCTTTTTTTCTTCACTTCTTCAACATCCTAGTAAAAGTGAAATGGAGTTATACTTATTCACTTAATCATTTTAGATGTGTAAATTTATAATTAGTATGCATGTAATAGCTATATTTTGTTGGTAATTGCAGAAGCATGTATGCGAGAGTAATGATAATATTTAGTTGCATAAACTCGTGCAATTTCAACAATTACAGCTAATTATTATTATTATTATTATTATTATTATTATTATTATTATTATTATTATTATTATTATTCATATCTTTACCCTGAAGTTATCTGATTGTGGTCACTATAGATCGATTGACAGAAAATCTCAAGTTTCAAGCACGCTTTTCATCACGGGCATTGACCTCAGCAATGATAGATTGCTTGACCCTCCATTTCAAGCAATATTGTATGTAAGGTCTTTGGGGAAGTTTTCAATGTGAACATCATGGAAAAAAATAGATTCATGTTACACAGATCTGTTCGATCTTGGGAAAGATCCTAGGATTGTTTCAATTTTTCACATTTCAGTAGGCTTCAGACATGAATTTACATTCCAGATCATAGAAGCTTACCATATCATGTAGAAACGTCTATAATATATTATAATTAAGTCATTAAGAACAGGATTAGGAACAGGACCTTCGCCTGAACATCATTGACTTATATTATGACATTGCGCCATAACATTACAATTCTATATATACCTCGTGCAACGCTAAGATATTGCTTTGAACGTCCACAGCCTAAAGTATACATAGATCTAAAGAATACCTAGGTCCACAAAAATAACTTGATCTAAAGAAGACATCGTTATATATAGCTTTTAAGAAGCCAGAATCTAAAGAATATCAATGTTGAAATCACATCGACGTCTAAAGAATATCTAGGCTTAAAATCACTAGACCTAAAGAATATAATGATGTATAGAATAGTTAGATCAAATATCTAGATTTCTTCATGAATACAATATCCAAAGTATGCCTGGTACTATCAAGGTCTATGGAATATCTCGGTTTAAAAACAGTAAACCTAAAAAATATACAGGTCAAAAGAATATCTAGTTTTAAAGAATATCTAAATGTAAAAACGAGACTAAAATATCCAGGTCCAAGAATATCTAGGTTTATAAAAACGTCAAACCTAAAAAAAATATCCAGGTGTAAAGAATATATAGGACTCAAGCAATGTAACAAAATGGCCACAAAATGATAGTGAACTGTTTAAAAATGGGTGAATTACATCAGAGATTATTTTGAGACGAAAAGCAATTATTCGCAGTTTATTTTAAAATTACTCACTTGGTCACATTATGACTACAGAAACGGAAATTAAATGTAACAGAAAAAATATATGACTCCTCCCAAACTACATAATAGGAGCATACTTGTTTTTTGTTTAATTTTAAAGCTTTAGTGGGGAATATAGTGTTTCGTGTGATATATTGACCCGCAAACAGATATTAAATGACGGTAAACAACATATATATATATGTATATATATATATATATATATATATATATATATATATATATATATATATATATATATATATATATATATATATATATATATATATATTATTTGCCAGGTTTATTTTCATTAAGAAAAATACATCGACGAAAATAACTGTCACGCTGGCATCGATATTAAAACCTCTTTAGAGCAATGAGAAAGGTTCTGCTGCAGGGTTGGAATCCCCGGTGCTGAGCAAATTCTTCCATCTAAAATGAGGAGAAACATAGCTCTATTTACAGCACAGGGGTGGGGCGATAATCACGCCCCAGTAGGTCCTTATTGGCAATGGTTACCTCCTGTGCCAGGTAAGTATCCTAAGCATCTTGGTAATGTATTGTTGTTTTGGTTGATTTTTAAGGCCTTTTTATTTGCTGAATCAGATTTACAACAATCGCCAGTTCTGGAAGGTGTTTCTTCTTCCGGTTGTTTTTTTTCTGATAGGATACGACATGAGTATGGATGTGTTAGAAATCCATGGTAGGTTTCAGATTGTATAGACTGGGGTCTGCAATGATATAGAGAAAGGTACTGGAGATTTGAGGGTACTTTCTGTCACAGAATACTCAGAGGATCACCAGATATCTAGTGGGTACAAGCAAATGCAACAACAACAACAATAATAATAATAATAATAATAATAATAATAATAATAATAATAAGAAGAAGAAGAAGAAGAAGAAGAAGAAGGACGATAATATTAGGTTGGTGCAAAAATAATGACGTAATAATGTCGTTTTTTGACATTAAAAATAATACCAATAAATAAAACAATAAATAAAAAAATAATAATAGTAATATCAAGACAATAATAATAATAATTACAACAACAACAAAAAGCAATAACAATAATAACAATAAAGACAACAACAACAACAACAACAACAACAACAACAACAACAACAATAATAATAATAATAATAATAATAATAAATCCCGAATAATTTAACAAGATATCGAACAGAAAGAAAAACAATGAAGTTTATACTTGCATAAAGACAGTGAGATAAATTCTGACATCAAGTGATGTCATTTCAGACCTACCAGACAACAATAGCCGCCGCCGCCGCAGCAGCAATAATAATAATAATAATAATAATAATAATAATAATAATAATAATGATGATGATGATGAAGAGAAGACTGATAATTTTCACATTTTCCCGATGAATTATCAAAATCTATCACGTTTGGTTGATAACGAGTTTTTTTTTTAAATAGCTTAGTCAGGATCTAAGTATGAAGTAAAAGTGTTATAATCGACAGTTAAGATGAAAAAAATTACAAATGCCTCTGAAATGTTACAAATCCTTTTAAGACAGTATCTGTCTTTAATGTCAATTAGTCGGCTGCTAGTTGAGCCGTGGCGTGTATCAGTAGAGGCGGTGAGTTCGTGCGACGTAGGCGTCAGTGGCGTCATTATTATCTGATGCTTCCAGCCAGGCTATTTGAGGCATCTTGTTTACGCCATTTGCTCATGGCTTCTCGTTTCATCTTCCTTTTCACGCTTCTATTAATTTCACCGAATTAACTGTTAAGAACTGGTCCTTGTTCTTTAGGCGAGTGGGCCGCTTGCCTTCACCTTGTTCAGCTGTTATGTTTTGCAAGTGGTACTGATGACCATTCATTTCTCTTCTTTTTTTTTTTTTTGGTAGGGGGTCCCCTTCTATGCTATTCTCACCTCGATGTCCATACGCATGCGTAGTCATGCGCACACAGCTAATTGGCAGGTAACGAGTTTTCAGTAACAGAAGAGCGAGTTATGATTTGTGGACTCAGTACTAATCACAATCTTCATTCTCTTTTCACACCAAAGGCAACAACAGCAGCAAGACAAAATATATTAATAAAACTTCGAATCTTCTTAACTACCTCGATCATCTTATTCTCGATGCAAGACACAAAGCTTGCAAAATCTATAACACTAAAAAAGTAAGTATTAAATACATTAAAAGTACTAAGTTAATATTTATGCCAACTAATTTACACATTACTCTTGAAAAACGTTTAACTATCGCAGACAAACTATTACTACTAGTTCGAAGACAATCATAGGTTGGGCCAGCAAAAACATAGACTCAACAACGTATCGGAAGCGAGGATATATTAGATAAACTACGCGGGGTGCCATATGAAATACATAGGCGAGACTTCTAGAAATCTAAAAGCATATGTTTACGAACACAAAAGAGACCACCGTTGGGATAATCCATGAAACTCCTTAAGTAACACATAGAACAGGCAATAACTTTTATTTAAAGAAATGGTATCTTAAGAAAAATGAGCACAACCCATTACGAAGAAAATATCCAGAAGGAATATTGATTGATAACTAAAACAATAAATACTCGTCAGACACACGTTTTTTCATTTCACCAACATTCGTAAAATCTGTACTTAATGAAGGCAAGATCCAAACATTTGCAAATGAGGGAAATTAGTATTGCGTATTCGCTTCCAACATTTGTCATATTTATCATGCATTCAACATGCACTAATATATCCAATTTTTAATAACACTTTAATTGCGCTAACATTTCAAGAATTAAACGCACACGCACACACACACACACACACACACGTTTGTGTACGCCATAAAGAAAACACGTAACACCCACAAAAATTGATACACTGGAAAATACTAACGTCTACTTGAGCAAAGGAAAGCAAAACAAGAATGTAAAAATCAAAACAGTTCCTCATTATTCCACTTCCAAATAATTTATAATGAAGCTCACTAAATAGTGAAACATGCCAAATTGATAAAGGTTTATTTCTTGTTACTTATATATATATATATATATATATATATATATATATATATATAGAGAGAGAGAGAGAGAGAGAGAGAGAGACAGATAGATAGATAGATATGGGGGTAATTGTATTAGAAAAAATTCAGGAAATCATATTAATACATTAAACACATCTATCTATATACAAAATTCTGTGATTTCTGTTAGGCCGACCGTCCGTCCGTCGCACCCTCTAAAATCGCCATATGTTGACCGATTGAAACCAAAGTTTTGAGAGAAGGTTTTCCTAAGATGCATAGCTTAATATAATAAATTTTCATTAATTTTTTTTAGAAAAATTAAATTTTTTACTAAAGAACGCTGAGTGAATTTTGTGATTGGATTGATCAGCACTTCAGGGGGAGGTAACATGATATGGTGTTGTCTAGAGTTTTAAAAGGTTTGCAGTAGATAGTTTAAAACATCGAGAATTGTATTAGAAGTTTTAACTTAATTCTTAAAAAAACTCGACAACGTCATATTTAGTTACCTCCCCTGAAGCACTAGTCAAGCCAATTACAGTACTCACTCAGCGTTCTTCATTTCCCCAGTGAAAAAAAAAAAAACTTTCAGATCAATACAGCAATTTTGTCTTTGAAAATGATGAACACTACAATATTTGTCTCGAAACAAACCCTGATGATGACATTGTGCTATGTCGAAAGTACTCAGAATAAAATAATTTATATCAACACAGCGAATTTCTCTCTTCCTTTAATAATGACACCAAAATGATTATCCGTGAATATGATAGTATCCATTTGAAAATAAGTAGACAAATCTTGTCTAAATTATTCAATGGAACATGTCTCAATATATATATATATATATATATATATATATATATATATATATATATATATATATGTGTGTGTGTGTGTGTGTGTGTGTGTGTGTGTGTGTGTGTGTGTGTGTGTGAAAATATATAGAAAATAGGAAAGAACTGGTTAGGTAAATAATCCAAAGTTCTTTAGTATTTTTGTTATTATTATAAAAAAATAGTGCTCGATACAAAAGTAGAGCATAAATATAATTATTTATTTAAAAATATGATTCCAACACGCTACATAAGAGTTCTCATGTTTCAAAACAAGAGCCGAAAACCTCAGTATAATTACTTGAGGTTTTCGGCTCTTGTTTTGAAACATGAGAAGTCTTATGTAGCGTGTTGGAATCATATTTTTAAATAAATAATTATATATATATATATATATATATATATATATATATATATATATATATATGTGTGTGTGTGTGTGTGTATGTGTGTGTGTGTGCGTGTGTGTGTATGTGTGTGTATGTATTGTAAAATAGTCATTCAAAGAATAAATCAATAAAGTTAATGTAACTAATGGCGAATTCACTTCGCTAACAGATTAAGAAGGCATTAACTTACTGACCACTCGCTGAACGACGCGATCCTTGTTTTTATTAATTGTACTATGGATTAGATGTTCGGTCCATATTGTTCGAAAGGTAAAAATAATATCTCTTGGATCTTGCATTAACATCAGTAATAATCACTGTTTAAAAACTCATTTTCCTCCCCAAGAGCTCAAGAGAAATAACTTTTTCAGGAGCATATATCCTTGGAGCGCGTAGAATGGAGATCAACGTGTTTTAGTAGACTCACCAATTTCAATTTGCTTGTCTGAATCGTCTTCAAGAAGCGAGAGCAAGATCTAAAATGTCAGCCAATCTAACACTTATCTCATCCCACAATCCTTACTCTTGCTTCATATGCGGCCTCCTTTGTAAATCACTAGCCGGTCTTAAGTGCCACTTAAGATTATCGCACAAAATTTCATGACTGAATCAATTGGTTAAGTTGTCAGATCCTCATACGTCGAAACCGACAGGCGAGTCCATTATATATATATATATATATATATATATATATATATATATATGTGTGTGTGTGTGTGTGTGTGTGTGTGTGTGTGTGTGTGTGTTTTGCTCTGAAAGTAAATCTTTCTATACTATTCAGCCGGTCTACACCAATAAATGTGGTTGTTGGTTGCATAACAGTCGAGATGGAGACTTTTCGCCCATAAATATTGCTCTGTTAAAGGTAACAGTTGAACGGCAGTTTGGGAAAATGATGTCTGACATAAAAGAATGTAAAATAACAGGAGTATCATTCATTTACACCATGGGGTAAAAGTGCATTACTTTAATGCTTTTAATAATATTAATGATATTATTAAAAATAATATTAGATTAATAATAATAATAATAACAATAATAATAATCTTTTTATATATAATAAACCATACATATGTGTGTGTGTGTGCGTGTGCAAATGTATAGAAAGATAGAAAAGAACCATTAGAGTAATAATCCGAAGTTCTTTAGTATTTTTGTTTTTATTTTTAAAAAACAGTGCTCAATATACAAGTAGAGCGTATATATTATAATATTTTTTAATATGATTCCATCACTACATAAGAGTTCTCATGTTCCAAAAACAGAAGCTGATAATTTCAATTTAATTCTAGAAATTAAAGTAAATTAAAGTAGCTAGTTCTGTTTCATCCTCAACTAATTTTGAAATTTACGGAGCTTTTTAAGCATATACATTCGTAATATTAATTTCTATGGGAACAGAGAAAATCAATCGTTTTAATAAGGGGCGGTAGAGTTTAAATTTTCACTGACAACTATTGTATCAACATATTGGCTATTTTCGAAAAGAGGTTAAGTCAAGGTAGGGTCGGGGTGCCTATTTTCAAACGATTGATGACATCTATTCAACGCATATCATCTGATCTATTTCAACGACAGATATTTTGGCACTTTTTGTTACGCCGTTAAACTTGTATTTGTATACATAAAGATTATTTTCTAAAAGGGCTGTTTGTATAGGAATACATCGTATTGAACAAGAATTTTTTTTTTTGATGGCTTCAATTTCAAAATTAGTTATTTCAAAATTCGCTTGAGGATGAAACAGAACTAGGTACTTTGACTTAATTTAATTTCTATAATTAAATTGAAGTTTTTAGCTTCTGATTTTGAAACATGAGAACACTTATGTAGCGATGGAATCATATTTTTTTTTTAAATAATTATATATATATATATATATATATATATATATATATATATATATATATATATATATATATGTATGTAATTTTGTGTGTAACAATTGAGGGGCAGTGTGCAAAATAACGATGACCCAGTGTCGTGCTAACTTGGTGCAATTTACGCGTACTGATATCGCTATATATATCTTGAAGAATGCTTTGTTCATTTTTTAGAAATTCATATTAAACTTTAAAAATTATAATTAAAAAAAAGAGATGGGGAACAAAAAATAAATTTAAAAAAATATATATCTGATGATACGTTGCTCTTATTCGGACGAGAAATAAGCAGACTCTGAAATTATAGATTGAATGTACGGACTGTCATGGATTACTCATACCTTCCTAAGTTTACTCAAATATTATTGTGCTTTGGGAACCTTTGCAGTAAACATAATTTTGGTTGCAAATATGTAACATTTATTAGAATAATTTACGGATATCTTTCCTTAGGTTCTTATAAATTGTACACTGTTCAATTATTAACGTTAACAACGAACTATTTTAAATTACACAATTGTTCTTCGAGTAACCGAAAATTACTTACAATATTACTTACAATAATTACTAGCTTATTACTTATGATACATTTCGAATTGCCATCAATTTTTACGGCACGGGTATATTAGTAATAATAATAATAATAATAATCATAATAATCATAATAATAATAATAATAATTTATATAAATGAAAGCATTTTATTTCCCCAATAATATAAAATTTAATTTTGAGTATTACAATAATATGAATGCGTTTATTATCCAGTAAACTCTAAATAGAAAACGTTTATTGCATTTACCTCGAGCGTATGAATTAAAGCGCACTAATAGATTAGCTACTAGATATTATCGTTTTACTGTTGAAATAGCTAGATGTAATCGTAAGTTCTATTCTAAGTGATTCTTTTCTTGCATTTCTCACTTATGGATGTCCCTTCCGATTTCTTGCTTCCCTGCCAACTACGTTCTTCAAATATTTAAATGCAACGTTAATCGTCGTTTTCTGTCTCCCTAAAACATGTTTTTTATTGTCCTTTCTAAAAACCTGTTTTTTATTTTCCTATTTATAGACAGTGTGAACAAGGGAATAACTAACATCTTCTCTTTATCTTTAACTCTCAGTAATCCATTGCGTTTCAGCGGCATTATTGCCTTGTTTGGTGGGTGGGGAATACAAATAATAATAAAAAATCGCTTATACAATGGAAAAATAATCTAATACACGTAATCGAACAATTCTAGATTAGATTACGTCACACGATAACGTCCTTAAGAAAAGACACATCTAAAGTAGGTTAGACAAGCTTTTGTGTACCTAGTTAATGTGAGTAAGTGTTGTTCCCGGCCTGTCCCCGGCCACATCTTTAGTTATGATCCAGCCTGAGATTCCCAACCTCCCCAGTTTGTTTTTGGCCTCTTTTTATCTCGTCTGGGCCAGCTTTATATTTTCCTATGCCCGGATTATAATTTCTCCTTTGCAACTCCCTTAGCGAGAGAGCCTCTTGATTTTGCACCCTGGACAGAATACAGCGACCTCTCTGTTTTGAGGGTTGGACCGGCCCTACTAACATCAGTTATGTTTAATTTGAATTATGTTTACATTTTAGTTGATTATTGGGTTCATCTCCCCTCCCTATCATTGTATTCATCCATAGAATTTTAATTACATATATATAATCATTATATTTTTATGGTGTGGGGCGCGTTTTGTAGGTCTCCCTCGAGTGGATGTGGTATTATGGTGCAAGGAAGATTGATTGGTGATGGACGAGTTCTTATGGTGAATGTGGAAATTGTAATGTATAACTGGGTTGTGAATCAGATTAGCTAGGTAAACGATAGGTAGTGTTGACCAGCCTTTACCCCTCCCCTTTTTTCGGCATTGTGCCACAATTTTGTACGCATACAAAATAAATATAAAGACACATTTAAAGTAATTAGACGTCAATAATTAAGTTTTTTATGTAACGTAATTTAAGTAATATATGATATCTATTCCTATTGATTTATCTGACCTCCTGACAAGCAGATTAAATTCACTGAAACTTGAAGGCGAATGATAAGGTCTCGAAGTTTTCATATTAATTTGTTTAATAAACAAAATAAAACATAAGTTTTGAATATAAGGAATGAACTCACTATTAATGGTTTGCGAGTTTCTTAATGTTATTTAAAAAGAATTAGACAAAGAAGAATCTCAGTAACAGGAAAATATAAGAAATTTCATGAGTATTTTATTTCTACTGGTCCGAGACAATAATTCGGTAAATAGTATTTACACTATTTACATTGTTCGGACTGTTGTCCTCATCTTTATTGTCATATTCACGACGTTTCGGTCGCTGTACGCTCCGGCCTTCTTCAGGTGATATACGTTGGAATTGCGAACCGAATATCTGAGAATTAAGAATATCTTAATATCTCGGTTTCAGTTTGATAACACAACCCCACAAACTGTTGTTTCCTCTGCTGTGGCCAGGTATTGAACACACACCTCTTTTGGTCATTTCACACCGGCCTTCTTCAGATGATATTGGAATTTCGAATTGAACCATTTATTTCGTCCTCCGAGGTAGACTGTTCTAGTTTCACGGGCCATGCAGAAGGCCGAAACATCGTGAATATGACAATAAAGATGAGGACAACAGTCCGAACAATGTAAATAGTGTAAATAGTTACAATCTCTCATCTGAGAAATATAGACAGAGTTCAGTTTTATTGTTCTTTCGATAACTAGGCATACAACATTTGTTTAAAGAGGGTTTCTTGTTTATTATTTCATCCCTGACGTCCCTTTAATACCGGACAGAGTAATTACAGTAATTAGAGCAAAGGAGAGAGGATGAAAAAAATCTGGCAGAAAACAGTAGGAAAAAATAAAACACTTGTAAAATTGCACC
>OZ010580.1:35389380-35426880 GCA_963932145.1 Acanthosepion lycidas
TTTATTTTTTCCTACTGTTTTCTGCCCAGATTTTTTTCATCCTCTCTCCTTTGCTCTTAATTACTGTAATTACTCTGTACCGGCTATTCACAGGAGAGTCAGGAGGAGGAAAAGTGCACTGAAAATAAAATACAAGAAAGATGGCGGTCCAAAAAGCTAGTTATCGACAGAACAATAAAACTGAACTCTGTCTATATTTCTCAGATGAGAGATTGTAACTATTTACACTATTTACATTGTTCGGACTGTGGTCCTCATATTGTCATATTCACGATGTTTCGGCCTTCTGCATGGGTGAAACTAGACAACACAGTAGAATTAAAAAAAAGTTCTCAATACATATCTAAAAAGATAAAAATATAACATGTAGATCTTTTAAGCATAGAAAATTGAGAAATCAGCAGATTCTGATACTTTGCTTTCAACCTTTCCGTATCTTCAGGGGATTTCGGTCAATTCTTTTTCGGCCGATTGACCGAAATCGCCTTAAAACTTATTTTATGCGCCCTGAGGTAATATTCAGTAGATATCTGTAAAAGAGAGGACGACGTTTCCTCCTCTTCGAGGAGGATAAGTCCACGCATTCGCCCCGTTAGTATTGAGGTTGTGGTTTCCGTAGCAAGTAAATAAGCTTTTCAGGAGATGGAGTTGCTAGCTCTATATCCAGCTAGTATTTTTTTAAAAAGCAGTTATCCTTCTCCAAGAATCTTTGCTAACCAAAGCTAGAGATGAAACAGATTAGAAGAAAGTGTCAATGGCGTGAATTTGTTTAAAGTGGACATCAACTTGCCAGGAAGTGACCTACACATTTGATTTCATGACCTTCCTCTGCAGCACATACGAAATGCGACATGCTGAATCCAATTATGAAACTGCAACGGCCTGCCGCTGATTGTTATAATTTCGATTGGCGCCTTCGTATGTCCGTCATGCGTAGTCCTCTTCATCCGCTGGTTCAACAGTTGAGATCTGTTGAGGTAGTCATCCGCTTGTTTCATCATTGTGATCTTTGGATTTTGTTGCCCTTAGTCTGGGTTCTCATCTTCGACTTTTGCTTTACTTTGAAAAATGGTGGCCCCCACCAGGATTTTAGAACTCCCGACGACATCGCACTCAGAGTCATTGGACTACACAAGACCCTCCACCACGACAAACTGCATCCTCGTCCAGGGGATGACGATAAACTACATCCAACAGCAAGGCCTCTGATCAGGAAGTTTTGAGGAGCGTGGAAACCCTCTTAATTGCTGGTATTCCCAGGTTCACTCTGACCCAGAGTGGTAGCACCTGTTAGGGTCCCAGCTATGGGGAAATAGTTAACTCCCAAACTGGGATCAAAACACTATAAAAGTGTAAAAATTGGTTTTAAAACCAGAAATACTTTGTAAAAAAAAATATTAAAGGCAATACATTTTTGGAAAAAAAAAAAAATTAGCTGCGAAGATAAAATATTACAAAAAATAGATTTTTGGAGAAAAAAAAAATATTACCAACAATGAAAATCGTGTCGGCATAAAATAACCCATTGAGGTTGATATGCCGTAAAACAAAATAAACCAAACCAAACTAAGCCAACGAATACATATTCTATTCATACGAATATATCCTAAAAATATTGTCGGCATTAAATAACCCATTGAGGTTAATATGCCGTAAAACAAAAGAAACCAAACCACCACGACAAAGGGCGGCCATCATAGGTACGCACATAGAAACATACATGCATATACACACATATATCTTTTACACTGGATGACCGAGTAAACAGCACAAGTACTAAATTATTATTATTATTATTATTATTATTATTATTATTATTATTATTATTATTATTATTGCTTTAGAAAGCAAACAATAAATAAGAAAATAATAAGAATATAAAATTATCATCAAATATATGAGGACATTTTTATTATTGTTGTTGCTAAAATTAAAATTATTTGAAAGATAAATAATAGTGGGAGAAACTTTTATAACAGCTAAAGCGAGTTTATAACCATTACGCTCTACGCAGATCTATGTGTTCAAAAGAATACTGAAAAGACTTGCTGTCACTTTATCCCTTGGATATATTTGGCGTGAAAGGCTGATAAAAGCAGTTCTTTAATGAATAATGGAGAATGATGTTATTATTAATGGTTTGTCAGATTAAAACTTATATGAAATAAAACTGTAAAATATACAAAATAAATATCATATCTTAAGGTTCGAACTCGAATACTTGATAGTTATAACCATAACGTTTCGAGTGTTGTATCTTCCGGCCCCTTTTCGGTGTCAGTCGTACTCAGTAACCTCTTCGGAATTTTGAACCGAACCCTTTATTCAATCGACGGGGGTAGATTGTTCTCATTCTACGTGTTTGTTTTGTAGAAAATGTCATATATTCTTGTTCAGTGGAAGAAACGGACAAGCGACTCAATGGTGAATAGACAAGAAAGAATTAGCTGACACGAGATATCGCCGTAAGCATGAAAAGCGGAATGAAAACAATCTACCCCCGTGGATTGAATAAAAAGGGTTCGGCTCAAGATTCCGAGAAGGTTACTGAGTACAACTGAAATCGGAAACAGGCCGGAGGGTATAACGGCCGAAACGTTGTGTCATAACAATGAAGATGAATTTCCGAGTCTGATCGGGAGGAAAAAAAAAAATCTAATAATGTTAATTGCGCATCTAAAAAAAAATGTCCAACATAATTTTTATTTTTTGGGGGGTTTTGATCTAATGGTGTGTTAAATAATTTATTACAGTTTTATTTATTTAAATTTATTTTGTCATGTTTGAGTTTCCAATATTTTCAAATATGAATACTGTTATTTTTATCGGTGCTCTATACATTCGGCCTTGTGCCACATGTAAGTTATGCCTACGTGAGTACTTGGATGTGGTGTAGTGGTTAGCAAGTTTGTCCCGCTAAGTCAATTACGACCGGATGATAAGTTCGATCCTCACAGAATGCTCCAGACTTACGGCCTTGTGACATCTAAGCAATGTTTAGCTATTATTCAATTTAAACATTTTTTTTTAAGTTGTGCAAAACTTGAATACAACATGAAAAAGCGGAGACATGTTGAAAATTAATCGAAAAAAGAAAAAAAATCCTGTTCTCTTAAGTGGCCAGCTTTTCGATCAACCCTTATCAAAGCGGATCGGTTGGTAAATTAAAAATATCAAGATAATCAAATAACTTAGTGTGGTGTATGTTACAAGTTTTGGATTCTTTGTGAGGTTCAATAACATCACATTTAGAAACTCGTTAGCGAAAACTCCTTCTTAGCGAATTGATACACGCACACGTCATTGCTAATAAAACACATCGTTCCCTTATGATAAAAGCGCAGAAACTACATTCGAAATTAAGAAATTATTCCTTGTCTGCAGCATTACTTGTCGACATGAAAAATTGGTGGCCCTATACATACATAAGTGTGGGTTTGTAAACAGTGACTATTACGGCTAATAATGCAAGACACTTCGGTAAATCGAATTGAGTTCTCTCAGTCACTGTGTGTTTAGCTAAAAATAAATACACTTAAATTCGCCTACACCCATCCCGTGCGCCAACGGCTTAGTGGTAGAATCCCAGACTGACGTCAATTCAGTCGTGTTTCGATCATGGCTCGAGGCAAACGGATGTCTAGCTACACTGATGAACTGTGATACAGCGAAACAGTCTGTCTGTGAATTATAATATATATTATAATCCACAGACAGACTGTTTCGCTGTATCACAGTTCATTAGTCGAGGAATCTAAATGGAATAATAATAAAAAAAACGAAAGAATATTAATCTACAACCCAGTGTGTCTGAGGATTTTATTGTTCACTATATATATATATATATATATATATATATATATATATATATATATATATATTAGGAGATCAGCCAATTACTAAATAATTAATTTTGAATGTAAATGTAAAATAGGGAAAAATCTTCTTATATTCAATTGTAAATGACCCTCGCGGAATATTTAAGCTACAGCACTTTGGAACACGACTATAATGTTGTGACAACGTTGGGTATGTGCGGTCAATTTGGAGTCAGGAAAATAACATTACAGGTATGTTCTGTGATTACTTAGAAGACTTTTTGTCTGCCTTGAAAATGCGCATACCAATTCCTGATTTTCACATTGCCTCAAACTCTAAGCAAAAACCCGTGCCAGAAAAAAAGATCCATGTTTTTGTATTACAGCGAAGATTCCCAGTAAAGATATTTGATAATCTTTGTTTAGTACGACATAAAGTAAAAGGTAGGAAGAAAATATTGCGTCATTCTTTTCAGTGAAGTTAGCCAATCTATTTTGAAAATCAATATAAGAAATTTATTTTACTTGGGCTGTAACGCTGACTACAAAAACGCAATTAATATAATCAGGAAAGAAACATTTTCAGTATGATGTGTGCATACAAAGGTGGATCAATAACACTGTAAACTGACAATAGTTTTGAGCTGAATTTTGATCTGGAATTTAGAATGTATAATGACAAACTTGTGTGGCTAATATTCAGAGCTTAATATTGTACCTTGTTAAAGAAAGAGATTGAGAAAGATTATGCTTGTGTTTATTTTTTTATTCAATAAGCAACGGACTATATATATATATATATATATATATATATATATATATATATATATATGTGTGTGTGTGTGTGTGTGTGTGTGCGCGTGTGTGTGTGTGTGTGAAAATATATAGAAATTAGGAAATAACTCGTTAGGTAAACAATCCGAAGTTTTTTAGTATTTTTATTAAAAAAAAACAAAAAAACAGTAGAGCCTAAATTTATTTATTTAAAAATATGATTCCTTCGCTACAAATAAAGTTATCATGTTTCAAAACAAGAGTCGAAAACTTCAATATAATTATTAGAATTAAACTGAATTAAAGTACCAAGATCTGTTCCATCATCAAGCGAAAATTTTTGGAATAACTAATTCTTGAAATTTACGCGTTTTTATGAGCATATTCATTATTAAAATTACGATGGTAACGGCTAGAGCAATTATTTAAAAAAAGAGGGGCGTAAGGGCTAATAATTTGTATCAATATCTCGGTTACATTCAAAGAGGTCAAGTCATGGTAGGGTTGGGGTGTCTAAATTTAAAGCGGAAGATGACATCGTCTACTCTGGTTAACCGTTAAGTGTCTATGGAGATTTATTTTTTATTTTATTTTATTTTCATTCCTGAAAGGGTTTTGTGTATATAAAACTGTCATAATTAGCTAACATTTGTTTGTTTTTTGTTTTTTTGACGAATTCATAAAGGGTTATGATTTTTTATGATTGGGTTGAGCTTTTAAACCTTTTATTTAGACTATGGAGTTTAAAATTTGTATTTATTATTATGCTAATTATTTAATGCGAAAATATGATGATGTTGGCAATAAAACCGTATCTTTATATATATATATATATATATATGATTGGGTAGGGCTTTTAAACCTTTTATTTAGGCTATGGAGTTTTAAATTTGTATTTATTATTTAATTGTTTGTTTTTTATGTTAATTATTTAATGCGAAAATTTGATGATGTCGGCAAAAACCGTTAACTCATGTCTATTGTTTAATAAATTTTCATTATTTAGAAACTTGATAATGTGTAGTTTTTCATGTAGGCATAAAGGGCATGGGTCATCCCAAGTTTTACAAGTTCTAGTTTTGTTTATAATTTTCCATTTTACTTTTGGTGTTTTATTCATTTCCTTCAAATGCCAAAAATATTTAGATAGGGATGTCTGATTTCTATTTTTAATATTGTTGAAGGAGCTTTTATGCTGCCTCCACCTGGTTTTAAATTCATTCTTTGTAGACCCAATGTATATCATATTAGTGTTAAGAATCATGATGGATGAGATAGCACATTGGTATACCACAGATTTTACGCGGCATATATTTTCCAATGGGCAGTCTTCAGGGTTTCTACAATCACATAATTTTTCATTATTTTTGTCTAATTTAAGTTTAGGGTTTTTATTAATACTATTTTGGCCTAGGGTATTTTCCAGGATTTTATTATTGTGTTTTTTATTATAATTTCTAGATTTTCAGTGCAACTGTAACTTAATTTTAGGGTGTTTTTATTAAAGATTTTGCTAAGTCTGCTATTTGTAGGACAGTTTTTTTTTCAATTAAAGCTAGGAATTTATGTCCTAGCTTAATACTAACCATTTGGTTGAACGGAGGGGTATATCAAATGATTTTTCTTTTCCTGTTTTTCTTCTGGTTAGTAAAATTGTTTCTATAATTGATGTTAGCATTTTTGTATCCGTTATTTTTTAGAGCTGCGTTATAAAAATTACTGTGTTGTTGGAATATTTCTTTATTGGCGGAGTTCATGCTGATTCTTTTCTCTATTGATGAGTGTATATGCTTAATTATGGATGGAGGTGGTTTGACTTAGGGTGTATATACAAGAGGTTAGCGTTAGATTTTCTATAAAGTAGGAATATGTTTCTCATTAAATCCAGAGTTACGTCGAGGAAGTTTACCCTTTTTAATCTGTTCACTAACGTTCCAATTACAGAAACTATTGACATTATTATTAAAAATATATATAATTAATCTCTACTCCCATTACAAATTAAGTCTAAGATATCAAGTAAATTACTTTTAACCTGTACCAGTGAAGTCCCATTTTATGATCACAGAAATAACGTATATGTGCAAAGTGATGGTATTTCAATGGGTTCACTTCTGGGCCCAACATTTGCCAACTTGTACATGGCCAAACTAGAAAATAATATATTTAGTACCACCAAGAAACCCTCCATCTACCTATGATATGTAGATGGTAGCCTTATTTTTGTTAAAAACGTAGAAGAAATAATGGATCTCAAAAAAATCTTTAAAAAAATAAAACTACGTCCTCAAGCTCATATACGAACTTAACAATAGCAAAATACCTTTCCTTGACATTTTAATAGACACAAATAACAACACATTTATTACTTCTCCGTATCAACAACCAACCAGCAAAAACTCTTGCACTCTCAACTATAAAAGTGAATGACCTAATTACTAGAAAATAGCATTTATACAGAATTTAATTAACCAAGCACAAATTAATTCCTCCATAAAAAAGATTTTCTACAATGAACTAAAAAATATTAAGCAGACTCTCATTACTAATGACTTCCCAAAACACATTGTAGATGAACAAATAAGAAGATATATAAAAAAGCTCAACACATGTCAAATAGAATATAGTACTTCCCCAAAGGACACTAAATATATCAAACTACTATATTGTAACCAGATGCATGCTGACTACAAACAGGATGAAAATAATCATAAAGAATCTTATTTATACTAACAATAATAAAAAAATAAAATTAATCATATATTATAAAAAACACAATACAACCAATTTAATTATTCGCAATAACTCCACCCCACTAACCGATGTATTACGTAAAACCAACATTATATACCAATTTAAATGACCCTTGGGAGAACATATCTCCGACAAAACAACAAAAAACAAATATATATGTTGGGTATATGACAAATATACTAACAAGAAGGCTTACACTCCACATGTCTGACCATTCGTCCATCGTCAGACATCTACAACATTCCTGTCCGCATTCACAATATAAAAAAATACTAATCGACAAATATCCTACACCATGAAAACAACAAATCTAGATTACAAATACTAGAAGCAATCTATATTAAAAAAAATTAAAACCAGCACTGAACAGAATCAACTATGAATACTGCAGTAATGTTCTGAAATGCCTGTAAAGGAACAGTTTTTCACGCTTTAATGAGAGCGCGTGACCATGATATTGTAATATAGAGAAAAAAAAAAATTCCATAATGGATAATTTTTTTCACGTTCTAATGAATGCTCAGCACATTGTCTACCGTTTTGCATTTAAAAGCATAATGAAAAAATTACGGTAATGGATAACAACGCACAACTTTGTATAAATACTTATATTAATGAACAACATATAGTTTTGTACTACTTGCACCCCTGAAGATGATCTTTGAAAAAGATCAAAAGTACTTGGGAAATGAAAATAAAAGAAGCTTAAACAGCTACAGCACAATTCTCTCATCCTTTAATGTCAATACACGGAAGGTTATTCGTGAGTATGAACGGATTTTGTTAAAAATTTGCAGACATAATGCCTGTTATTCAATCAGACATGCCTAAAAGAGAATTTGCTGCCTAAATACACGCATGCGCGCGCACACACACACACATGCACACACACATATATATAAACTGCAACCTACCATCATGTCTTTTTAGCAACTTAGTCATATAAGCGAATTTACTGATGTTAGTTGTCGTTTCTGTGGGACTTTTACTATCTTCGTCTTTTTGTCATACAAAGACGAACGTTGAAAATATCTATCGATGAATCGGTGTGTATAATAAATATGTCTGGGTATGACATTTTCCTTCTTAGAAACTGTTCGATGAAATATGGTAAATTTAAAAAGAAAACAGCTTTTGAAAGCTGAATGAAGCTGGCTATTTTGTACGTTTAGACACATCGGACACCAATAAATTAAAATTAGAACTTAGAGTTTAGCGACCCTACATCATTATCGGTTTCTCTCAATGTTCTGGGTGATCCGAAAGTTTTGTCACACCTAATAATATAATTTTCTATTTCAACGCTCTGTGCGGTATTATCAAGCAGAGAGATTCATATGAACGATACCAGAATACCTATCAGTTGAAGTGCTTTGTATTACTGTATTAATGTTCTTCTCTTGTTTTCATTAGTTTTTCGTGTGGGTGACAAGACTTTCAGACCATCCTGAATAATTATAACGACGTTTTTGTTTTTTATTTTCATCTCTTCCTTCTACATACATAAAATTCAATCAATAGAAACATCTTGTTAGTCTGCAGTAGTACGTAATAAGGAAAGAGGGCTTGGAAAATTTGAAACTCACAGGACAGATTGAAGGCAAAAGGGGTGGAGGAAACAACACATAACCTACCTAGCGAATTTGAATAAATGTTTAAGAGAGATAGCAAAAAAACAAAGCTTATTAAAAGCTACAAAAGACCGGAAATTGTGGAGCGCCATGATCACCAATGTCCTAAAGGGACATGGCACATAGAAGTAGAAGAATTCAGTGACAACTTAATATCTAACGAAGCATTTAGAATTTTTTTATATTCAGCAGTTTTTATCACTTAAACGTTATTTTTAGTGGATACCCGTATTTGAATAAACGCCCCGTTTATTTATTAAACGGCATATTTATTTATTTTCGTTAACCGGCCTGAATGTTCGAGAAATCTCATTAAAGAAAAATATACGCTCTCCGGCAGGATTTGAAACAGTGTCCCCCTTTGGCAGGAGAAACCGTCGTTAGATCCAACGTGCTTTAACTGTTAAGAAGTTAGTCGATGATCAAGAAAAGTGGTTCTACAAAAGGATGCTGAGAATGCTATGGACTGAACATGTGAGCAATGATGAAGTTTTAGAGAAAATGGAAACAAAAAGAACACTTATATTTACAATCAGAAAGAGAGGATTGAAATTTTTAATGAGGAAAGTGGGATTGGAAAATTTGATACCCCCAGGACAGCGCATCACCTGCTTAACGAGATTGAGTAAATGGATGTCGGAACAATGTTTAGGAGAAATAATAAAAAGATAAAATTTACTAAGAGCTACAAAGAACAGGGAATTGTGGAGAGGCATGAACGCAGACGTCCTGAAGGGATATGGCATATTAAAGAAGATCTACAATCTTTATTGAGTGCCTCAGAGTTGGGTAATATTTGCTGAGGCTGAGTTCCGGATCAAAACAGCTGGGTATCGAGCTTTGTTAAACGCCTTTCAATGGCAAACGACCGTGTAGATAACGCTCAATTCCTGTGTAGCGGTGATCTTCCATTGAGAATTGACCTTGCTACACAAACAAATATGTGAGATTCTAATTTTGCTGACAAACATTCGGCGTCCAATAAGATCTTTCTTGGTGCAGGATCAGGACAATTGCAGTTGGTATTCGTTGAGAACTGAACTTACTACAAAAGTCATTTTATCAGTCTAGCTTTGTTTTGTGACGTCAACGAACACTGGTTGCCATTTTTGTAACGCTTGTTGTAGCAGATACATTGTAATCGCAGGTAAAACTATCGTACGCCGTTGAACAATGCTGGTGTCAGGCGTCTTCCACTAACACTCGCGCCTGCTCGATAATACTCGCTCGAATAGTACTTCAAATAGGGATCAGTATACAGAATAGTGTAGAAATAGGGAATAGTAGAGAGAATAGCGAACCGTATAGTAATAGAGGATAGACTAGAATAGTGATCAATCTAGACGTCACGCAACTTCCTACATATGTGTTTCCTTTATGGTTACGTGATCCACTTAATTCAATAATGGGATCGCCTGTGTTTGCTCACTGGCGATCTATGTTCAAACTCAAATGTCGGCAGCAACACTTTATGGAAGACGTCGGAGGAGCTACAACACTTATCTTAATTTATTTTGCAATAGAAAAACTATATGGCACTGAATGCTGGACAATTTCCACGCTGTCAGGGAAAAAGCTAGAAGCAGCGGAAATATGGTTCTACAGAAGGATACTGAGGATTCCGTAGACGAAGCGAGTAAGCGACAGGAAGTCTTTAAAAAATGGCAACAGAAAGAACACTTATAGTCAAAATCACGAAAAGAGAGCTGAAATCCCATAATAAAGAAGTAGGGTTTGGAAAATTTAATCCTCACGGGGCGTATTGAGGGTAAGAGAGATGTGAAAAGGTAACGTGCCACTTACCTGACGAGTATAGATAGCGGGGGTGGACCTCAGCAAATGGAGAAAAATTGCTAAGAGCCACACGAGATAGCAAGTTGTGGAGAGCCATGATTACCTATGTTCTGAAGTGACTAGGCGCATAGAAGAAGAAGAAGAAGAAGAAGAAGAAGAAGAAGAAGAAGATAGCATTGAGAACGCATCTGACTGTATTATTAAGGGTCTTAGGGATTATTTGATGAACCACTGCGCAAGGGCCTTCTTACAGGAAGTTATTTTTGGAAAATCCTAGTTTTAGTATGAAACGTAAAGCACGAACAGAACATTTAATGAATATCACAGTCTTCGTTACATAACATTAGATTAACAATAGTGATAATGACATACTACGTTAGGAGCTTACTGTATGAGTGTGTAAATGTTTTCGCGCATGCGCGCGTGTGTGTGTGAGACAGAGAGAGAGAGAGAGAGAGAGAGAGATAGAGAGAGAGAATGTAAGTGATAGTGTCAAGTGTTCGATTTAACCGTACGGATGAGGTTGAAATGTCTGTATGCACAACGGATTATTTGTATATTTGGTCAACTTCTTGGAGGAAATTTCAACTTGAGGAACAATGTAAACACCACTATACAAAGAAGAACCACCGGAAAATAATTGTTTGCAGTCAGTTTGAGTTTGTATAAAGCGTACCCGCATACATACATGCATACATATCCTCCTTATATATATATATATATATATATATATATATATATATATATATATATATATATATATAACGGGTGTAACAGCAAAATTTTAAAAATCGTGTAACAGCAAAATTGTATCTTTGAACCGTTGTATCCTAGAAATTATTAAATATATCTTGCTGAAATTCTCCGAGGTTTTTCTAACACTATTGGATTCTACTTTGAAAAATAATAATCTATTTAGCTCCAAGTTGAAATGCTGATCCTTCTTGCTGTTGTGACCTCCTGATTCAGTTTTCGTCTCTACTCTTCCCTCTTTTTAAAACTTATGGACTTTGAAGATGGAAGCCAGAGTATGAATGTTGGGACCAATTACTGAAGGCCTTAATCATCTTTTTCCTTTCACCATTTCTCAATAACGGAAGATATAGTGGGGCTGACGCAAAATAATTTTAACCTGTTCTCTTTCTCGCTGAATAACTCAAAGGTTTTTTTAGAGATTTTTTTTACGGTAAATGGTGTCAACCTGGAAAAAAGAAACTGAATTAGTTTAGTATCTTTTTTTTAGATATTAAGCATTTTGTGGGGTGGACAATTATCCCATTTACATATATATATATATATATATATATATATATATATATATATATATATATATATCATAAATTAACTGATTTAAAATATGGCTTTTTCGCTTCACAGTTCTAACCATGTTTCAAAAATGGAAGTTAATATATATATATATATTATAAATTAACTGATTTAAAATATGGCTTTTTCGCTTCACAGTTCTAACCATGTTTCAAAAATGGAAGTTAATATATATATATATATTATAAATTAACTGATTTAAAATATGGCTTTTTTGCTGCACAGTTCTAACCATGTTTCAAAAATGGAAGTTAATATATATATATATATTATAAATTAACTGATTTAAAATATGGCTTTTTCGCTTCACAGTTCTAACCATGTTTCAAAAATGGAAGTTAATATATATATATATATTATAAATTAACTGATTTAAAATATGGCTTTTTCGCTTCACAGTTCTAACCATGTTTCAAAAATGGAAGTTAATATATATATATATATTATAAATTAACTGATTTAAAATATGGCTTTTTTACTGCACAGTTCTAACCATGTTTCAAAAATGGAAGCTAATATATATATATATATATATATATATATATATATACGTATATATATATATAAGCTATATATATATCTTATTGATATATATATATATATATATATATATATATATATATATATATATATATATATATATATATATGTGCGTGTGTGTGTGTGTGTGTAGTAATCCGTTTGTATAATCCAGGCGAGTCCGATTAACACAATATAGAATTTGAAATATGTTAAAACTGACTCACAAAAGAGCTTTTGAAAATAAACAGAGCAAATTTTCTTTATAACTGGAATTAAGATACTTTTAGTAAATGACCATTTTCCCCTACGAATTTTAATTTTAAAGGATTTTTCAAACTGTTTCTGGTATTGGCTTGGAGTGTACAGTTTATTTGGAGAAAAATAGAGAGAGGGTGTTTAATTGGATACCTACTGGGAGGTAAAGTGGAGAATAAGAAGCTATCGTTACTGGAATCATATTATGGAGGTAGGAGAGCCTGGGTAGGGGGAGATCGATGGGCTGACCTATATCCTAATGGTCACACGGTCCAATTTTAATTCGCCGGGAATTCACGGAAAATAACGAAAACGGATGCGTTTGATGGGAAAACGTTATATAATTTTTTATATATCAAGAAGAATTTCATTGAAAAAAAGTATGAGAAAGTGGAAAAAAATTATTATGTCACATTTCGCCCTTTAGAACTTCATCGGACTAAATCTGACTGAACCAAATTTCTTGTTTTTATCTTGCCAATGTCTACAAGGATTTCAGATATTAGCAGAAATCACTGGAGACATTGGCAAGATAGAAACAAGATATTTGACTTTAAGAATGGAAGAAAAAATTGAGAAAAATTAAAAGGATTTTAAAGCAAGCAAATTGAAAAAAATATTTGAAAAAGAAGTTTTAGTTAGTGCAAAAAACAAATCAATGGCTAAAAGACTCATGAATTTTACAGGATATCAAAAAGAGACTATATTAATGCATAAAAAAGTTAAAATAACAATCTATTCATGTGTATAGGATATTGTGTTAACCCAATATATATTCCCATGGCTTATAAATTTAGGATTTATTGATAAATATAACACTCAGAGATAAGATTGTTACTTGTTGCTGAGGTGAGAATACTGTTCGTTATTAAGTTTACATGAGTACAATGCAACGTGACAACAGTGTCAATGTTTTTTTTGTAGACATTAACAAAGGCAAATAAACAACTGTTGTAAGATTATACGACAACTGACAGAAGTTCAGTTGAAAGAATGAGAGTATATAATGAGAAAGGTTGGAAAATTTCAAATTCGCGGGAGACATTGAATACAAGAGCGACAGCGGGGAATAGCGAGTAACCTACGTAACAGACTTGTGTCAATGAATGGCAGAACAGGTATTGGATAGATAGCAAAAAGACAAACGTTGGTAAGAGCGACAAAGGATTGGAAATTGTGGAGAGCCATCATGGCTTACCTTCTGAATAGACACGAAACAAGGAAGAACAATAACAGAATGTCAAAGAAATCTTTTTCTTTTGTTAGTTACTTCGCCACACGTCCCTGACGATAAATAACCTGAAAAATAAGTTGAAGAAAGGCCGCCACCAATTTACACAACTAATCATTGTCTATTGAAGCCTATGTATCCCCTTTAGACTTTTCGATTGTTTGATTGGACGGTATTATGGATCCTTTTGTAGTAATGTGGGCGCCCGATAGGTTTCTAATCTTGGGCCCACTCTGTTCCTTATACGCATCAACGATGATGACACTGGCCCCCGACTCATTATCTATCCGGATAACACAACTATTTGCTCCTGATTTAATAAAAAAAAAGAAAAAGAGAAAAGAAAACTGGCGACTGAACTCGAAAATGACCTCAAACTGTTTTGAGATGGGACAAGACGTGCCTTATTAATTTTAACGGCTCTAAAACGAAACTACCTTCTATTAATCACATTAAAGAACCTTCTTTTTTGCCTTCCCACAGAATGGCTGATGCTAACCTCCGCGAGAGCAATTCCCTGCATTCTCATGTTTTCCATTGACATGAAGTGGAAGGATTACTTGAATCAATTGATATATGCTTTGTTATGAAAATCAGTTCACTATGTCGTACTAGACCATTTTTCCTACTAGAATCTATCTTACACATTTACAACTTTCCCATTCGTCTGTATATCGAATATTGCTTCTATTTCCGGTCTAGTACTTCTGCTATATATCTCTGGGATTCTAGACAAAAACGAAAGAAGAATCAGCAATGTAATCGGCCTTGACCTGGCATCTCGACTGGTTGCACTCCCACCGTCGTAACGTAGATTCTCTTTACCTCTTCTATAAATATTTTCACGATAATTTGTTCTGATCAGCTTTCCTCGTTGGTACCTCGATCGGTTCTTCTATATAGCAGTGAAAGCAGACCAATCTCATCACAGATGAAGAAAACTCTTGAGGTAACAGAAATGTACATCTACAGAAGGATGCTGAGAATAACATAGACTGAACATGTGAGCAATGACGAAGCTTTAGAGAAAATGGAAACAAAAAGAACACTTATAACTAACATCACAGAGATAGTTCAAATATTTAGAACACATAATGAGGAAAAGATGCTTAGAATATTTGGCACTCACATGATGGTTTGCTTTGTTTTGTTTTACGGCATATCAACCTCAATTTAATTCCGACATGATTTTTATTGCTGGTAATATTTTTTCTTCAAACATTTATTGCTAGTAATATTTTATTTTAAAGTATAGCTGGTAATATTTTATTTTCAAAAATTTATTGCTTGTAATTTTTTTTTCAAAAAATATCTTGCTGGTAATATTTTTTTACAAAAATGTATTTCTGGTATTAAAACATATTTGTACATTTTCACAGTGTTTTGACCATAGTTTAGGAGTTAACTATAGTTGGGATCCTAACAGGTTCTACAACTCCGGGTCAGTGTGGACCTGGGAACACCAGCAATTAAGTGGTGATTCCATGCCCCGCAAAACCTCCTGATGAGAGGCTTTGCTGTCGGGAGTAGTTTATCGTCTTACTCAGGATGTGGATGTAGTTTATCCAGGATGAACACTCACAGGACATATGAACGACAAGGGGGATAGAAGAAAGCAACGCATAACCTACCTACATTTGTGAGAATGTTTGGTAGAGCGAACCTTGCGAGTGATAGTGAAGCGACAACACTTATCAAGAGTTAGAACGAACAGGAAATTGTGGAGAACCATGATCACACACGTCCTGAAAGGACAAGGCAAATAGAAAAAACTTGATTGGCAGCTTGGTCTCATACTTTATGGATCAGAAACTTGAACATTATCCGTTCGTCTTGAAAGACGACTGGATGGAACATATACAAATCTACTTAGAAAAAACCCTGAACATCATCTGGAAATCATATGCAACGGTTAATACAATTTAAGGAGAACTGAGACCCCATATCTCTTAAGCTTAAACAAAAACGATTATAGTTTAAACGGCCACTGCCACCGATCGGAGAGGGAAATCGTCTCATTCTTATCCTTCTGGAAGTGTCTTTTCACGAAAATTGACTTTCCTAGACACCATAGCTCGCTACTCAGGATTGGACATTTGGGACCTGGGCACAGTAAAACAGGACTGAACAGTGTAGAAAGGGATCGTCAATGGAGTTCTGACCAACCATATAGAGATCAAAGGATGATGATATTGAAGTCTCATAATCTCATTGTTAAAATTCCTAGTTGTAACCATATGTTGTATGCTAATTGTTTCTTTTCTCACACTTCTTGTGGAAGTCACTTTCAACTTCCTGTTTTCTTATCAATTAGGATCTTCAAAAGTTTAAATGCAATGTCAATCTATCTCTTTTAATCCTGTTTTTATTGTCTTCTCTGTTTCTTTCACTCTCAGTAACCGATTGATTCCGATGGCCTTGATTTTTGGGTTGAAATAAGAAGGGAAAAGACTTTACAGATTCACAATTGGATCGAGGTCAGGAGAATGTCCTCGCCAGCTCATTGAATCATTAGTGTAGTTCTGAAACGGTTATATTGCGTTTTGTGCTAGATGGATTGTAGTATTGTTTTGCTAGAATTTTGACACCAATAATTTCTGCATAAGAAATTAAGGCAGTGAATCAAAGATTTTGATATCTGACAGCTGATGAAGGACATCGGTATTATTTCTAGTGATTCAAAAGCTGTCCAAACCATTACACTTCCACCACGGCAAGAGAACACCAGATCTATTTTGTGCAAATCAGGCCAGTAAGATTGAAACCCACCAAAACCATCCAGAATGAATCTCTTTTCATCTGACCTCATCGCACATACTCATTTATCCTTCCACGTCATGTAAATTCAATCATTGTCACTTTTGGAGCTTTATGAGAAACTAGACGAATTATCCGTGTCTTGCTGCATGTCACCTTTTTTTTTTGCAAGTAAACGATGTTTGATTTTAAATCATTGTTATAATTTGTGGAGAAAAATTATTTGTTTCAATCATGCCGATGTGACCTCTATCTTCTGGCTTTCTCCTTCTATATTTTGGATAGAAGCCATTCCCTTGTTCAAGTTGAAATTTAATTTAAATCAAAGGGAAAACAATTTTCAGTGGGTGGTGTTGTGCACCCCCCGGGACTCCCTTTGATCAAAATGAAATATACTTATCCACGTATCCTATGAGTCATTCCCTTGTTCAAATTTAAATTTAATTTATATCAAAGGGAAAAAAAAAATTTCACTGCGTGGTTTGTGCGCAACGCCCCACCTCACCCTCGGGAAACCTCTTTGATTAAAATGAGATATATTTATCCAAGTACCCTGGGTAATGTAGTTTCAGAATATGTATGCTTATGGGTCTCTCTCCAAAACCCTAGGAGGAGTTCGATAACAAACAAACAGACACAGGCAACGAATTCATATATATATATATATATATATGAAGAAACATAATCTTAAGGTGTGCTATATTTATGGGATAAAGTGCTCAAATCAGAGATAGAGCGTGTGTAAATATAAAAGTGAACATAGAAGTCAACACATAGAGGCGACAGTCTGTTTCATGCTATATGCAATCGTCAGGCCACATGTGCTGTTATTTTTTTCGGCTTTTTATATATATACGGGTCAGTGGTGCATTGTGGGAAGTCTATTATGGCGGTTGTTTTACCGGAAGTCGTTTATTTATTTATTTGAGTTAAATTATTTTGCTAGTTTTTATTTTTTGTTTCTTATTTTATTTATTTATTTTTTTAATCGATGTTTTTATTAACGTAGTAAAAATTTGTTTATGTCACTTATTTAATAGTTTTGTTTTGGTTTGAGAATTTAATTAAAGCTATTTATTCGATTTGGGGGTTGATTGCTGTAGTTTCTTCTAACTATTATTTTGACAGGAACAGTTTTTAATTTGTGTTTATTTGGGTTGATTATTTTTATTTGTTTTTTCTAACGGTGACTTTATCGGGATTGGTTTGTTTATTTATTTACTTGGATGAATTTAGGTTAATTTATTTTACTTGTATATTTTCTCTTTTTCGGTTTTTCGATTTTAAGTAACGTAGTATTTATTTATTTATTTATTATTATTATTATCATTATTATTTTTTTTTATCGTTATATAATAGTTATAGGTATATTTTCTCGTCCGATTTTTTTGGTTCGATTTTTTAGAATCCCGGAATCAAGCACCCTAATAAATAAATAAAATAAGAAACAAAAAATAAAAACAAGCAAAATAATTTAACCCAAATAAATAAACGAATTCCGGGAAATAGCCGAGAAAAATGACATCACATGTGGCCTGACGATTGCATATAGCATGAAACAGATTGTCGCCTCTAAGTGTTGACTTCTATGTTCACTTTTATATTTATATACATATATATATATATATATATATATATATATATATATATATATGTGTGTGTGTGTGTGTGTGTGTGTGTGTGTGTGTGTGTGTGTGTAGAGAGAGAGAGAGAGAGAGAGAGAGAGGGCGTATTTTGGTTGGAGGTCTTGGAAATCTTAAGTTGGGTGAGTTCTTCAGCCTCTGTCCACACAATCCATCGTGACACGTGATATCACTTAAATTACGTGCGAGATTTAATAATCAATATAAAATCAGTATTTTTAAAATCTATTTGTTGAAGGCGATCATTGTGTGTTTTTCATTGGAGTCCATGTCAAACCATCTGACACATCCTTCTGAATATGATGAATGACGTTGTTTTCTAATATGTCACTATCCGTGACTATTGACTAATCCCATTCACCATCGTCTGCGTACTAGAGTACTTTAAGCTGAGAAAATGTCTCTTGCCTGCAAAGTGGCTGAGATAGTTTCGTATCTCCTATCGATGCCAGTTGCTAGTGATCGAAAAGCAAGAAAGTCAAATATTTTGAACGCTGAATTTCAAATCTGCCAGACCCCACCCACCGTTTGGAGATTGACACAATAAAAATATTTCTGTTTTTCTTTGCCTACCCTCATTTGGGCCTTCTGCCAGTCGAAAATAAGTTTGTAAACATCTATAAATCTGTACATTTTAAGATAAAAGCCAAGAGGCATTTTACGAAGAAAAGTTTAAGAAAATTACCATTTCGGCTAATTGTGAGTTTAGGAATTATTCTTGACAGGTTCTTGTGGTTAGGGAAAGAGAGATTATTTCTTGAACAAGATTCAAGAATCGATGGTTTCTGAGAACGTCACGTAACATTGCAAGAGACATATGTAGTGAGTATGAGTGAGAAAGGTGGTAAAAATCGATGACCGCTTATAATTGAATATTTGTGTGTGGGGGGGGTGCTGAGTTCGGTGGATCAGAGGTCAATAAACTGAAGAGATGACGTGACGCGCGGGAAAGAGTCAAACTGCGCACATCCGCCCTTCACTTCCGGTGCAGAACGGGACGATCACTTCCCGGCTATCCGCGCCCGTTTTATGATTTTAGATTTATAAATTTCCCCTCAACACTCACGGATCGTGACAATTCGCAATTTAGCTTTTGACTTTTACTTGTCGCTGGCCCTTTGCCAGAAACGCGGGTCGGTGTTAATCATTGTCTAATCATACTAGCATGTACTCTCGATGCACTTACTGACATAATCGTCAAGGAAATTTGTGCGACGCTGTCTCCGTTTCTTTTAATGCTGTGTCTTTGCCGCTCGCTTGATTTTCATTCATTACTCGCTGCACACATACACTTTGATTTCAACCTTTCTTTCATATCGATACTTTTAAAATTTGCTCTCAGCTTGTTTGAGAGAGTTCAATTTTCGCCGTCACCGAAAACCTTCTGATCATCCATTGATTAATTTTCATCATCCTAACCGACCATCTTCAATGTCATTCATTCGGATTGTTCAGTTTCACTAGAGAGCCCGTAACTAAAAATGACGTGAGGGGAGATAACTCAAATCTCTACCGGTCCATGCCGGATTTGTTTTGTTTTATCATGTGGCTTGCTGACAGCTGTTACAAACAGGTTTTAGGTGGTGCTTTAGCATCAAACGTGCTACAAGGCAAATATTTTAACCCGACTCTATGTACTTCAATTGGCCTATTCTTTAACAGTTAACTCTCTTTCTTTGGAACAATAGACCTGGGTATGACGATAAATTGCATTCGGTAGCAAGACCTCTGATCGTGAGATTGGAGGTTTTGAAGAACATGAAATCCCCCTCTTAATTATCGTTGTTCTCAGGTCCACGCTGACCCGGGGTGGTAGAAACTATGAGAAAATAGTAAATCTCCGAACAAAAAGAACATTATGAAAGTATAAAAAAATATATTTATGCTACAGTTATCAACATTACTTATTTATAGTAAAATGACCAACAATACATTTTATAGAAAAATGACCAGCAGTATATTTTATAGCAAAATGAGTAACTAAGTATTTTATCTGTAGTTGAAGGCATATAATTGCGTTCAAAATATATTTAGCTGAAGCCATAAAATTGTGTTCGAAATGTTTAGATTTCGATATTAAATAACCCATAGAGGTTGATATATCGCTAAACAAAATCAACCAAGCAACCAACATGAACAAACTAAAATCCTACAATTTCTTAACGACATCATATATATATATATATATATATATATATATAGAGAGAGAGAGAGAGAGATGTTTTGTTGAATAATTTAGAAAAGTTTTGTCTCAATATATATATATATATATATATATATATATATATATAAGGTTGGTGTAAAAATAATGTCGTTTTCTCACATAGTAACATATGTGAGAAAACGACTTTATTTTTGCACCAATCTAATATATATATATATATATATAACGAGATATGTTCCATTGCATAAATTAGATACGTTTTGTCTCCTTATTTTCAAATAGATCCTTTCATATTCACGGATAAGCTTTTTGGTGTCATTATTAAAGGAAGAGAGAAAATTACCGTGTTGATACATATTATTTATTCCGAGTACTTTCAACATTGGCACAATGTCATCAAGGTGTTGTTGTTTTTTCAAGATATATATTGAAGTATTCATCATTTTCAAAGACAAAATTGCTGTGTTCATCTGAAAGTTAATTTTGTTTTTACAAATACAGTAAAGAGCTCTGAATTTAGTGCAAACAGATTGAGTAACGGTTCAAGTGTGTAACAACTGTCTAAATGTTCTGTATTTCCGAGAGATCGGAAATGCAGTACCTTGTCTGTCGTCTGATTCGTTTTGACATCCCAAATATGTAGCTCAATCTTTGAGCTGCTCTTTTTTTGACAACCATGCGTTCGCTCTTTTTACAGCTAAGAGTTAGTCCTTTCTTATTCCTTTCCTTTACTGATTTTTCTTTTTCAGTTTTCTTCCTGAGCTCGCTATCAATAATAAACCCTCGTAGATTTTCTAATAAGTAATTGTTAGTTATTATTCATTTTTTTACCTTTGAATGCAGGTTTATTTTTTCATTTATATTGAAAAAAAATGGGATTTAATCCAGTTCTTATAACTTTAGCAGACTTTAAGGTTATTTATCTGAAACTAATTGAGACGTTCATTGATACTGATAAAAGGTTAAGTTGCTACTGGCCCTTCCAAACCAGCCTCTCCTCTCTACACCCCCACAATTTGGCTACACGTTCGCACGCTGTAATAACTGATTAAAAGATGCAGTATCCTGCAGAGTCCGTAAAAATGATACCGAGATCTGATTAGTAACACCTGTGAGATGAGGCGTTAACAGTGACAATGCTCCAGTGACTCCTTATCAAAACGCTACTTGGCTTGCTTCTTCTAGGCCTGACCGTTGGTCCCTTTTTGCACCAAACAAATGAGAACATATCGACGGAGGTGCGAAAATTTCGTCCGATCTTTATTACCGGGCGGTCGGACGAATGCAAACATAATTGTTACTGCTGACGTCTTAAATATAAGTAGGTAGGATAATAAAAGACGATTCCTTTCTATCCAAGCCGTTTCTTTTTGCTTTCCTTCTCTGTGACAGAGTCTTAGTCATTCGGGTAATTGAGAAATTAGAGACCAATGTGACCATCTGCTGCCCTGAACGTCGAACTGTTAATTGGTTGCCTAATATTTCCGACGCCTGGCTGACTTACAAAAATTGGAAAGCGCTTGTTTAAAAGCTGAAGTGATTTTCGGTGGTGGACAATGTTTACTTCGTTAGAAAGTCAATAGGAAAAAGAGTAAAAAATGTTCGCACCTTAAGCTGGCTTTTTGGCTGAAGTGATAAATTATATGCATGTAGTGTGACGATTACAGACTTGTCAAGTTAAATCAACGAGCCAGGTTCGATTCTCGTCCGTGTTTGTTGCGTAGGCGTTCTCAAAAATACTCTTGGGAAATACATAAAAACATCTCTTCTCCCTAGCTATGGATTAAATAGCAGGTCGTCCTGGGTATGACGATAAACTACATCCGGCAACAAAGCCTCTGATCGGTAAATTTTGAGGAGCGTGGAACCGTCTCTTAATTGCTCTTATTCGCAGGTCCACCTTGACCCGGGGAGGTAGCACCTGTTAGGGTCCCAGCTATGGTCAAGTAGTTAGTCTTCAAACTGTGGTCCAAACACTATTTACATTATTCGGACTATTGTCCTCATATTTGTTGCTATATTTATCACAACGTTTCGGCTGTTGAACGCTCCGGCCTTCTTCAGGTGGTTGGCTATATCCACTGTGCCATGTGTACTTGAGGACATCTCTGTGTGAATTTCTGGGTATTATAAATCTAATGTCTTCAGCAATCACTTCTTTACCAGTGCTCATATTGCAATTTTTGCTGTTATCATTGGATGTTTTTACCAGAGGTCATATTGTAATTTTCGACAAAGAAAGCCGGAGCGTACAACGGCCGAAACGTTGTGATAAATATGGTAACAAAAATGAGGAAAATAGTCCGAATAATGTAAATGGTGTGCATAATACTTCATCTGAGATATATATGCAGATACTGAGGTCTAAACATTATGTAAGTATAAAAATACATTTTTTAGTAAAAAAAAAAATAAAATATAATCAATACTGTTGTGACCAAGTAAATGGCTAAGTAATAACAAACACCACGATTGCAGATATATTGTATATTAAACAGAAGAGTATTACACGACTAGTGAGAGTGTATTGAATGAACTAGCGCTCAATCTATTCACGGTTCCCTGTTTCCCGAAGCCTTCTCTCCTACTAATCTTATAGTAGGCGGAAGAGTCTAATATGAACTCTTTAGAGGGAGGACACCACAAAAAATACATTATTGGAAAAGGAAGAGAAAAATTACCTGCAATACATTTTTGAAGAAAAAATGACAGAGCCCCCCCTCCACACTCCCAATATTAAATTTCGGCATTAAATGTCCTATTTGATACACCGTTAAACAAACCAAACCAAAATCAAACCGTCTCTCTTGACTTGCGGCGGCAAACAGTCTAGAAGGAAATCTCTGAATTTAAAATCACCCTGAAGAGGGATGGGCTCCGTCAGGATATGTTGTTACTAGACACACCTTACATTATAGCTGCAGTACATGTAGTGCCTCAACAACCTTAAGCGCTTACGGGTAATGTGATGTAATAAAAGATCGAACCAATGATTGACAAATTGGAGTCTTGAGTGATTTAAGAATATTGGTCTTGGTTAATTACTGCCTCCTCCAAAGAATGAGAACTCTCTTTCAATATCAGATTATCAAATATTCTTGAAAGTGGTTAGTTTGAACGAAACCATGCAAAATCCGCCGTGCTCACATGGTATAAATACAGATGTTAGTCTCGTCTGAGAACAAATAAAACAGATTAAAAACCACATTTCTTATCCGGTTCTTATTATAGTATTCAGTCTCAGGGGGTCATTCCCACCAGGCAATACCCTTCCCACAGGGACGACCTTGGGTTAATCCTTGGCGCCAGAGGCATCTCCAAAGAGGAAATGCATAAGAGACTGGACTATTTTTGGCTTCTGGTCCCATGTACGTGAAGAGACATCTATTTTAAATTCGGCATCGTGCCATATTTCATTCGATGAGGCGCGCGAATACACACCGAACCGCTTTTCTTATGCGCGTTAATTATAGTTAATGCTTATTTTCAGGGGGCATCCCCTCGCTGGTGGTACGTCTCCTATTGTAGTTAAACGGGGAAGGCTAGGGTCAATGTCTGAAGACTGAGTTTTCCCAAAAGGGAAGTGCCGAGGGGGATTAAGCAATTTTTACCTCTGGCCTTATGTAAGCGTGGGGCGGAGGCACACATTAAATCGACTTTTTGTCAGTTTTGCCCCCCCGTGCGAAGATAAATAAAATAAATTCGAGTCTAAGCAGAAATATTTCGGCGTGGTGGTGTGCCAAGTAGTTATTAGGTTGGTGCAAAAATAATGTCGTTTTCTCACATATGTTACTATGTGAGAAAACGACATTATTTTTGCACCAACCTAATAGTTATAAACTACTGAATAGTGATTTTGCGCCTCCCTGAGTGCCAACTGTTTGTGGGTCAGCGCCGCAAACTTGATAAATCGACACAATGAAAACACATATTTGGAATATTTTAAAAGTTCCCCAACTACAAAAAAAGAACAAAAAAAAAAAAAAACGTTTTTTTGAGTAGCACATCTTCGCTGAAAAAAATATTGATATACTAGTTGCAATTTCATAACAGAAACCATGTTCAAAATGATTCTAACCTCAATATTGCAAAAGGGAAATGAACAAGACAAGAACAGGAGTTGAGTTTTCTTTCTTACGTTACGTAAATTTAGTAAATTGTCTAGTGAACATGATTTAACTATGTGCCGATCATGCCTCTCCACAACCTCCTATCCATTGTGGCTCTTAGCAACGTTTGTTACTTTGCCCTAATTTCCACTACCCAATTTCCGTCATCCTTCCAAACATACTTTTATTTTCGGTAAGTTCTGTGAGTGGCAAATTATCCAAGCTGAATTCCTCATCATTAGTCCAAGAAACTCCAACTGTCACTGATTCTGAGTATGTGTTATTTTTATTTTTTTTTTTTATCTCTTCGTTGCTTACATGCTCCGTCAACGGTATTCTCAGCATCCTCCGGTATAACCACATTTCTTTCAGGAGGTGTGCCAACATGGCTCGACCAAACTTCCTGTAAGCTAGATTCCTCTGGTATCGTCCACTTTAGGTAAAGGATAAATGTTCGCAATTTTTCTCTAGAAAAAATAATCAGATTTTATTGTTAGGAATTAGAAAAACGTTAGTGAAGATTTAAGGTATTGACTATCCAAAACGAGGATTAATTGATTTTTTTACGGCTTTTAGTGGAATTATTTAAAGCCGAAACATATGAATATATGTTTTCGAGGAGAGCAATGATTTATCTAGAGACAATCTTACTAGTTTAATCATAACAGGCGGAAAAGTGATTGATTAATAACTTACCCAAGGGTATTTGCATGTAAGTGAATGTAACGAATTACGATTTCTTATTCCAAACCGCAACCCTTTACACAACTCGCACACCCCAAAATTGAAATATCGAAGCAATTTCAAGTGCCTGATTCGACAAATCAAGAAAATATATTTATGTCCACGCTGTGATGGGAAGAAATCCCGAGCGAAGTCAAGGGCGAAATATAGATCCTCACCAAAAGTATTTCTAGCCGGTTTGAATTATTCTAGAGACTCCAAAGAATGTTGCATGAAGTTTGCCTCTACAAAAGACGGCCAGGTCAGACAGATAAAAGCAAGACTAGCTATTTCCGAGCTCATTCTTCACATGGATTTAAAATTTCGGTAATCAATTCTTTAGCCAGATGAAACAAAAACTAAGCTGCTTAGGCACAAGAAAGTTGTTTTCATTTAACCATTGATTGATTCTTTCGTTTTTTACGGTTTATCAATCCTTTGTGGGTTATTTAAAGACCAAACATATTTTGGGGATTGTAGGAATAATTCCTTCATTTTTAGCCCGTGAATATTATATTCACATTTATTTCAGCAGAACAAAGATTTTTCCAGATACATGTCTTACTTTATTTACATTATTCGGACTATTGTCCTCATCTTAGTTGCCATATTTATCACGACGTTTCGGGCGTTGTTTTCGTTTTTATATATTAGATGGTGTTATTTTTAAGCGTATATATCTATTTTTTTGTCCATGTCTATCCGTTTTAATGTTCTTTCTTTCCCTAATGTTTCCTTCTGTTCTGCCAAAGTTGAAGTGGTTAGAATTCGTTTAATAACACTTTCAAACTTGAATATTTCTTGTTAGGTCTATCGGCGTGTCTTTGTCAATGTATGTGTGTGCATGTACGTGACTTTATCGGTGTCTGTGTGTATGGTCACTTGTGTGTATCTTTCATTATGTATGTATGCTGTGTGTGTGTTTTTTTCTTGTTTTAAGAGTCGTGGAGATATTTCCTGTCTCGTCGCTTTTTTTGTGTGTATATATCTAAATACGTCTCTGTGTTTATGTATTATAATCTAATTTTGTATGTATTGTCGTTTGCAAGATGTCCTCCTCCCCTGCCTCTGTTTATGATTCAAATGTATCTATGTTGTCATGAAGTTCAGAGCAACATTTGATCTTAACGTTTATTCCAACTTAATTTCAATAAAAAACAAAATAAATAGAATAACATATGTAGTTTTTCTTTTTTCCTAAGTAATTTTATAATTTTAAACTTAACATAGATTAATTTGAATTTTAAAATGGGTAATTTTTAATTTGTAATTTCAAATTTTATCGTATAATTTAATATTTATTAGTTAGAATAGATTCTATTTTAGTCTAACCCCAACATTTAAGCATTAAATAATTATTATAACCAAGGTTTGTTGTCAAGTTTTTTGAATTCTCATATACTTGTATTTTGATTGGTCATTCCAGGTTATGTAACAGCATTTCCCTTAGCGAGGGGTTTTTGATTGATTTGAAGCTTGTAAAACCTTTTATTCTGCATTCAACTTCATCACTTGATAAGACATCAGAAGTGTTGAAACAAAATGGTTATTCTGTAGTGATTTTATAATATACTTATGTTATAATTTTCGAATAAATAATTATATATATATATATATACATATATATGTGAGGAATTAATGGATTTGTATTATGATCCGGCATTATTTATTATTACTATAAAAGTTATATTTAGTTTATGCACGTGTTTGGATAGACATCTTGGATTGATATACTTACCCTTCGATTGAGAATTGTTTCACAGTGGTTTCTTGCCTTAAAGCCTGAATCGATGCTTTGAACCTCAGGTGAAACCACAATCTTCTCCTTGGTTCACACCAGTCTGCTCATATATTTATAGCCCATAGGAATCACTTTTTTCCGGGTGTACCATCGTGATAATTCCGATCACAATAGACACCTATATGCGATTGCTCAAAATAATTGTAAACGTGTCCTCAAAGATGCTAAGTCTTTGCTGATAGAATAAGGAACCATACAGATTCTAGCAATTTGGTAGACGTGACTATCGGCTGCTCTTTAATAATGAGTTTAATAAGAGTAAATCTATGCATGATTTTTTTTCACTCAGTTTCAGGTGTTAACATCTTCTGCTGATAAAGTAGTATGTTTTACTCGTAAACTTTCTTCAAATTCTACTCTTGACTCATCTGGGGTACCATTGCCTGTCTTTGAACCGAGTCTTTATTGAGTGATATGCCTATAACACCGTACAAGTCTTCTGCTACAATTTCTAAACTGGAACTTCACAAAGCATGTAGACTTGATAATATCCCTGCAGTAGCCCTTAATAAACGTGTATAAGAACATTTCTCCAGTTTTCTCTAAACTCTGCTTCTGCTGCTTCCTTTTCTGCTTGTTGGAAATCGTCTTTTGTAGTTCCAGTCTTTAAGAGCTTAGACGAACCATCTGATTTTTCTAACTATAGGCGCATTAGTCTTTTACCACTTTTTGGCAAAGTACTAGAAGCTCTAATTAGTTCTGAATTGGTTAAGTATCTCATATCGCAGGGTCTTCTTTCAAATAAGCAATATGGCTTTCGCTTCTCTAGGTCAAATTCTGATTTGTTGACTATTATAGTTGACTGAAAGACTCTATCAAGCTTTTGATAAGAATGGTGATGCTTCGACTGTTGCTTTGGATATCCCGAATGCATTTGAATGCATGGCCACTCTTCTAGATCTTTTTTGCATAAATGTAGGTGTTCCCCAGGACTCTATCCTACGTTATTCCTATTTTTCATAAATGACCGTTCTGATGTCAGCAGTTCTCAACTCAGTATCTATGACGATGACAACTATTTACTCCTGTCTTAATTGTAAGTCTGATCGTTTCGATAAAGTTAAATTGGCCGCTGATGTAAAAAATGACTTACAATCTGTTGTTAAATGGGGCAAGGAATGGCTTGTTAATTTTAACGCAACAGAAACGAAACTGCTCTCTTTTAATCTGCTAATGCTAACCTCCAAGAGAATAATTAAGTGTACCTTCTCGGACTAATGTTTTCAGCTGACAGGAAATTGAGCATATCGAATCAACTGCTAAATCTGCAGCTAAGAAAAAGATTTTTTTTCTCGGCAGAATCTATCTTACATATTTATAAGTCTACCACTCGCCCTTCTTTTGAATATCACTGCCCCACCTGTTCTGCTGCTCCTATTATATATTTAGAGATTCTTGATAAAAATCCAAAGAAGAGTCTGCAATATTATTGGTCCTGACCTGGCATCTCAGCTTCAGTCCCTTTCCCACTGCCGTAAGGTAGCTTCCTTGTGTTTTCTTCTGTAAATACTTTCAGGGTAATTGTTCTGATGAACTTTCCGCTATGGTAGCTAAACGTTATGAATTTAAGCTCAGTATTAGATTGGCGGTAAGGTCTCGTCATTTTACTATTAAAATGGCCAGATATAAGCCTCAGTTCTATGATAACAGTTTCTCCTCCCGCAATTCTCGCCTGTGGAACTCTCTTTCAGGCTTCTTGCTTCCCAGTCAACCTTGATCTTCAAAAATTTAAATCATTACCTTCTGTCTTCACAATTCTTATTCTTTTTTTATTCTCTCTCCTTAATAATAGTGTTTATCATCTTCTCTAACACTTGGTAACCTCTTGCGTCCTAGGGGCTTTATTGCTTGGTTTGGAGTGAAAAGATTATAAAAAAAAAAATCTGTTTTTTAAAGTCTAATTGTTGTGACCAAGTAATTGGTTAAGAAATAACAAAACAAAAGGTTGCAGATAAATCGTGTATTGAACAGTAAATAAAACAGAAGGGTGTTACACGACTTAGGAGTGTATCTCGGTTGATCAGCATTCAGTCTATATCACCGTTAATATTTAACAAACCCCCTCCAACGAGGGATATATGCGACACAAGCTTTCCAAACTATATAGTTGATGAAGAAATAAGATGTTTTCTTAGAAATCTCAATACTAAGCAAATAGTACATAATACTGCTTCTACTAATCTCAAACATATTAAACTCCTATATCCTAATCAAATGCATACTAATTATAAACAAGATGAAAATATACTAAAAAAATTAGTAAATACTAATATATCTACAACAGATCCTAGCAAAAAATTAAGTTAATCATATACTACACTAAATCTAGTATATGCAACTCAATTATTCGCAATGATTCTTCTCCCCCGGTTAGCGATTTGCAAAAAAACAAAAAATAACATAGTTTACAAATTCAAGTGCCCTTTGGGAGAATGTATCTCCAACGAATTAAATAATATTTATGTTGGTCACACCACAAACTCGCTTTCACGACACTTGACACTACATTTGAATGATAGGCATTTAAATCAACATACCTGGCCGCATACACAATTCCGTAAAATCCTTGTAGAAAACACAACTATATTTAAACATGAAAACAATAAACAAAAGCTAAAAATTCTTGAAGCTATATACATAAAACAGTTGAAACCTAATCTGAACAAAATAAACTATGAAATCTCCACAAATATTCTTAAATGTCTATAATTGGTAACAGAAGCCATTGGTTTATATCAACGGCTTCCCATACTTAATACTTCTCGAATTCACTCTCGCGTGGTCATGTGTGACGTCATGAGCTGCGGTGCGATGTTCGCTTCCAGCGTCTTATATGCACGTGTTTATCGTTGCTTGGAAATCACCCATGTAAACAGAAACAGACTACCATCACTTTCTTGTCCGTGTAATGCATAATATATTGTACTGTAATTGTCATCTTTGATGATGGCTTATGTAAGCCGAAAGCTTATATTGGATTAAAAAATATGTATCAATATTGTGATTTTCTTTCTTCGTTTAAAGATGTTATTAAGCTTATAAGACGTTATGAAAAGAATTTACATTAAATAAATAGACAACACTTGTCTATATTATTTAATGAAACATGTATGAATGAAAAAATGCTGCCTAAATTCACACAGTATATATATATATATATATATATATATATATATATATATATTATATACACGTAGATATTCAGTAGAAACAATAAAGTATATTTTCAGAACGATTTTAATTGTGTTTAACTTAGAAAAAACCGAAAAAGATAATTAAAACTTCAATCTGGAGGAAAGGGTTGGAAGAGACTACATGACGGAAACGGGCGCTTCTTGTTCATATTAGCCACACGTCATGAAAGCTTGGAACCCACATTTTTTGGTAGGACATGATCATGACAATTTACTTACAGACTCTTTTGTTTTCAATCCTCTGGGCTACTACGTGTGGGGCATCATCCAATGTGAGACCAACCAGCGGCTCCATACCAAGAAATCTTTAGAGGCTTCCAACGTGGAATGTGATAGATAATATGAATGGATAAATTAGATCCAAGCATGCGGTCGCTTCCGGGATTGCCATACCCGAAGGCGAGGGCGGTTTTATTAAATAACTTTTTTTTTCTGTTTTACTAATTATATATTAATATATAAATTAATATATTTTACTAAATATATTGATATTTTTTTGTGAATGAATTTTATAATTTATTCTTAATTTCCTTGTGCAGTCAGGTTAATACACATACTCGCAGCCATATATTGAATATATGCAAGAATATGGTAGCTTAATACTAATAAAGGCTACTTCTTGCAGATCGAGTGTGTACCTTACTCTTTTTGAGTAGTTACACGTCTACTTATCATCTCTCAGTTGCGTCTCTGTCCTTGGGTAGAGTGCGCTTAGAGGCTTCTCTGTCAAAGGACAGAGGGGTAACTGAGAAATTTATACTGAAAGGTGCCCAGCCATGGGGAACAGCTGCCCGAGGCCGCGCCCTCCCATTGCACTAGAGGGACGGATCGGTGCTCGCACCGAGGCCAGTGAAGCGACGGTTGCGGGGGATGAGGGAGATTTTTGTTCCTATCCCGTGTATACGCGCCCGGGTCCTCACCTAAAAATAGACCTTGTGTCACATCTCGTACAGGTCGATGGTTAAGCTCATCATCGCAACTGGCTGATACAATGAATCCGTTGCCTGCTAGAATGTTCGCAGTTATAGTCGTTTTCTAGGACTAAGGTAAATTTAGTAAATTCTCTAGTGAACATGATTTGATCATCTATGTGCCGTGTCCCCTCAGAACGTTGGCGATCATGCCTCTCCACAACCTCCTATCCATTGTGGCTCTTAGCAACGTTTGTTCATTTGCCATAATTCCTACCCCATATTTCTGCCATCCATTCACATAAACCGTTGTTTTCGATAAGCCCCGTGAGTGTCAAACTTTCCATGCACTCTTTCATTATCTGTTGAAGAGCATGTATTCTTTTTTTTTTTTCTATAACTCTTTTTCGTTGCTTACACGCTCCATCCACGGTATTCTCAACATCCTTATGTATAACCAGTGTTTCCCAACCTTTTTTCAATCATCACCCACTTCGGCACAAAACTTTTGTTAACCCTCCACATCAAATTAAATTTCGAATATTATACTGAATTGATCTTTCATAGCACGATTACACTTAGATATTAGTGCAAAAATAATATGAATATTGTTTTCATTTCTATTATAAATACCAATAATTAAAATCCTAAAAAACTTTTATTCGATATTTTATCTTAATGTTTCCAATGCGATCGTTGACTTTGGTGATTACTGGCTAAGGCCATTACTCTAAGTACCATACTGCTTAGAAGTAATCGTAGATCTCCTCATTTTGTAATTAGCAGGCGATTTATTTGTGTAGTAAGAAGCTGTGTAATTGGGCTGAACCACATTCAGTCATATAGGAAGTTGGAAAAGCTAGGAAGAAAAGTTTAAGAGCTTCCCACACCTTTAGATCAGTCAGGGCCACGTAATACACCCTTGGATGATCATGTATCTTTCAATACATGACTGACGTGGTAGAAGATTTTTCCCGCAGTAGGTTGCCATTTCTTTCTGCGGTAGACAGACCAAAGCTAAAGAAACCTGTCTGTCCTGTTATCAACCCATAGCTGTGAGGAGAAGAGATGGATCCATAACTTTCCCAAGGGTATTTGTGCGTAAGGAAATATAAAGAACTTGACTGGGATTCGAACTCGGCTCTTAAATGCCTTTCTGAAATTTTCGTTTATAGCAACTATTGAATAATTTTTGAAAATTTGCAAAAAAAAAAAAATAAAAATAAAAAAAAATAATTGATAAATATCTACTACCCCCGGAGTATGTCCCAGTGCTCCTTTCCAACATAGCAGAGCCGACAAGGGAGCGCTAGGACACAGTGGGAAACACTGTCTATAACTAACGTTTTTGTTGCCTCTAATTTTCTCTTCAACTGTGGCATTTTGCCACATTCACTGCTATATAGGGGGATTGATATTACATAACTGTCCAGCAATAGTAACTTAATATAGTATGCTCTAAATCTCAAAGAAAATGTAAGCTTAAAATAAGAATTTTTTTTGTTTTTTAAAGTTTTCTTAATTTTGTCTACGAGGAATACCCAGTAATGAAAATTAAACAACCATGAATAAAAATATTACACCAGAACTCCATAATAGAAATTCTATGTTTTAACCTTTGAGATAGACCTAATAATTGTTTGCTAATTGATCCATCTTTACTGCTAGCAAAATCTTTTATGAAGAGTTTTAACGTAGATATTTGTTATTTTAGATTTTTCAATAGAACAAACGCAATGGTCTTTAATAAGAGGAGTTAAATCATCGCCAAAGGTTCTAAACGTCCTGTCTAAGTTTTGAGATTAAACTAAACATCCGACAAATAAGATTAGAGAAAGAAATAATGTTCTTCTATGAATACTCCCACCACCTGCCCTTTAGGAAATATTCTGCATTCTAACAATCCATTCCCTTCTTCGTTCAGTCTTAATGAATATCTGCTTCGGAAATGAGGTTGATGGTAAAAAGCTTGGCGTTCAAACTCGAAATTAGTCGACCTCGCTCCCCAAATCCCTGGTTAAATTAACTGAGTTCGCTCATTGTTTACATCAGAGAACGTTGAAACTTTCCTGCCTACTGGAACGAACGTTCTGCGTTGATCCCGGCTCAAGGCTATCATTTCATCTATTATTTGCCTTGCACTAGCGCCATTATTCGCATAGCAATCTTCCATTTTATCCAATCGAGTTTTAACTAAAGTATTACGTTTCCTATTGAGGTTTCTAATAACGCCGAGTGTCTTCTCGGGCGATTTTCAAGTTCACAAGCAACACTTGTCAGTCCACGAAACAATTTCTTGTCAGTGAATTCGACGCCACTTTTGAAGAATAATTTGATTTTTAAAAGATCTAAACCTTAGCTAAAGTACTAATGAATCGTCGACCGTAGGTCAGCGAACAACAGGAGGAAACAGCTATTAACTTAAAATGATTGGCTGTGGATTATCCTTGATAGGGTAACTCTTCGTTTTAAAAATGCCCTGTCCTTTGCATTGAAATTCACTTTGTAAAGAACGAAGAGACTTCAATGGGAAGATTTGTTTGGACGCTTAATAAAACGAGCAGAACCAGAAGTGGTTGACGTTATGCCGAAGCACGTTTCAATTAGCGATTCAGACAGATGTTTTCACCTGTAATCTGTTAGGAAGAACGCTGGAAATCCTAATTTCTTTCTTCATTCTTTCTCTCCTGTTGAGTTCTCGTAAAATGAGCTTTATCTCCGACCATTAAAATCATGTATTTGAAACTTACAGGAAAGAATGCTATTAACTTTTCTCGAGTATAAACTGATTTGAATTGTAGAGACTATACTACCCATTTGACAATGTCGCCGACTTTCGTGTGTAAAGGCTTTTATATATATATATATTAGGTTGGTGCAAAAATAATTTCGTTTTCTCACATAGTAACATATGTTAGAAAACGAAATTATTTTTGCACCAACCTAATATATATAGTGGGGGGAAATAAATATTCGTACACATGAAAAATTGTATTTTTATAAATGTAAAAGCCTTAACTAAAACAAATTTTGATACATTTTATGTGTAAAGATACATTTTATTAGAAATAGTAATGAATTTAATTAATTCTTATTCTAACAGAAATTAATGAATTTTTTTCATTTTAACTGATGAAAAAAGTATTCGTACAAAACAAAAAAGCATATTAATTTAATACTTTGTGAAATATCCTTTATTGAGTTCAACAGCTAACAGTCTATTCCTGTACGTCTCAACTAATGATTTGCACACATTGAGTAGTATTTTGTCCCATTCTTCTTGGCATATTGTCTTCAAATTCTTGATATTTGTTGGTGCTCTTTTCCCAATTTGAATTTTCAAATATCGCCATAAATTCTCGATTGGGTTCAAGTCTGGGGACTGATTTGGCCATTGCAAGACATCAACATTACTTTCAGCTAACCATTTCCTTGTAGATCTAGCGGTATGCTTAGGATCAGTATCCAATTGGAAAACCCAATCAGTCTCTCAACAGAACGCATTAAATTGTCTTACAGGATTTTCTGGTATCTTTCGGCATTCATCTTGCCATCTATTATTGAAATTCTGCCAACACCTTTTGCAGAAAAACAGCCCCAGATCATGATACTGCCACCACCAAACTTTACGTATTCTTTGGTATGTAGGATTCACCGTCCTTCCTCCACACATGATTTCGATAATTATGACCAAACAACTCTATTTTAGTTTCATCTGTCCATAGTACTTTTTCCCAAAACGAATATTCTTTATCCTTATGCTTTCTAACGAATTTTAGCCTAGCATCTCTGTGTCGTTTCAAGAGGAGTGGAGTCTTCCTTGAGATGCGTGATTTCAGACTGTTTTTGTGTAGTTCATTACTTATTGTACATTTGGTTACTTTAATCCCTAATGCACGCAGATGTTCCTGCAGCTCTTCTCGGGTAACCTGTGGATTTTGTTGGATCTGGCGTCTTAATATCCTTGCTGATCTTGGAGAAATCTTCCTCGGAGCACCTGTTCGTCTTTGGTCTTCGACGCTGTTACGAGTTTTAAACCTTGCAATGAATGAAGCAATTGTAGTAAAAGGAATATTCAGGTTGTTAGAAATCGTTCTGTAACTATTCCCATCTTGTGAAATAGTCAATTCTTTGCCTTTAGGCATTATTAGAACCTTCTCGTAAGACTAGAAATTGCAGAAAGCTCTGATAATGGCTAATAGCGTTAAATATAATTACTGATAACATTACTGGAACATTCTAGAATATACTTTATTCATAATTAATTGATTATTTTATTCTAATAATTGATTTGTACGAATACTTTTTTCACCAGTTAGAATTTAAAAAATGCATTAATTTCTGTTAGAATAAGAATTAATTAAGTTTATTATTATTTTTTAATAGTATGTGTCTTTATACATAAAATGTGCTGAGATTTGTTTTATATTTATAAAAATACAATTTTTCAAGTGTACGAATATTTATTTCCTCCTACTATATATATATATATATATATATATATATATATATATATATATATATATAGGGTGCAATAGGTAAATTCTCGCCATTTTATATTTTTAATTTCACGCGTACGCGTTGTTTTTGTCGACTGCGCAGTATAGTAGGGTCAGTTGGGCACAGTCTGTGAGGGAAAAAAGTACCATGACGCAATTCACACTACCAGAAATTTGGATACGGCATGTTGTACTGTTTGCCATTTGGGCCGGAAGCTTCAATACGAACATTTCAGAGTGTTTGCGTGTCAACCTGACGAGAGTGCGTAAGATTCGGAAAGAGTTGGCTTGAAATCAATCTTCAGGCCTAAATTAATGAATATGCGTAATATCACACATGGATAGCACAACTCAGAGTTTCATGCAAATATGCAATCTTCAGGTGCAAAATACTTTAACGATAAGTGAGTATTTTGCATCTGAATATTGCATGAAATTCCGTGTCGCGTTATCGACGAAGGATATTATGTATATTCCCTAATATATACAATATCATATAACAGCTCTGTTATATGACATTGAGCACTGTTTTTAATAACATCTGTGAAAAAATATGTATTTACGTGCAGGTATATGTGCGTATACCTATGCTTTTTATCATACCCATATCTATCTATCTATCTATAAAAGTAGCCACTGAAGTCAATAAGCAGAGGCGACATTCTGTTTCATGCTAAATGATGGCCTGACAATTGCGTTTATCATGAAACAGACTGTCACATCTAGGTGTTTGCTTCAATGTCCACTTTTACTTTTACATACCCTCATCCCTAATATTGAGCACTTATAAATATAGCATACACTATATATATATATATATATATATATATATATATATATATATATAATATAATATAATATAAAAGGCTCAAACACTAATATTCCATGGTTACAATTTATTACATTGGAATCGTAATCACGATCCAATTCATCAGACCTACAAATTCAAAAAGAATTTGTGGGTCTGATGAATTGGATCATTTGAGCCTTTTATATTATATTCTTACTCTGTCCTGGACATTGAGTTCTACGTGGATTTTATCCTCTTGGAAATTATATATATATATATATATATATATATATATAGAGAGAGAGAGAGAGAGAGAGAGGGAGAGAAGAACGAAAGATAGAGAAAGGGAGAGTTAGATAAATATCAAACAATAGAGAAAGAGATCTAGCTGTACGTTTGACCTGATGAGAAGAGTCTGACATGTAAATTTGGCACTACTTCGTTGGTTCAGATTGAAAATGAATCCCAAAATCTTAAATGGCTATGATAAACGATTTACACTAATTAAATTAAATTGAGAAACGTTAGTTAAGTATCATATATTTTAGAAGTATCACTGATCATTTTTAAGTCAAAAGAATATTTGATTCACTGTAAAACCCTAGTCGTGTTCACCTTTGCAAAATCATTGTCACTGCAACTTACGCCATTGTATCTCACTGTCTTAAAAATGTCCGTGTCTCATTTTCGCCGATTATTTTCTGTTTCTGATAAATGCATTTGGGCCGAAAGCCGTCTTCATGAAAATGCCTACGATTCGTTCACTTGCAGAAAAACCACTTGCGAGAAATTGTTTCTTCCGAC
>OZ010580.1:35431880-35531880 GCA_963932145.1 Acanthosepion lycidas
TATTTTTTCAAAGACTTATTCAAGAGAGGAGAGAAGGAAAGAAAGAAAGAAATTAGCCAAGTGTTGCGTCGCTAACTTGCTAATTATTACAAAAGATAGATAGATCGATCAATATCCGGCAAGGAACAGATAATACAACCGTAGCATCTACGCCGACGAGAAAAACAAAACAAAACAAAAAAAAAACAACAAAAAAAAAACATTCTTCTTCTCTTCGCCTTCCGGAAGAAAAGGCCATTCAAAAAAAAAAAAAAGAAAAAAAAGTAAAAAAACATTCTCCACCTCTCCGCCTTCCGGAAGCCCATTAACCCCCCCCCCCAAAAAAAAAAACATTTTCCTCCTCTTCGCCTTCCGGAAGAAAAGGCCATCCCCCCCAAAAAAATAACATTCTCCACCTCTTCGCCTTCCGGAAGCCCATTGAAAAAAAAAAAAAAAATTCTCCTCCTCTTCGCCTTCCGGAAGAAAAGACCATTCAAAAAAGAAAAAAAAGTAAAAAAACATTCTCCACCTCTTCGCCTTCCGGAAGCCCATTAAAAAAAAAAAAAAACGATTCAGATTTCTGAATGTTCTGTAAGCAATGATATTATTTATCATTGCCCAAACACCCAGTAACGATATGAAGCCGATTTTCAAATTTTGTGCATCACTGAAGATTTTACTGCCAATATAAATATAAAATATTGTTCTGCGCCTCGCAGTAATTGCAGTTGTTTGCTTGTAAAATCAGCGGAACCAAAACTAAATGTATATATGATCCGTCATGTGCAGGTAAAAGAGATACCAATTTTATTGACTAGCATACGTTCTCTTTACGAGTTCGATAGGTATCTGTGCAGATAAAAAAGGTAGAACACGGTTTCTAATGTCTGGGTCGTAAATAAGGGGCTTATCAAAGGACAAAAACGAGCGTGGAAGATAATCAGCGATGCAAGAAAGGATCAAGGAAAGAAATGATGCAAACTTTTACTGACCCGAAAAGTAAACATAACACAGATTTTTCTTTTTACTTGGCTATAGATCTCATAAAACACAAACATTCCGTTAGAACTGATTTTTTTTTTTTTAATTTTTGCATTTTATTTGATTTTATCAGTTTTTGACTATATTTGTCGTAGCGAATGCAACTTGCTTGTAAACTTTACAAGCAAGTCAAATCTTTCCAAAATTTTGGAAGGCACAAAAAATAAAAAAATAAATTAAAGAAATAAAATAAAAAAAAATGTTACTACGATTTTGGTGAAGCTGAAAATTTCTCGGCCTCACGAAGTAGGGATTTAAAAAAAAGATTTGATCTGATTTTAAAAAATAAGCAAAGGCATACTGATAAGTTTACCTTACTATTTTACCATTAGCTGAGAAGAAAAGAATAGATTTATTCCTTTTCCAAGAGCTATAAGGTGAGGTAAACGGATGGAATTTGAACTCGAAACTCTGAATTTGCTGATTTCATTTATCGCAGAGATAACCGTTAGAGCACCTACACATCAGTGCAGTTTAAATTATGACAACTAAAAACTGATCATTTGTTGGCTGTTGATTGAAATATCTGATTTTAATTAGTAAGGGTTACTGAATGAGGAATAACCAAAACGGAGGTTGGAAATAAAATGGTAATCTTTATAACATCAATAAGACACAATACTCGCCAGCGGCGTGAAGTAGGTAAACCATTGCTACTTAAACAGCATAACTACTTAAACAGCATATTACCCCCACTTACAATAGTGTCCAACATTTAGGCAGATTGGGACATACACATTAGTGTTCATAGGTATGGTATATAAAAGAAGTGGAGCGACCCTATTGAAACAATTTCTACGTCTGCTGCATAGAAAATCCGTTCACTGTGTTGTCGCAGACAATTTCTCCCACCATAACCGATATTGCGCATTTATCATTCTGCCATTCTTTCATGCATTCAATACTGCTGCCTCATCTGGTTTGATACTTCTGTTATATATGGCGAGATTCTTGACAAAAGTCAAAGAAGGTGTTGTAACCTAGAAAGGGTTACTGAATGAGAAATAACCAAAACGGAGATACATTGACAAGATACAATAGGTAAACCATTGCTAGTAGTGCACTATTTAGACAGCATATTACCCCCCACATACAATAGTGCACTTATGAGGATTAGGACATACCCATTAGTGCTCATAGGTACGATATATGTATATATATATATATATATATATATATATATATATATATATATATATAGTGTCATCCACAGACAGACTGTTTCGCTGTTTTACAGCTCGTCAGTGTGAATAAACTTTCGATTGCTTCAACCCGACATCGAAAGCCGACCCTTTTGACATCAGTCAGATATTCTATCCCATCGTCGCACGGTAGAGAAGAAGGGAAATATTAACATTTTTTCTATACGAAATACGCCAGCGGAGAACTCAATTCGTACTTGAAAAGTAACACATTAAGAGCAATATATATATATATATATATATATATATATATATATATATATATATATATATACAGATACACACATACATGCTTTTTATTCTTTCGGATCTGATGAAGCCTTGAATGGTGAAAGGCATCATCACATAAATTTACAATCAAATCTATTTCATGAATCGTTTGTCGGGATTCCTATATCCTAATTTAAAAACATATATTGCCGACTAGGAAAACGCGTGGATAGACCAAAAACAAACCTTTTGCTTTCAACCCATTCTGAAGTATTGTATGAGGATTTGCCTTGGATTCATTTCAGAAAAGGTTAAATAAATTTAAGCTTTCGAGCTACTCTGATGATGAGAAAAAGTATTTGCCTTTAATTCGATACAAAAAATCCGGGTAAATACATCAACAACTTTTGACTCAAACTAAGAATTGTAAAGAAAAGATACCAAAATAAATATTAACGATTTTTAAAAAAAGTCACGCATTTTCTTTCTTATTTAATCATGAGAAACACCAGCCTAGGGAAAAAGTATTAAGATTCATTATTTAAGCATAAACACAAATACACATACACACAAATAAACATACACACATTTCTTTTGTTTTCAGATCTGATGAATCTTTGAATGGCAAAATGCATTTTCAAAACTATTTTCCATCAAATCTATTTCATGAAATGTTTCCATTTCTCAAATTAAAAAAAATTGTCTGGCTGGGTTTTTATATCCTAATATATATATATATATATATATATATATATATATATATATATATATATATATTTATTTTGAAGTTTGTGACCCCAGGTTTCACGCTTTTGCGATCGCCAGACAAACTGATTAATTTTTAAAAATTTTGGATTTTTGTAGGGTTGCGTGTATTGGTGTTTTTATGGAAGAGGGAGGAAAAATTGTCGTCGTATATATATATATATATATATATATATATATATATATATATATATGAAGAAATATAGTCTTAAGGTGTGCTATATTTATGGGATAAAGTGCTCAATATCAGAGATAGAACGTGTGTAAATATGTGGCCTGGCAATTGCGTCTAGCATGAAACAGTCTGTCGCCTCTAAGTGTTGACTTCTCTCTCTCTCTCTCTCTCTCTCTATATATATATATATATATATATATATATATATATATATATGTATGAAGAAAAATATATGGAAAAAACAAACAAAAATCCTTACATGCAATTATGCTGTTTTAATGTTAATATAATGTCAACGTTTCGGTCTAATAAACCATCTTCAGGACATATTCATAAAATATAATTAACATTATCAATTCAACATGACAAAGACGATGGACATAAACATGGTCACGTGGCCGTCACGTGGCCGTCACGTGGGCGACACTGTGAAAACGTATTCCTAAAATTTGAGTATTTTGAATGAAAAATGAAAAATGAAAAGAATTCTATTTTGATCTAAAATTTATATGTACGCTTAATAATTGCATAATTGCATATAAGGATTTTTGTTTGTTTTTTCCGTATATTTTTCTTCATACTGTCGGATCTATATCCATATATTTGATTACATATATATATATATATATATATATATATTTATATATATATATATATATATATATTTATATATATATTTATATATATATTTATATATATATATATTTATATATATATTTATATATATATATATATATTTATATATATATATATATATTTATATATATATTTATATATATATATATATATATTTATATATATATTTATATATATATTTATATATATATATATATATATATATATATATATATATATATATATATATATATATATATATGATAAAATAAGCAACTCCTAAGGGAGTCTGTAACAGAGAAACACCGGAGAAAGAGAGCACAGTATCGTATTAATCGGTAGTGTCTTAATATTTCTAAATAAATTCCCAGTGAACAGTCGCCGACCACAATTAAATGTTTCATGCGTTCTCACGCAATGATCAGGCAGTCGGTAAAGGGTTATTTGTGACAATGCACATTTTATACTCTTTTGTCAAGTCTAAGCGTACATACCATGCGTACACCAGCCAAAGTCATATATAATAGGTTTTATAATCAACACTATCACTTGATAAGACACCAGAAGTGTTGAAACAAAAACTACAATTTTTGTAGTGATGTTATAACTTGCAATTGTTATAATTTTGAATATATATATATATATATATATATATATATATATATATATATATATATATAAACAAATAAATAAATAAATAATCAGATAGACAATAATAAAAGACAATTCTCCAGACACATAACGATTGTAGGCGCGCCATAAAAATATCCTTCACTGGGAACCAACTAAAGGATGACCGTAAACATTAGCCTTGAAATAGATACCCTACCCAACCTTAGCAAAACCTCTCAGAGGATGATGAATCTATTGATAAGAATTAACTCCCTGACCACTTAACGAAGGAAAATAGTCTAGCCACTCCCACAATAACAAATTCTGTAACGGACCGTGCCTAAAAATACACGTAAACCGAGAGATAGCTTATTCCTAAAATTTCGCTTGAAGATGAAACGGGACTAAACACCACAATCCAACTTAATTTTATTAATTATTTGGATGATTTCGGCTCTCGTTTTTGAAACATGAGAACTCTTATGTAGCGAAGGAATCATATTTTTAAACAAAAAATATTATTATAATATAAGCTCTACTTCTGTATGGAGCACTGTCTTCTTAAAAATAAAAACAAAAATACTAAGGAACCCCGGATTATGCACCCAACGTGTTCTTTTCTATTTTCTGCATACCTCCTCAAGGATATATATATATATATATATATATATATATATATATATATATATATATATATATATATATATCACAATATTTATGAAGATTGCGTGGCTTAAAAATGATACCATGCGGTCATAATCTATGCAGATAGATAGATAGATATGTCATCTATTCATTTCCACACAAGAGAATTGCGATAATCAGGCGCCGACCCCGAGTATTGTAATGTTTAGGAGGCTTATTTAGCAGATCATTATCAATTAGCTCGACCCTCACTGGGTGCCTCATAATTGTATCAAAACCAAATCCTGCGCAGTGAATAGTTTTGCGTTTGATTGTGGTGTATTGGTCATCAGTCTGCACTTGTATATCATTAGTTTTGAGTAGGTACCTCCACTTTTTCGGCATAAATTATCGATACCTAAGTTTAAAATGCATTTTTTAAAATGAAAAAATATGCTTGAATATTTCATTTTAGTTTTACTTGAAAGTTGAATCATTAAATTTATTATTTCCATTAAGTAAACAATTCTGGTATATTTCAGATAGAAACTATATACATTGGAATGTCAAATTTAATTTTAAATTTTTAAATTTTCAAAAAACCCGCCATTTTCTTAATTTTAAGAAATTTGTAAACAAACACAAATTTATCGATTTTAAAAATATTTAAAAAAATTTCTGACACGTCATTTTAGTAAAATTAGAAAATTTAATGTTAAATTAATCTGATTTAAAAAAAATATTACTTAATTATAGCATAAAAAAGAAATATACAACGAATTATTAACGATTGGTACCGTAATTTTGATCCCGATACTTGATCCACGTGTTTATTGACAAGTGATGACAGCTACGACGGATGACCATAAATGAAAATTACTAGAAATCTGAGTGAACCCTTTTATTTTTAGTTTTACTGTTATGTCTATTTATTAGAATAAAGGGACAAAACTCTTTTTATAATAATGGCAATTTCAGTCTACCGTACATGGAAATAAGGAATGTATTAAGTAGAAAAATACAACATAAAAAATTATTTGAAAAAAAAGTGGAATCACTAAATTTATTAAACTTGGCAATTTTGAACTCGTAAATTTTGTTTCTACTTAATTACTAATTATCAAAAGGAAATAAGCTAATACAGAGTTTTGCACGATTTTTAAACTATTATAAATTATTATAATCAAAATGTAAAACAAATAAAAAATTCTTGTAAAATTTAATTATTCATCAGAAAAAATTTATTTCTTCAGGCAATAATGACCTTAATATTACTTATTTACAAAAGCAATTAAAAGCTTTTCTAATTAAGTAATATCATAGTTTTATTGGATTCATTATTTTTCTATTCAAAGCTCATTTTAAAAAAGTTGGAACAAATTAGAAAAAAAAAAGTAGGTGATTTACCATCTCCAATGACTCTTACTTTAAACAAAAAAAAATTGTAAGGAAATAAAAAGAATTGAAAAAAATTTCGGGAAAATAAGTAAGTGGGGTGTAACATATTAAAAAAAAAAATATTTTTTACTAAAATTTACTAAAAAGAAATATTTCAAAAATAATTTCATTCATTGGTGAAATAAGTCCTGAAAATTTCATTAAAATCGGACAATTACTTTAATTTTACAAGAATTTCCAAATCAATGGGTTTTCAACGGGAAAAAAGCGCAAAAAAAAACAATGTTATTTTTACAGCACCGCGATGACGTAAAAAAAAGAAAACTTTAACCAAAATTTCGAACGTGTTAAAAAATATTAAAAAATATCAAAAAATAATTAAAATACACTTTGGTCTTTCATCTTAATAATAACATAAGCGTTTTGACGATAAAAATTTATTTTCGGTAAGTTTGTGGCATTTGTTTATTACGCTATGCTGTTTTCCCGCGAAAAAGTGGAGGTACCTAGTTTTGAGTTTGATCCGCACTATGTGCCTCATACTTGTAACTTTGTGATAAACTGAACTAAACTTAGTAAACAAGAAAAGAATGTGAAAAAGCAAGGGAGAAGAGGAAAGCAGAATAGTAAATATGCAAACTAAAAACGAATAGCAGGTGATAGGAAAGAGAGACGGGATGGAGAATAAAGATATTTTTTAAGGCAATTCACCCCAAGCAAGGCGGCAGTGCACTAGCACGCAAGGGGGGTTACAGAGGACTGAGAACAAGAGTAAAGATGCATGTTTGGGGAAAGGATAGAGAGAAGGGCGGGGAACAAGCTCAGGGTGTCAGATGTCGATTGACATTACACTTGAATATTTGAAGATTATAGTCATCGGGGAAGCAAGTAAAGGGAAGGGAGTTCCACAGACAGGAAGTGCGGGAGAAGAAGCTGTTTTAGTAGAAGAAACGGCGATATTTAACCATTTTGACAGTGAAAGGGTGGGACCGAGATGCCGGCCTGGTAGCTCGCTTAAATTCATGTAGTCTGGAAACCAGCGAAAGTAGTTTGTCGGAACAGTTGCCGTAAAAATATTTGTAGAAGAGACAGAGGGAGGCCACGGCACGTCTGTGGGATAGCGATTGTAGACTAGATGTCAGATCAGAACCTATCATCTTGCATATTCGTCTTTGGATTTTGTCAAGGACCTCGAGACGTACGGCTGGAGGACCAGATTATATATTTTTATGTTTGTTTTGTTTTGTTACAGGGAATATTAACCCAATGGGTCATTCAATGCCAAAATTTAATTTTTTGGAAAACATTAGTAATTTATTTACAAAATATACCGTATTTTCCGGTTTATAAGACGCTGTGGCTTGGAAGACGCACCTTAATATTGGAAATAAATTTCCAAGAAAAAAAGTCATTCTTATACAACAACACATTCACCATGCGTCCATCACATACTGGCGCCACGTACTCTTTGCCTTAATCACCCGTCCGATTTTCTTTGTATAGCAATGACATACTAGTCAAGAGCAGAAGGCTCCCGCCGCTGCTAGTAAACAGAGAATATTTAAGCTTGTGGCTCGGCTCCAAGAAGGTTTATAGTCCTTGAAATACTTGTAACAGCTAAGTACTGAGGTTACATCATATAAAATGTTGAATTAGATAGCTAACATTATAGTGTAATGACTCAACATACAAATCCACGTCCCTATCAGTCAAGACAATAAGTTGAACGTCCAAACTTACATGAGTCTGGGCGTTGCCTTACATTCGTCTTGGAAGACACACACGTATTTTTCAGAGTATTTTTAGGACAAAAATGTGTCTTGTAAGCCGGAAAATATTGCCGGTAATTTTTCCTTACAGAAATGTACTGCTGGTAATTTTAATTACTATGAAAATATATTGCTGATATTTTTACTATAAAATTTCATATTTTCATAATGTTTTAACATTAGTTTGGATTCAAATCTTATTATTGTATTACGTAGTGTGCTGGAAATTTCTCGACCAAAAAGTATTAAAAAAATACAAACCAAAATAAATGTTTGAAAAAGAGAAAGAAAATTATGATTTGGTTATTTATCTATAATTGTGAATTTTGATCTGTATGTACTTACAGCCACATCCGGTTGAAACACCGGTTTCCGTACGATCAACGAAGTTAAGCAACCGCAAGTGTGGTCAGTACCTAGAGGAATCAGTACTTAGACGGGCGACCGTTTGGGAATAACATATGCTGTAAGCTTGGATGTGCGGGTGATGTTATGGATAATGGATCGAAACTGTTAATCGGAGAGCCGAGTACCAAATCCCGTTGATCTCTTTATACTCATTACGTGTAAATACCCCATGGGAAAAGGGTATGAATCAACTTCTCCCATCAGCAATTGGTTAATTTGTAAGATTTATATAATTAAGACATTATTATCCCCTCACACCACAAAAATTCTTAGAATCTAAAAACTTTTTCTGGGTTTAAATAGCTTGTAATGGGTTGATAAGCCGTAAAAAATTGTAAATTTTGTTCTGTAAGACTTACTTTCGACATTAAATAACCCAAACAAGTGTTGCTATGTCATTAAATTAATCAACCAACCTATCATTGAACACATGAAACAAGTAGGTATATCAGTCCGCAACCTAAAGGATCAAATATAATAAATACAGCGGAACCTCGGTTCACAAATTTAAATCGTTCCGGAAGGCCGTTCGTAACCCGAAATGTTCGTAAGCCGAAACTATTTTTCCAATAGGAATCAATGTAGAGAAAAAAGTCACAGTGCTATAAAATTATTAAAAAAAAAAAAAAAAAAAAAAAATAGCAAAACAGTCGAATGTATACAAAATGGCGGTCGAGGTTCGGCAATATTGTTCGAGAACCAAAATTTTGTTCGATAACCGAGGCATTTTCATCTCGAATTTTCTGTTCAAAAAACGATTTGTTCGTCATGTGAGACGTTGGAGAACTGAGATTGCACTGTATTTATTTTTCCAACACAATATTTTTCCTTGTCAAGTTATTTAATTCAGTAGTTATTACCAGTCGCACAGTTCGAAAATTGTACTAATAACTGTGTCAGACTACAGACTTATTGGTCCATTTATATATATATATATATATATATATATATATATATACATATATATATATATATATATATATTGCATTTATTTAAACAAGATCCCTTCATAAAATGTATTCAATCGTGTTTTACGAGCGTCTGTTAAAATTTTTGGAACTGAGTCGAATTGAAATCTTTCTGCGCTGCTTGTAATCTATAATAATTTCTTTTGTAGCTCAACTGGGTCTTTTTTTCATACCTCTTTCTTGTTGATCCTTTACGATTTACTTTTAATTATTGTTCATGTTTTATCCTACTCTCTCGATCCCCTTGTATATATTTGTGTGAGTGTGCACGCGTGTGAGTGTGCACGCGTGTGTGTGCGTTTATACCAGGTGGCGATTCCGGGGGTCAGGCTTGTCGAGCTCAGCCCGAGTGAGTCAACATTCATAAAACAAAGAAAGATAGAAAGTAAAAGAAGAATTAAATAAAATTAACGTGGCTAGTCGGGATGAGTAGGTCTGAGTGTGATCGAATCTGGAAACACGCTTAACAGGCAAAGTATTTCTTGCTTCAATTTTATAAATAATCTTTTAAAAATCTCTAATGATTTGTATGCCTTGATTTTCAAAGAACACATTTTTATTTCGACTTACTGTTATCAAATATCCATTTTTAATAATTTATTCTGTACAGAATAAATTTTTTTTTTAGCGGAATGTTTCTCTTGAGGAAGAGCAAATTAAATTTAACCCGACCTTAAGTTCGGTGAAAATTAAAGTGTCGATCTTAACTCATCGACCTGGGGTTGAGGTGAGGAGTATGACTGGGGTGGTGTTGAGGAAATATCACCCAGAAGTACTGATCATAAACGTACAGTATAATTCACAGACAGAGAGATACATAAACACATTATTGCATAGACATATATACAAACACACACTCAAGATAGATACACACGTTATTAAAAAACAAACATATCTGGCTTTGTATTCTCTCTTTTTTCTTATATATCTGGAAATTTCTTTTAAAATAAATGCTTATTTTTATCGAACTATTAAAATTAATATTAAAATACCAAAATAATTTAAGTTATACCAATAGTATATTTTGTTAAAGATTGTAATGAGCCCGACAAGCATTGATGACCTAGAGTTGTCACTTGTATGCTAGTGGAATAGATATTTAAACCTTGGACATCAATAAAGATGGAAAACTTTCCTTACTCTGTCAAAAGCCTGATCTGTGAGTAGCAACACCAAGGGCAGTAAATTCTTGACGCCATCGATAATAAATCCAATTGCAGATTATATTTTGGATCGAGGACTTTCTAGCATCCGTCATAATGCAGTACTAAGCTGTGGCTCACCCTCACCATTCAACCAAAATATTACCATATGAAAAAGAAATTTACTACGGATCAATATGTTGCCTGGTAAATAATTGTAGCTAGATTTGAGCCTGCAACGAATGCTTTTCATTTTTGGTATATTTTTTTTTTCTCTTGGTGCCCCAGAAATCATAAAAGGCTAAAACTACACGGTTAAAGTTCTTACATTGATTTATGGCGCGCTCTTTTTACAGAAAGAAAATGGGGAAAAGGTAGAGATAAGTAGAAAGGAAAGAAGGAGAGGAAAGGAAAAAGAGTTAACGCAAAATAAAAATATGAATGTGACGGCAAAGTTACCCACTGATCCTATTTTTATGATTTGAGACACTCGCTTCATGTGATGAATGTCATCTCGGGCGCGGCACACACTACATCGTCGTTTCGTAAACAAGACAGAATGTTTTAAGGACAGTATTTGGCTTTTTATCGCATGGCTTGTAGCAATGATTACGGAGAATACATACATACATACATACATACATACATATATATATATATATATATATATATATATATATATATATATATATACGTGTGTGTGTGTGTGTGCGTGTGTGCGTGTGTGTGTGTGAGATAAATCTCAAGTGACCTATCAAAATTTAAATAATTCTCAATTGTTTTCTAACTATATGCATTACATTTTTCTTCTAAATGTGGCCTGTCTCTTCAGGACATTGACGGTCATGGCTTTCTACAATTTCTCGCTTGTCACATTTTTTAATGTCTGTCTTCTCTAATATCCCTGCCAATTTCTTTTTTTGCCATCCATTCACACAATCTCATGAGGTAGGTTACCAGTTGCTTTCCTCTATTTGTTTTGCGTTAGATATTACCTGTAAATGGAAAAATTTTCCCAAACATTTCAACTGCCATTTTTGTTTCTAAGACAGAATGTTTTAAGAACAGTATTTTGGCCTTGTATCGCATGGCGTGTAGCAATGATTACGGAGAAGACACACACACACTCACACACACACACATACACACACACACATATATATATATATATATATATATATATATATATATATATATACATATATATATGTTCGACTCTCCTGTCATATTCGACGTATGAGGGTCAAGCAGATCAGTTTCCAGTAAACTGACAGCCCGACACCAGCACATATTTTATTATAGTGGTGATGGTTTCATGCAGGACCATCCACACTTTTTGAAGGGCGGAATACAGAGACCTCGTGTACTAACTGCCACAAGCTCCCCAAATGAGCCTTCACAGGTTTTGAATTCAGAGTTTTCCTTCTCCTAGACGAGTTGCCATTCAAGGCTATAGAACCCAGTCTGTCCTGCTATTTACCCATAGCTGGAGGGAGAAGAAGAATCTCTCTCTGTCTCTCTCTCTCACACACACACATATATATATATTTTTTTCTCACGTTTTCCTCGATGATATCTTAACTAATCACTGACTTTTTTAACGTCTCTTTCTCTTACGTGTAATCTTTATAATTTCGTCTTACTGCGTTCTGTAGGGATATCTGCTTTATTTTGTGTTATCTTTTCCGTGGATATCTCTTGCATTTTGTCTCGTTGCCTTGTCCGTGTCTATCTCTCTCATTTTGTCTTGCTGCCTTCTCCGTGTCTATCTCTCTCATTTTGTCTTGCTGCCTTCTCCGTGTCTATCTCTCTTATTTTGTCTTATTGCCTTGTCCGTGACTACGTCTCTCATTTTGTCTTGTTGCCTTCTACGTGTTTGTCTCTCTCATTTTGTCATTTTGCCTTATCCGTGTCTATCCATAATTTTTGTATTGTTGCCTTCTCTGTGTACATTTCTCTCACTTTGTCTTGTAGCCTCTCCGTCATTTTGTCTCGTTGCCTTATCCATTTCTATATCTTTCATTTTGTCTTGCAACCTTCTCCGTGTCTATCACTTTCATTTTGTCTTGTTGCCTTGTCCGTGTCTACCTCTCTCATTTTGTCTTGTTGCCTTGTCCGTGTCTACCTATCTCATTTTGTCCTGTTGCCCTCTTCGTGTCTATCTCTCTCATTTTGTCTTGTTGCCCTGTCCGTGTCTACCTCTCTCATTTTGTCCTGTTGCCCTCTTCGTGTCTACCTCTCTCATTTTGTCCTGTTGCCCTCTTCGTGTCTATCTCTCTCATTTTGTCTTGTTGCCCTGTTCGTGTCTACCTCTCTCATTTTGTCTTGTTGCCCTGTTCGTGTCTACCTCTCTCATTTTGTCTTGTTGCCCTGTTCGTGTCTACCTCTCTCATTTTGTCCTGTTGCCCTCTTCGTGTCTATCTCTCACATTTTGTCTTGTTGCCCTGTTCGTGTCTACCTCTCTCATTTTGTCTTGTTGCCTTGTCCGTGTCTACCTCTCTCATTTTGTCCTGTTGCCCTCTTCGTGTCTATCTCTCTCATTTTGTCTTGTTGCCCTGTTCGTGTCTACCTCTCTCATTTTGTCCTGTTGCCCTCTTCGTGTCTATCTCTCTCATTTTGTCTTTTTGCCTTGTCCGTGTCTATCTCTCTTATTTTGTCGTGTTGCCTTCTCTGTGTTTGTTTCTCTCATTTTGTCATTTTGCCTTATCCGGGTCTATCTATAATTTTTGTATTGTTGCCTTCTCTGTGTTCATTTTTCTCATTCTGTCTTGTAGCCTCTCCGCCATTTTGTCTCGTTGCCTTGTCCGTGTCTATCTCTCTCATTTTGTCTTGTCATCTCCGTGTATATCTCTCTTCTTTTGCCGTCTTTCCTTCTCCTTGTCTATCACTCTTATTGTTTCTGATATTCGTTTGCTTTCCTCTCTACTTTTCTTTTATTATCTTTATTTAGATTTCTCGCTCTAACTCGCTGAATTACTTACATTCATATTCTCTTCTATGTTTTCTTTTACCCTTAAACGCTGTCAATTTTTAGGAGACTACTTCTCTTTTCCATCCATCTTCTTTCTTTTTTTATTTCCTCAGTAATTTGATAACACCCCGCCCCTTATTGCTTTGTCATATCTCTCCCCACTCACTCCCTGATAGTTTGTTTGATTCCGTTCTCTTCTCTCTTATTTTTATTCTATTTTTTTTTTATCATTCATGTATTTTCGATGTTGTCTTCTCTAATCATTTTTGTCTTTGTGTATTTGATTTCTTTTGTCCGCTCCTGCGTCACTTTCCCGCATTTTTTTTGTGTTTGTGCGTGTCTAGTTTCTTCAGCTCTTTTCCTTTTTTTTATTATTTCTTCTTAACTCGGTTTCATCCTATCCCCCCTCCACTTTGTCTTTGCATTATTTTTTCATTTTTCTTTCTTCAATCTCCCTTTTAGCGGTTCCTCTATCCTCTCTACGCCAGCTCTTTTACTGGTCTTACGTTCTTTCTTTACCGTATTCTCTCTCTCTCTATTCATCATTCTTCTTCTATTTCTTTCTATATTTCTATGTTTCCCCCCTTTTTTTATCTCTCATTGTTCCACCCCTTTTCCCTTCTCTCTCTCCCTCGTTCTTCCTGTTTTTACTTTTTCTATCTCATTTTCTCTTGTCTTTTTTCTTTTTTTATTCTCGCACTATCTTTCTCCTTTTCCTTTCAAACCCATTCTTTCGTTCACTCTTTTTTCTTTCGCTCATTTTCTTACTCTTCTTTCAAGGTATGCTCTCACGTTCATCCGTTCTCTTATATATTTGATCTTTTCTCTCTCTCTCTCTTTCTCTCTTCCTCTTTCAAGTTGTCTTTCGCTCATTTTCTTACTCTTCTTTCAAGGTATGCTCTCACGTTCATCCGCTCTCATATATTTGTTCTTTCTTTTTTTCTCTCTCTCTCTCTTTTTCTCTCTTCCTCTTTCAAGTTCTCTTTCGCTCATTTTCTTACTCTTCTTTCAAGGTATGCTCTCACGTTCATCCGTTCTCTTATATATTTGTTCTTTCTTTTTTTATATATTTGTTCATTCTTTTTTTTTATATATATTTGTTCTTTCTTTTTTTTTCCCTCTCTCTCTCTTTTTCTCTCTTCCTCTTTCAAGTTCTCCTTGTTCCTTTATCAAGAATGAAGATAAAACCTTTTGATGCCAGGAAAATATTGTCAGATACCATCGTCGAAAAGAAAGGTTTTTGAAGATTTTTTTCAAAGAGATTCCCGGTCTCGTCTCATCTCGTCTCGTCTCGTCGGCTTACTTCAGAGATGTAAAAACATTGACAGGACTTTTACGGTGTCCAAAGTTATTTGCAAAGAGATAACGTGACAAGTTTGGCGCGAAAAACAGAAAACAGAACTTACTCTTCCTGTCGCGGTGGGTTTGATTTCCTCGAGATAGTTTTCCTTTTCGAAAGGGTTTTAAAAACATCAAAAATGCCACACGCCATTCTTGTTTATAGCAGAGCGTTCAGATCAGAAAAACACAAATCAAAAGTGGGTGTTCGTTATGGTGTAACAAGCCCCGATGCTAAAATCTACCATGGTAACTGTGTTTTCAGTTTACTCAGCTGTGAACGGGGAGAAAAATATAAAGTGTGAAAAAAAAAAAGAAAAAAAAAGAAGAAACAAAAGTCGATAAAGGAAATAAGCAAAAAATAAATAAATAAAACAAAGACAGGGAATTATCCTTTGCTTTCGGTATTTTTGTGATTCCGAATGCAAATAACAATTGCCTATCCCTAGAGAAACATGAGCGCCTCTTTTCTGCCACCAAGACATAAGTCATTTCATGTTTTGACCGATAAAGTATTGTTTTCTCTTTTTGGCAATCTTATCAACAAGTCCCATGCTAATCTTGTTCACCGAAGAGATCTGTTCGGTTTATCTGGAAGTATAGCTGCTACACAGTCTATGGTTTAATGGTAAGTAAGTTCAAATAAAAAATAAAGTATAAAGTTCAATACTCGATACTAATTCATACAGGATGTTTCCAAAAGTCGCATTACCATTGATAAAGCTTGTAAATTTTATATTTATTTACCAAATGGAATCTTGTTTCTGTATTTGATAATATATTATTTAGAAATTTTATTGGTCGAATTACAGAATATGATGGCATGGAAATTTTCCCTGGTTGCTATTTCACAATTCTACGTTTTCTGTCAATTGTTGTGTAACTTTTGCACCCACCCAATATATATATATATATATATATATATATATATATATATATATATATATATATATATATATATATATATATATATATGTATTGGGTTGGTGCATAATTATCGGGCGTTTTTGTGGGCAAATTATTTGTTAATAAAAATTGCTGCTTTGTTTACATTTTTTTAATAAAAATGTTATTTTATTTTCCGGTTATAAAATGCGTTTCAATAATCATACGCTTCGGAATAATCATTTAAAAATGTTATTGTTGAATTGTTATGTTTCTGTTTTCATAATAAATATTGTTTAAAAAACGCCTGATAATTATGCACCAACCCAATATATATGTTAAAATATATCAGTAATAGAGCGAATGTAAATAAAAAAAAGTAAACATGGAAGTCAACACTCAGTGGCGACAGCATTTCATGCCTGACGAAACACTAAACAGACTGTTGCCGCTGGGTGTTTATTACAATGTCTACTTATATATATATATATATATATATATATATATATATATATATATATATATATATATATATATATAGAAAATGTCTCATATCGAGAATATTTAACATTGAAAAACAACATGTCTCATATCGAGAATATTTAACATTGAAAAACAAAAGAAAAAATTAATTATTTTTAATAATATGTGGAAATCTCCGCTTTTATCTGAAGACGGTCACGAGACCGGAAACACGTGTAGTAAAATTATGTAAAACAAAGCATGATATTTTTTCTAAATAAATCCACATTACAACCAAAAACGTTTACGGCACCTCTCTTCTCTTCTTTTTAATATACATACTTTTCTCTCGTTGGAACCACTACAACCTCTTTCTTTTATATATATATATATATATATATATATATATATGAATTACAATTAATGAGATCCAAACAATTTACCGCATACAGATGATAATTTCGTCCAAGGAAAGTAGTTTTTTCCTTAGACTTATCAATGTAAATACATTTATAAAATTTAACTAAATGTATTTGCATTGATAAGTACAGGAAAAAGAAACGACTTCCCCGTGGTCAAATTGCTCATATATATGAGGTAAATTGTTTGGCTCTCATTAATTATAATTCACTTATATGCTCTATAATAAAATATATATTGAGCTCTCTTTTTCAGTTTTAATTAATAGGATCTACTTGGATTACTTACCCATGGATTTTTTTTACATGCATATATATATATATATATATATATATATATATATATATATATATATGTATCCTTGTGCAGGTATGCAGAAAATAGAAAAGAACACGTTGGGTGCATAATCCGGGGTTCCTTAGTATTTTTGTTTTTATTTTTAAGAAGACAGTGCTCCATACAGAAGTAGAGCTTATATTATAATAATATTTTTTGTTTAAAAATATGATTCCTTCGCTACATAAGAGTTCTCATGTTTCAAAAACGAGAGCCGAAATCATCCAAATAATTAATAAAATTAAGTTGGATTGAGGTGTTTAGTCCCGTTTCATCTTCAAGCGAAATTTTAGGAATAAGCTATCTCTCGGTTTACGTGTATTTTTAGGCACGGTCCGTTACAGAATTTGTTATTGTGGGAGTGGCTAGACTATTTTCCTTCGTTAAGTGGTCAGGGAGTTAATTCTTATCAATAGATTCATCATCCTCTGAGAGGTTTTGCTAAGGTTGGGTAGGGTATCTATTTCAAGGCTAATGTTTACGGTCATCCTTTAGTTGGTTCCCGGTGAAGGATATTTTTATGGCGCGCCTACAGTCGTTATGTGTCTGGAGAATTGTCTTTTATTATTGTCTATCTGATTATCTATTTATTTATTTGTTTATTTAAGTGGGTGTTTAATATACAGATCGCTTTGCATTGAATTTCAGTTTGTTTTTTTAGTTTTTTTGACGACGACAAAAAGGGTTTTTCCTATTTAAGGGTTTGGCTGCCACCCCCCATCTATAATTAAGCATATACCCACATCAATAGAGAAAAGAATAAGTATGAACTCAGCAAATAAAGAAATATTCCAACAGCACAGTAGTTTTTACAACACAGCCCTGAAAAACAGCGGATACAAAAACTTTGACATAACCTATAGAAACGTTAGTACCAATAATAAGAGAAACAGGAAAAGAAAAATCATCTGGTATACCCCACCGTACAACCAAATGGTCAGCACCAAACTAGGCCATAAGTTCCTAGCTTTAATTGAAAAGCACTTTTCCACTAATAGCAAACTTAGCAACATCTTTAACAAAAACACATTGAAACTGAGTTACAGCTGCACTGAAAATATAGAAAGAATCATAAAAAGACACAATAAGAAAATCCTAGAAAAACACGCATACCAAAACAGTAATAAAACACATAAACTAAAACTAGATAAAAATAACGAAAAATTATGCGATTGTAGAAACCCTAAAAACTGCCCGTTGGAAAATAAATGCCTCACAAAATCCGTGGTATACCAATGCACTATCTCATCCATTGAGAGCCCTAACACTGATAGGATATACATAGGATCAACAAAGAATAATTTTAAAATTAGATGGAGACAACACAAGAGCTCTTTCAACAATATTCAAAATAGAAATCAGACATCTCTATCCCAATATTTCTGGCATCTAAAGGAAACGAATAAAACACCAAAAGTAAAATGGAAAATAGTAAATAGAACAAGAACCTGTAGAACCTGGGATGACCCATGCCTCTTATGCTTACAGGAAAAACTACACATCATTAAATTCCTAAATAATGAAAAATTATTAAACCATAGGCAGGAGTTAACGGTTTTTTGCCGACATCAACAGACTTTCGCATTAGATAATTAGCATTAAAAAAAAAAAAAAAAAAAACATAGCTAAGTAAAATTCTAAAAAGCTCAGGCAAACCCTTAAATAGGAAAAACCCTTTTTTATTCTGTAAAAATACACGTAAACCGAGAGATAGCTTATTCCTAAAATTTCGCTTGAAGATGAAACGTGACTAAACACCTCAATCCAACTTAATTTTATTAATTATTTGAATGATTTCGGCTCTCGTTTTTGAAACATGAGAACTCTTATGTAGCGAAGGAATCATATTTTTAAACAAAAAATATTATTATATATATATATATATATATATATATATATATATATATATATATATATATATATATTACAATAATGTTCACCCTGTAAAAGGTTCAAGATTCATTCATAAGATGCACAGTTTCTGAGGATATGTCGGGAAGATCACGATTAATCCTGGACCCACATTATGAGGAAAGATGGCTTGGCAAACTTAATACTCGCAGGACGTAGAGCGAAGGTGGGGGGGGGCAGAGGGAAACATTGCGCAAATTACTTAATGAGTTTTGTATGAATAGATGACAGCGCAAGGACAAGAAAGGACACTAAAGAGTCAAATATTGCTTAGAGCTACAAGCGACAGGAAATTGCTGGAGAGTCTTGTCCACCGACGTGTTGACTGGAAACAGTAATAAAATAATTATGATAATGGTTGTATTTAGATTAAGTTTTGTTTCAAATTTGTGAAATTGTCTATGGTTTAGTTTCAAACTATATTTCAATAGCGTTTTTTTTTAATTAAAAAAAAAATATTTTTCTGTGGAAAGATTTTTTTCTGCAGTTTTAAATTTGCATGTGCATAGAGATGCAACAGAGTTATACAATATAACCTCAAGTCGGAAATAATTTCTTCAAGCTCAGTCAGGTTGATTTAAAGTGATTAAAAGGCGAGACAAAATGTTGACCAAACAACTTAAGCCACTCTTGTTATCTTGCTTCTTGTTTTTCCTCAGTAAATATGATCATCATTTTTGCATAGATCTCTGACCTGACGTTCTATAGATGATTTGGTCTCTTTATTTGAGCTTTTAAATGTTTTAGTCTTTGAACGTATTTAGAAATGCATAACGTAGCGAGTTTACAAGTAGTTGACTGACTTGCAGACTCAACTGAAAATAAGATATCATTATAGCTAGCCTAGCATATAAATATAACATAAAACTTATTACAGGTTTCTGACAGACAATTATATTTTCAGTGTTAGACTATATTATCAACATCAATGTTTAATGGCGGGAAGTTTTACAAATATTCGTTGATTAGTAAGACGATTGGAAAATTTCTCTATTTGGAAAGGTTTCCCTCCCTCGCTCTCTCTCTCTCTATCTATTTATCTATCCACTCCCTCACGCATATATATATATATATATATATATATGTATGTATGTATGTATGTATGTATGTATGTATGTATGTATGTGTGTGTGTGTGTGTGAATAGTAAAGAACGGTTGGATTAATGATACAATTTCTGTAGTATTTATAACAGTGCTCGATACAGAAGTAGAGCTTATGAAAAACTACACATTATCAAATTTCTAAAAAACAAAGGTTTATTAAATCAAAGAAATGAAATAGCGGTTTTTTGCAGACACCACCAAATATCCGCCTTAAAAAATTAGTAATTTATAAATGGATAGAAAAAATCTTAGTCTGTTCATTACCTACCTACCTACCTACCTATCTAGAACAGAAATAGATAGATAGATAAATAGATAGATAATTAACAATTATCTATCTATCTATCTATCTATCTATCTATCTATCTATCTATCTATCTATCACTGTTCATTATCTATCTATCTATCTATCTATCTATCTATCTATCTATCTATCACTGTTCATTATCTATCTATCTATCTATCTATCTATCTATCTATCACTGTTCATTATCTATCTATCTATCTATCTATCTATCTATCTATCTAAGTCTGTCATTACCTACCTACCTACCTATATAGAACAGAGACAGAAAGATAGATAAATAGGTAGATAGATAGATAATTAACACCTATCTATCTATCTATCTATCTATCTATCTATCTATCTATCTATCTATCTATCTATCTATCTATCTATCTATCTATCCACCAATAAAACAAAAACCAAGAGAAAACCCGATAGAAGAAAAAAAAGGGGGAAATGCACCATAAGTTAAGGAGGAACGACCAAAAGACACATACCTGCTTAATCAGTAATATACAGCGATCTATTTCTAAATTACCAAGAGTGAGCAAATAGACATATTAAGAAAGTTATATTAATGCTCTACCAGTGAATATAGCATTGAGTTTTTTTTCTCTGGTGGGCCTTTGTAGCATACACCTTTCGGAGTTGCTTACTTTGTACATTATCTCTCTGTCTCTCTCTCTCTCTATATATATATATATATATATATATATATATACACACAAACACACACACAAACACACACACTGGTTATCTCTCTACTTCTACGTTCTTTCCTTAACAATGACCAACGATAGTCGAAAGAATATAACACATATTTTCGATAAGTTTCCTTGCGATTTTACACCCAAATGAATGATTTATTCGACACCAGGTGAAACTAACCGTAAAAGGCTTAACAGACTTTCCTTGTCCGTCCTATTCAATAAAACGTTATTCAAACGAAGGATTGCTACCTAAATGTACCGTTGAAATATATTTATAGGTGTGCTTGCATGTATTAATATATACGCTTTTATATGTATATTTATGCAGTATATCTTCATTCAGACATGTTTCCTTGCATAATATAGATATATTGTGTCTACTTTTTTTATACTTATTTTTTCCAGATGTCGAATCAGTTTCTTGATGTTACCATGAAATTCATAAAGGAAGGCGCGATAATTTTTCGAACGTTCGTGCGTGGTTTTAAAAAGCTCTATGACAAAGGAATACAGATTTTTATCGCAGATACAATTAGTTTGTCTTTGTAATTTATGTTATGGGGTCCACCCCTTTTTCATATAAGTTGACTCAACCAGAGTGTTACTTGGACTGCTGCCGTTAAATACCCAGAGTCAGTCAGAATATACAGACAGAGAGTGAGCAGAGATTGTGATTGAGTTGGAGGTAGAGCAATAGTGTGAGGTAACCGCTTGTAGAAGTCAGTTACAATCACGTAGACTCTAAGGAAGTCCTACTTCGAGACTGTATATATATTATTATTACGACTAACCGCGTTCCTGGATTTACTAACAGAATTACCCATTGTATTATTGTGTAAATACATTTAATTTCTTATCTTTAATTTTTGCGTTTGTCATTCATTGGAGACCGAATTTCATCTCAGAATCCACAACAATTTATTTCTGAACATGATGTTAGAAAAAATTGAAAGTACTTCGGTTAACACACACACAAACACACACACACATACATATATATATAATGAAGAAATAAAAATTTAAGGTGTGCTATATTTTTGGGAGAAAGGCTCAATATCAGAGAGAGAGAGAGAGAGAGAGAGAGAGAGAGAGAGCGTATGTAAATATAATATAAAAGTGAACATTGAAGTCAACACTCAGAAGCGACAGGCTGTTTCATGTTAGGCGCAACTGACGATTGCGTCTAGTATGAAGCAGCCTGTCGCCTTTGAGTGTCGACATCAATGTTCACACACACACACACACACACACACACACACACACATATATATATATATATATATATATGTGTGTGTGTGTGTGTGTGTACATGTACATATATTGGCAAGTGGCAATGAGACCCGGGCTCGAATCACACCATGGTCGATTTGTCAGGAAGGAGACTTGCTGATGTTATTGGAAAGTGCCGGAAAACCATACCACGGGTTGAACCAAGCCTTTTGAGACGGAACACTTGGGGCCGTCGATAGCTGTCACAAGTCATTGTAACCGAGTGTTTGAGCGAGTTCTTTAGATTGTTCTAGGTAACACGCTTTCTCCCAGAAACTGTAACTGAAGTCTACTCAGCATAAACCACAGGTTGGCTCTGTGGCTGTTGAACTAACACAAATGTGCCTGAGTGAGAGTCTGTAATAGGGATTGTCTAGCCAGCCTAAACGGGTATCTTCGAATACGAGTGGTCAGCTATTATTTATATGTGTGTATGTGTGTTTCTTTGAATGTGTTGGGAGAGGGAAATTTTGTAAGATTTTATTCCGTTTTTCGAGTGTTCTTGTTAGATGAGGAGGAAAGTTTTGCTAAAATCGATTCACTTTACATTTTAGAATATGACAAAGGAAATGAATAGGAAAATGTAAGATTGTGGCAATCGCCATTAAATAGATATTATTTCTCCAGTAAAAAAAAAAATAAATTCAATCTGACTTTGATTTTTTTTTTTTGTTTTTTATCCTGGAAAAATGGTTTTGAGTAAATCCCATCTGAATCTTTTGAAAACTCCTAACAAGCTAGATGATCTTGTATTCTGATATTCGTGTAAATATTGCCACCATAACAAAGATAAAGAACAAAAAAACGAGAAGATGCGACTGAAGAATTTAGAAGGAATCAGTGGCGGAGAAATGATTGAAATCAAACACTCTACCTGATAAAATAATGAAGTTTTTGGCACGGAATAAGATTAGAGAGAAGCAAGGAAAATAGAAAACGTATATATATTAACACACACACACGCCGTAATACTTTGATATCCGAAATACATCGTTATGTAGCATTTAACACGTAGTTAAAAACGAGATAAATACCAAATGGGAAAAAATATTTCCATATAAAAAAACGCACCTGATTTCCAAAGAAAATTATCAAAATACTGTGCCCGATGCTCGAAATCTGCCCATGGTTTCATTTACACAATTGGTAATAAGATTGTTTGACGCATGTCAGTAGGTTATGTGTAAATCTCCAAAAAACTCTAATATTTACAGTGACTTCATTTTCTCGATGTGTCAACACCTAGTCAAACTTATTATAACATTATGAAAGATTTATTTACATTTTTCTATAGGTAAACATTGTTTGGGTTTATAATTGAGTATATAATTACACATTGGTCGAGTTTAGACTATAATCTATTGGTAGACATTGAGGCTATAGCTAAAGTTAGAGCAGCACCCTTAAAGGTAGTCATGTGTGTCCCTAGTTAATAGAAGAGTAATTTAAGAATTATTTATATATTTAAAAAATCACTGTGTCGTGTCGAACAATTTACTTACCGTGTTGTGTATTTATAAATCTATCATTTGTCCATGCATTGAATATTGCTGCCATAGCTGGTCTGGTGCTCCTGTTATATATCTCAAGATTCTTGGCAAAATCCAAAGAAGGATCTATAATGATATCAGTCTTCACCTGGCATCTCGACATCAGTTAATATCCCACCGCTTTGAAGTGTCTCTCCTGTGTCTGCTTTATAAATATTTTCATGGTAATTGTTTCAACGAACTTTCCTTCCTTGGTACTTCGACAGAATAAATTTATGCGTTCTGCTAGATTGGCAACTAGGTCTCATCGTTTTAATGTTGAAATAGCTACATGCAACCGGAAGTTCTATTTTTCATAGTTTCTTTTCTTGCGCTTTTCGCCTGCGGAACTCTCTTCCGGTTTCTTACTTCCATGCCAGCTTCGATCATCAACTTCCTGAACTCTATTCTTTTATTGTCCTCATTAAGGTCTTCTCATTCTCTTTCACTCCCAATAACCTTTTAAGTCTTAGTGACATTATCGACTTGCTGGGGGTGAAATGATTATATAAAAAGAAAGAAGCTTGGATAGACAGTAGAAACCAAATACGATAAGTTTACGCCCAAAATTTACCCTTTGCCAGTCTGTATGTCGTATTCACAATAGATATAAAAAAAAAACAGATAAAATTTCGTTAAAAATAAAGAAAATGATACTGAACTGTTATGCAATATCAATCCTCCTTATATAGCAGATTAAGAAGAGATGTGAAGCAACAGAAATGTGGTTCTAGAGAAGGATGTAGAAAATACCATGAACTAAATATGGGAGCAACGACGAAGTTTTAGAGAAAATGGTAATAAAAAGGACATTTATACTTAAAATCAGGAAGAGACAGTTGAAATTTCTAGTTCGCATAATGAAGAAACAGGGCTTAGAAAATTAGAGACACACAGGAACAGATTGAAGGCAAGAGGGACAGAAAAAAAACAACTCATAAGCTATCTAGCGAATCAGAGTAAATGACTAGTTTAGGAGAGATAACAAAAGACATAATTTATTAAGATCTACAAACGACAGAAAATTGATCGTCAACTTCCTGAAGAGACACTGCATATAGAAGAAGAAAGTACGAGACCGAATGAATTTATGCGTTCTACTAGATTGGCAACTAGGTCCCATTGTTTTACTGTTGAAATAGCTAAATGTAACCGGAAGTTCTATTTTAATATTTTCTTCCACTTTTCGCCTGTGGAACTCTCTTCCGGTTTCTTGCTTCTCTGTCACGTACGACCTTCAAAGATTTAAACGCAAACCTGTTTTTTATTGTCCTTTCCCCTCACTAACGTTTTCTCATATATTTTTTTTTTACTCTCAGCAACCTCTTGGTTCTTATCGGAATTGTCGCCTTGCTTGAGATTAAATAATTAAAATAGAAATGTCACGCACGCACAACACAGATATATTCATATACATTACGAGAGTTCATTCAAAGTCACGTGCAAACAAATCATGGCGGAGAAAGAATCGTCTTTTTTTGCAATATATGATATGAAGAAAAGTAGTACAAGTTGAGTATCCTTTATCCAGTTTTCCAAAATCCGAAAGGTTTTTCAGTGACATGACATGCCATTAACGAAAAAATTTAGAAAGCACTGGGAAGGGTTCCTGGGTGATGTACTAGGTGATGTTGTAAGTGACCCCATTTACTCTGGGTAGGTGTTCCCCAGCCCGGGTATGTAGCCTGCGTTGACGCAAGTTATTTTTGTTAGTAATCGTCACAGCAACACCTTCGTTCGTGGATTACGTACTACGTGTTTCGTGCTCAGTAAAGATATTCAAAATGCCAAAAAGTCCTGCATTTATATATTTTTGTAAGTAGTGATCATGTTTTTTTGTAGACGTACAGAAAGTACAAAACATTATTTTTACGTAAAATCTTAATTTCACCACACAAAAATCCGTGTGAGCATTACATGACTAGTGTCATTATCTGTATCGCTATGTACATAAAATTTATTAAATTTTATATAAAACTACCTTCAGGATATATGTATAAGCAGTATTATGAAATATAAAGGGATATTGTGTTTATGCTTTGGTTCCGTTCCCAAGATGCCTCATTTTATAGACACTATAAAAAAATTAAATAGACTCTATTCCAAAATCTGCAAAAATCCTAAAATCGAAGCACTTCCATTTTAAAGAATTTTGTATAAAGGATTCTTAACCTGTATTTGCAATTTCAATTTTGGTTTTTATATGTTCATAAATTTATGTACGCTTGTTGAAAGATTTTTTAAATCGCCTAGAAACAGAATATTCTTCTTTCTCTTTTCTATGCTCAAATTTCTAATTGTAGAAAGATTGTTTGTCTTCTAATAACTGTATTATAATATTCTGTAGAATTCCTCCCGTTAGACACTTGACGAAAATCTTCAAAAATATTTATTAATAGGTATGATGACAGTAAAGTTATTGCGACACCAGTAGAGGATTAATATTACATATAACTCATTACAAAGTATGAAAAGACTTCAGGCAACAGAGATGAAATGATTTTACCGACCAATGCTGAGAATATAATGTGAGAAAAGAAATTTTAAAGAGAACAGGAACTTCAAATAAATAAATAAATAAATAAAAATAAATAAAAAATCTGTTAATAATCCGAAAGAGACAACTGAAATGTTTGGTACCATAAGGGAAAAAGGCTTAGAGAATTTAACACGCACAAGGCAGATCGAAGTCAAAGAAGCAGACAGAAGAAACTGAAAACCTATGTGGATATCGGAAACAAATCAAATATTGTTAATAAAGGATGTGTTTCTGAGTCACATAAGATGGGAAGTTGTGAAGAACTATGATCTCCCTTGACTTGAAGCATACCCGAGTCAGAGGGTGAGGGAAAGAGATATATAGGTATATAGATATACAGAGAGAGAGAGAGAGAGAGGGAGAGAGAGAGAGGGAGGGAGAGAGGGAGAGGGGTAGAGAGAGAGAGAGGGAAAAGAGAAACAGAAAGGGAGAAAATATACTTTATAAATTTCTATAGATTAAATTCTTCCATGGGAATGGCGAATATCTATTAAAACTGAAGGTAAGTATGATTTATAAAAAAATCTATAGGCTGCACGTCAGTAGTAACAGTGGAGTCTTGTATTTTTGGATTGTAAATATACAAAGTTAGAAAAAGAAGATATGAACTATTAAGAATTGAACCACTGAGAGTTCGATAGAAGAAGAAGAAGAAGGTATAAACTACTAGGAGCTGTAACCATTAAGTGAAAAAAGAAAAAAGTATAAACCATTTGCAATTGTGGCCATTGAGAGTTCCACAGAAGATGAAGGTATGAACCATTAGGAACTGAACCATTGACAGTTCCAATGAAGAATATGACGAAGGTATTAACTGTTGAGAGTTCCATAGAAGATGGAGGTATGAACCATTAAGAACTGAACCATTGACAGTTCCAATGAAGAATATGACGAAGGTATTAACTGTTGAGAGTTCCATAGAAGATGAAGGTATGAACCATTAAGAACTGAACGATTGAGAGTTTCAAAGAAGAAAGAGAAGAAGAAAAATAATGGTTTGAACCATTGAGAGTTCCATACAAGAAGAAAGTAAGAAACATTGGGAGTTGTGACCATTGAGAGTTCCATAGAAAAAAAAGGAGAATGTATAACCTATTGAGAGTTCCATAGAAGATGAAGTTATGAACCATTAAGTATTGAACCACTGAAAGTTCTATAAAAGTAGAAGAAGAAGAATATGAAAAAGATGAAGATGAAGAAGATGAAGATGATGAAGAAGAAAGAAAGAAAAAGTATTTCCTTTGCAGGAATCAGAACACCATAAATTTGGGATATTATAGTTTGGAGTTTGGCAACAAGTACAGCTACGCTGTTGTTAGGCAATCGAGCTGATTAATTTCTTTCATAAAACAGAGTTTAAATCAAGCCGACTTTCTTATTGCTGTCGTAAAAAGAGTCCAATTTAAACGACCAATGATTCTTTCATTGGGCATAAGAAAAAAAAAGGCTTGTACATTATCAGTAATTCGGACAAAAAAACCCATCAAGTATTATCTCTGAAGATTGAAACAATAAAACGAGTTTAAAAAAAGGAAGAAACTTAAAGAAAGGTCACAATGCGATTACTTTGGTAGCCAACTCTTAAAACATCCTATCAGAAATTTTATGGCAGCATAAAATAGACGAAAACAATGTCGAGCGATTCTAAAGGTTGAATGAATAAAAACACGCACTGATACGAAAATATTTTCTATGTTCCTCACCAAAAATACTTCCGTAACCAATTTGGCCAATTCCTGAGACTCTTATCTCAGTCGAGTGCTCTTCGCGAGCTTTCCAAATACAATGCTGCTGGAAAAACCAAAACGTTCAGGGACGCGGGAAGAAATATAGAATAAAAGTAAAAAAAAAAAAAAAAAAATCGTAAAACCCTACTGAACATGATACTCTCCTCTTTTCTCTCTTCTCCATCACTTTTGTATTTTATATCTACTATTTTTACTTGGTTTCACTTGCAGGTAACAGTCATAGCAGTTGGACCGTGAAATTACAATTATTTTGTGGGTTCAAGCATGCTGGGTGAGATTAATGTCCTTTTTGCTTTTGGAAAAATGCGACCGCCAAAACAACAACAGAATAGAATCGTTGGCAAAGACAAAGGGGCGGGGCGGTTCTCTGTTTAACTTTGGGAAAGATTATATCGGTTTTTGGTTTATAACAGGTCATTTTTAGATTTCAATCACTGTCACTGTTTAAGTATCTATCCTTTTTTCATTATTGTTGTTGGGCGTCATTAACAGTCATCGTCGCACAGATATTTTCTTTTTTTAAAATCAATATAATTGATTTATCTGTATCGCCTTAAAGTAGTGGTAATTAAAGTAGTCTTGAAGACAATTTCATTCGTGGAGAGAGCGGCCTTCACTGTGTGCCAGAAACCTGTGCTTTTGTACCAGATTAGACTAATCTTGGGAGTCTCGCTGTGGAACGTTGGAAAATATATAAGTCTCTACACTATTTTCATGAGAACTATTCCCCTCATCTTTGTTGTTGTTATCACAACGTTTCGGTTGTTGTGCTCTCGGCCTTCATCAGGTGTACGCGATCCGAATAACTAGGTAATTTAGACGGAAAATATAAGTCTCTGTTATAAGTTTCTCTTAAAAGAGTGCTTCAAACTTGTGTCAGCAAATATTAGATAAATGTCTCGCAGGACAGTACGACTTTGGAAACAGTAACCTGGGAAGTGCTTTAACAGAGGGAATGTGCGAAACTGAGATCCAAAGACGTATTAGGATGACCAAAGATGTATTCCAAAAGCTAAGTCGAGTATTATGTGGCAGAAACCTTTCGTTAGAACTGTTACGTGATATATGTCCTCCTATATGGCAGCGGATACTGGACCATCTCCTCAAAGATGAAGAAAAGACTTGAAGCAACAGAAATATGGTTCTGCAGAATAATGTTGAGGATACCATGGACCGAACATGTGAGCAACGATGACGTTTTGGAGAAAATGCAAACAAAAAAACAGATACTTAACATCAGGAAGAGGCAGTTAAAATTTCTGGGGCATGTAATGAGGAAGGAGGGCTTGGAAAATCAAATACTCACAGGACCGATTGAGGGAAAGAGGGACAGCGGAAAGCAGCATGTAACGTACTTGATGGGCTTGAGTTGCATGGTAGAACAGGGTTTAGGAGAAATAACAAAAGTAGAAAACTAATTAAGAGCTACAAAGAACAGGAAGAGGTAGAGGGCCATGATCGCCTAAGCCCTCAAGGGACACGGCACATAAAAGAATAAGAATCTTCATTGGGTGGCTCAAAATTTTGATCTTATATTAGGTTGGTGCAAAAATAATGACGTAATAATGCATTTTTTTGACGTATTTTTTAACGTCAAAAAACGACATTATTACGTCATTATTTTTGCACCCACCTAATAGTAGATTCCCACATATCAGCGCAGATCCACTTTTAGGTTAGAGTTGCTTAATTAAGTGACAAGCATTGTTGGGTAATTTATTATTTTTTTCATACCTATTTCTATATACAAAATTGGTCGGGGTATTCCTGAATCTATACGCATTTTTTTTTTCTAAGTAGTATCCAGTAGAAGTCTCCAAACCTACTGTAGACAGAAGAGATAAGGTAATGATGAATGAAGTGTGTGATATGATTGAAGGAGATGTTGTTAAGAAGTGAAGATTATGAGGATAAGGATAACAGATAACAATTGACCTTTGCCTTGAAGATGTCAAGATTAACGTGTTTTGGGAACCACTCACGTAGGTCTTAAGAAAAAAGTTCTCTGAGTAGAATTTTCTTCTTACATTTGCAACACTGAAGAAATGACGTTGTTTCAACTCTGATGAAGTGACATAGCACGTCCCAACTACAAAATTCTGAACTAGTGGAACTAAAGAATGGATCACATTTGGGCATTTGTTTGTTTGCTTGGTTTTGTTTTACGGCTTATCAACCTCAATGGGTTATTTAATGCCCACAAGATTTTTATTGCTCGTATTTTTTATTCAAAAATGTATTGCTGATAATATTTTTTTTCCAAAAATTTATTGCTGGTAATAATTAAAAAAAAAATGTATTGTTGCTAATAATGTATGGCTGGTAATAATTTTTTCTTTAAAAATTTATTGCTGGCAACTTTTTTACAAAAACATACTGCTGGTAATAGTGTTTTGACCCCAGTTTGTAGGGTCAACTATTTGTTCATAGCTGGGGCCCAAACAGGTGCTACCACACCGGGTCAAGGTGCACCTGGGAACACCAGCAATCAAGAGGTGGTTCCACGCTCCTCAAAACCTCCTGATCAGAGGCCTTGCTGTCGGATGTACTTTGTCGTCTTACCCGGGACATGGAAATAGCAGTGTTGCGTCTGTGGGAAAGAAGTTGGAGAGTGGAGAATAAATCTTTGCCAATAAGATTACAAAAACGATTTTGAACTTTATCAAGGTTGGAAAGAAGGGATTGAGCTGCTCAAACCAGAATATGGCAGCATTATCCAATTTGTTGTTTTTGTTTATCGGCATATCAACATTTATATGGGTTATTTGATGCCGAAACTTAAATATTTCGGAGGCAATTTCATTTATTTTTTGGCAAACATGGACAATCGTGTGCGCAATTAGACGGAAGGTTAAAGGAACGGTTTTTCCCATGACACCGTTTTTTTTTTAAAACTTATTTCACTCTTCGGCAATGTTTGTTTTCAAAAGCAATTATTAGAATTGGAATAAAACTTAAATATGTGATGAACATTATACATTTCTTTTTTTGTTCTTGAGAATTTACAACAAAAATATTAAACATTATTTATTTAGGTTTTTTATTTAGAAAGACAGTCTGGAATAATAATATTAACGGGAAGAACGTATTCCGTCCTGTATGTCTTTATTTAGCCTTGTGCTAGTCTAACTAAAATGTCAATGTTTTATCCTTTTATTGATATTCTTTTAGCTTGAATTTGTACGGAACATGGCGAAGTGAGGAGAATAGAAATGTGAAGATTATGTTGCGTCAGTTTTGCAAGTAGTAAAGTTCTGCAAGCCTGTCTTGAAAATCAGCATTCGAAATCCTTGCTCGTGAGACTTACTATTATTAAATGTACACCAACGGCAAAACTAAGAGAAAAAGAATTACAGAGATTGCGTGGTACCTTTCTCTATATTGGATCCGCTCTGCCTACTTTGGTAATCATCATTTGAATAGATTTTTAGAAGCCAAGCAGAAAATAGTTATTTCAATCATGAGGTGGGCTATTTATTTTAAACTTGTCTTTGTCTAGTCTGGTACAAGACTAAAAGTATGGAGCACCCAATGAGGATCAAACTCATTACACGAGTAAATATTCTACTTGCTAATTCTCTCGGGGAAGTGCTGACTGATAATTGTTATTGGTTACCTGAAATCAATTCTATTCAAAAGAATTTTATAAATTACCAACTTGTGACACCTAGTGAAGGTCCGAGAATGGACCAACTGAACCAATAAAGGCAACAGAGAAAGCCATTGTGATGTCTAATCGTGATATTACGGAAAAGGTTCATCCCTAACAGTGTTAATGAATAGGACGGCCGTTCAGGTCAATCCTGAACGAATGCTCTACTGTGATTTCGTGTCAGACTATGCGTTCAAAGCACAGTAGAGTAATAGATAGCGGCACGGTTTGAGGAATCGGAGAGCTGGGTTCAAATTCTCGTAAAATCAATTTACATTCACTTACGTGCTAATACCCTTTTAATAGCACTGTCATAAAACTGATTGCTTTTAGCGATCTTTAGAAAATATATGTTAAAACCAAGTTTTTTATCGAACCTGTCCGAAATTCTAGCACATGTCTTTATTTAAATTACACGTGTTGTCCGTTTCATTATTTAAATCCCGGTGAAGTCTTACCACTACGATTCAACTGATGTGTTCTTTGGTCTTCTCAAGTGTGTAATTTCATCTCGTGGAAGATAGTTTGAGATTAAGGTGTCAGACATTGCTGTAGATAACGTCAATATTTGACTGGGAAAAATTAGTTACATATATTTCACTAAATAGTTTATAAAGAACTCTCTGTTTTGTCTCGTCAGGCTAAAGGCAACAGTGGACATGAAGCGAGAATCGAACTTCCTTCAGTTGTGAATTGGTTTGCAAGACGATAATGTTAACATTAGCCGTCCAATGACAATGGTCATATTAGTTATTTCCTTATAAGGAAATAAACATTCGGCATTTATTAACCGGGCAGCCAGTGCTACTTTCAGATTAATTTTTTTTATTTGTAAGGATTAATAGGTTTATTTTTAATCCAACATTTTTATTACTTCAAACGTTGTTTTTATTAAGTTTTCAAGAGTGGACAGGTCGATAGACGGAAATCACACTGTTTAAAAAAAAAACAAAAACAAAAAACAAAACTAGACGTCTATTTCGAAAAAGGTAAAAATAACATTTGAAGTAATAAAAATCTTTCTGTTAAAACAATTTTCGAGGAAAATAAGTTTCTTAATTTCACTGTTATCGCTCTTTCCTGTATTAGTGGGGGCTTCCTGCCTAACCTTTTATTTGAAGTTGTGTGGAATATCAAAATCTTGATGATGTAATTATTTTCTCTTTGTTAAATGTGCTATCCGTTTTTAGTTCTTACTGCTGCCGAAAACCCTCAAGTGATGAGGTTTCTGTAATTTTGAACTGTTTCTAATTTGGTAGCGCCAGTCCCCGAGATTCTTAGAAGGTTGGTCTTCGCTAAGATCTTCAAGATTCATTCACCGAGAGCTACCTTTAACCATAGATCTTAGAAATTGGTAGAATATTTCTGAACGGGTTGGCGCTATGCAAGACATCCGTATGAAAATCTCGGTCTGACGAGGCTATTTAAAAATATGACTCAAATTTTTAGGTTAATGTTTTGGTTTTGTAACAAACTGCGATAATTAAAAGTGAGAAAAGGGAACTTGGAAAATTTGACACTCACAAGACAAGAGGGACGGAGGAAATCAGCGAATTACCTACCTAACGAGCTTGTGTACAACAGGGCAAAACAGGGATTAGGATAGATAGCAAAAGACAAACGTTATTAAGAGCTACAAAAGATAGAAGTTATGGAGAGTCATGATGGCGAGATTCTGAATGGAAATAGAAGAAGAGTTGAGCATTAATCAGTGCGTACGGATGGAGATTCATGTATTAAAGTCGTTGTATATTTTCTAGCATAAAAAATCAGTAGTTTTTTTCACACTGAGAATCGATGTTGAATAAAGTTGTTTTAATATGGCACAAGATCAAATGTGTGAGACATTGAGTGAAGAATGGTCTGCTATACTGCCAATAATTCTATGTAAAACACGTGGTGGGTGTGTCCAGCTCATCTGTACGAACAGATTTGTGAGAGTCGAGCTTGTTAAACGCTAAGTTACAGGAGACATTTATTGATATTTTCTCTCCTTTGATTTCGTATAGAACCAGAGCAGATCGCAAAATATAGAAGATAGGAAGAAACATTCTTTCTTTCTTTCTTTTTATGTGCCATATCCTTTCAGGACGTAGGCGATCATGGCTCTCCACCTCCCTCTATCCATTACAGCTTTCAACAAGTTCCTTCCCTCTGTCATCTCCCCAAGAACATTGTTCCGTCATTCACTAGCTTAAGCCCATCAGGAATGCCACGCGTTGTTTTCCCTTGTCTTTCTTTCCCTCTATTTGACTTGTGAGTATCAGATTCTCCAGGCTCTCATTCCTCATTATGTGTCCCAGGAACTTCAGCTCCCTCTTCCTGATGTTAAGTATAAGCCTTGTCCTTGTTTGCATCCTCTCATCGTTGCTCACACGCTCAGTCCATGATATCCTTAGCATTCTTCTGTAGAACCAAATCTCCATCCCCTCGAGTCTCTTTTTTTATCTTTGAGGAAATCATCCAACATTCGCTGCTGTAAAGAAGGACAAATGTCACATAAAAGCTCAGTATTCATTTCTTTGTTACCAAAGAAATCCTCCTGTCTTGCAATACTCTACCCAGCTTTTGGAATTCATCCTTGGCGATCCCAATACGTCTACGGATCTCAGTGTCGCACTTACCGTCCTCTGCCAAAACTCTTCCTAGATATTTAAACTTCCGCGTCTGCTTGATCCTAGTGTTTCCGATCGGCAAATCGAATTTAGCAATCGAAATCTTAACATTTATCTGGGCTTGAAATCAGATTGTTGGTACTTTTGAAAAAAATCGCAAACAAAAACTATTTTCTAGATGTCTCCTATATTGAAGTTCAATCAATACAAAACCGTGAAGAAGGGGATTTGAGTTGTAGTGAAGATTAGCCTAATACAAAAGATTCCAAGTAGAGTGGACATCACTGTAGGGGAAATTAGCATTCGAAAATTTGACTTGCACACAAATACCACCCCTGGGGTAAATGCGAAACTTTTTAATTAACGATTGTATCTCTACGTAAACTATTTAAAAACATGACTTGAAGAGAAAATATCAAGGGTAATGGTTAACAAGCTAGTCTACTTGAGCATTACTACTGAAATCCTCGTAGTCTTGTGCAAAAAAATGGAGCTTAGTAAATAGCAAAGTACCCCTCAAGGATGAGTGATGGTTCACGAGCTAATCTAGTTGACCAGTACTACTTAATAGTGAACATCGGATGCCCCGTAATTGTGGCATTGGGAAGAAAAAAAGAAAGAAAAGAAAAAAAGAAAGAAAAGAAAAAAGAAAGAAAAGAAAAAAGAAAGAAAAGAAAAAAATTATGCTAAGTAAATAACGAAGTACGCTTCAAGGTTGTGCTTATGGTTAGTCTAATTGGTTACTACTAATGAATAGTAATTCTTACTTGGTGTCTACACTTGTAGCATTGTACCAAAGCCAATACAATCTTTGTATCTATAAACTACATCATTCACGGTAATTGATAAACCCAGTGGTTGTTTGTTTCTATGGACAGACTGGATTATGTAATAGGTCTCATTTTTAACACACTTGATGTCGCTACCAACAGTAATACAATGTGTAAGAGACCTCTTCGTTTTTGCAATGAAACCTATTCTCGCGATGGTCCGTTTAGTGCCACACAAAGCAACACATAGTAAAAAACTTAATACGAGTCAATTAACCATATGATGAAATGTCATACATGACTCAATCGCATCTGACTTTTATATCATAAATACATGCCTTATTTGCGTGATTGTAAATTTTTGCCAAACTTCTCACAGATGAAGAGCAGATTTAAGAGAACAGAAATGCGGTTCTACAGAAGCATGTTGAGAATACCACAGACTGATCATATGAGCAATGATCAATGTTTGAAGAAAATGAAAACAAAAAAAGACATTTATAATTAGAATCAAAACAATACACTGGACATTTCTAGGGCACATGAGGAAAACGGCTTATTAAAATTTAAGACACACAGGACATATTGAAACTAAGAGAATGAAAAGCAGAAAATAACCTACTGGTGAGCTTGTGTAAATGGTTGGCACAACAGCGATTAGGAGAGATAGCAAAAAAAATATTTCTAAGATCTACAAAAGACAGGAAGTTGTGAAGAGCAATGATCGCCCACGTCCTGGAAAGACATGGTACATAGAAGAAGAAATAGAAAAAGAAAATAAAGAAGAATTCTGAAAATTTCTCAGCAGACGCAAACAAAATAAATCCTGATTTGTAAAGAAACGACTCTGTTTTTTGTTCTCTCTCTTTCTCTCTCTCTCTCTCTCTTTCTCCCGAGACGAATAATAAATAAGAACGCGCCATTTGATGTAAAAACTGTGCACCCAGGGTGACACGAACACTAAGCCAAGTTCCTCCATTGAGTCTCTTCGCTGAAAATCCATCTTAGAACCACTTTCGACTCCATCTTGTTTTAAGAACACTAAAGGCTCCAGGAAGACGACTAGATAGCAGCTTTCCAACGGATCAGAAACGCTAGACTGCTTCCAAGGTTTAGATTAACGTCGGAGGTTTTATTTTGATAGATTTAGGTCGTAGCCTTCCGGCAGTTTGACTGTATTTTCAACCCTCCCTCCTCCGAGCTGAGCTGGTTTTAGTTTTAAACATCATTGTTGAAACAGTTTTCTTTTTGACTCAAGATTGTGGCAAATCTTTTGGAGGCCTATTGAAACGTCATTTTTGTCTCTGTAATAAGCATATCTGACTTTGAACCGCCCCAAAGCGGAATTTGCTGTTCCGTTTGAATGAATAAAGAAGACGAACTGTTTCTCTGCGAAAGGGACTTTAAATCCTGTATCTATCACATTTGCTTTTATATCCGGAGCTACGCTTATTTTAAAAAAGAAAAGGATAATAACAAATGAACGAAACAGCAAATAAATCATTCTAAGAAATAAAAAAAAAAGGAGAATCATTAAGTCGGGAATCGTTAAAGAGGCTTCCGGATTATAACTTTATAAGTTGTATTAAATGAACTTAAATAAATATTTGGTAAGTTCCGAATTTTTATATTTAAATTGCAATAATGGAATAAAATATTGGTTGGGCAAAACATTTATTTGCTTTGTTAAGTGAAATGCACACACACAAACATACAAACACAAATCCCACTTTAACTTTACGCTTTTTGAAAAGATACAAATATAAACATTTACGCCGATTCTTTGAAATGTGGATCACCCACTTTTCAAACTTGGAGTGATAGGCCAACAAATGAGTGCATCCTGATAATTTTGCTGGAATATATATTTAATTGATATTGTTTAATTAAAAAATTTTCAAATAAGTGTACCCATAAAAAATGTATAAACAACACATATATTAAAATATAACATCTATCTATCTATCTATATATATATATATATATATATATATATATATATATATATAGAGAGAGAGAGAGAGAGAGAGAGAGAGAGAGAGAGAGAGAGAGAGAGGGAGGGGCGCATAGTGTATTTTGTTAGAATGCTACTCTTGCTAGATCAATTACGACAGAGTAGTGAGTTCGATTCTCACTGGGTTCCCCATACTTCTGGCAATTGTGTCACATCTAAGATGTGCTTAGAAAAATCACCATATATATCGGTCCTGGCTTGAACCATTCGGATGTCTAGTCGCACTGAGGAGGTGTGATAAAACGAAACGGTACTGTCTGCGAACGACACACACACACACACACACACACACACACACACACACACACACACACACACACACACATATATATATATATATATCAAATATGTGGTGCAGTTCAATTTATATTGCAATGAATCATTCATACAAAAATTAAATTAGTAAAGTTAATGATATAAAATAGCGAAATCCCTTCGCTGGCAAAATTTTAAAGATCCATTAACCTCCCAATCACTTGATGAATGTTATGATCCATGTTTTATTTAAATTATAAACTGTATTAGGTCTTAAACACGCAAGTACTTTCGACTGTACATTCAGTCATCTTCAGGCATGGAAATTATTTTGCTTTTGGTAAAATTCTGGTAGCATCCGAGACGAAAAAATATAATGCGAATCGAAATATTTTTTAAAATGTATTATTGATAACGGATACAAACTTGTGAAGCGGGAAGTCGCAATGCTAAGGTTGATATTTTTTTGAAAATTTAAGTGAGCACGTTTTTCACTAAAATTCTAATTTGAGAATTTTTCTTGTAGGAGTTTATCAGTGAATGTGACATGAACTAAATAGTTCAATAAGTAGAGTAATGTCTCAGTTGTTATCCCGAATATTTGCACGTCTGTTCAGTTCTTTTAAGTCAAATATGTGCTGCAGTTCAATTTATATTGAATACTAGCAGGAGAGCCCGGCATTGCCCGGGGATGTAACAGTAACAGACAGATCAAGTATCGACCATCATAAAGACTGAAAAATAAAATTGACAAAGATTATTGTTTAAGGTTGACGGAGACGCATGTCTTAATTAGTTTTATTTTTTTGTTTTGTTTTTTTTTTTGAATTTTTTTTTACGAATTGGTCAAACCCAAACTCAAACAAAAACATTGTTTTCAATCGTTATGAGTCTACCGATTGAATAGAATTTTCCAATTTTATTATAAACAATTGTCTTGTAAATGGAATTTTTAAAGCATTCTGAATGTAAAAATAAAAAAAAGTGTGCAAGACAATCTGAAACACTACCTGCCAAAAAAAGTGAAGTTTTGTTGAAATGGGTTGAAAAATGTAGGAAATCCGATCCCATATATAAACGAACACACACACACACAAACAAACAAACAACCTGGGTTTTATAAGTATAATATGAGTTGTCTCCCTTTCATTCTCGAAACATAAATCGTGTTTTCAAATTGATTTTGTGCAAAAACAATTGTGTTTTTCCAATTTTTGGCGCTTTCGGAACCACCGCAAGGTAATTTTACGTAGTCCTGTGAAGTTTTGTTGAACAGACACACATACAACCTGGGTTTTATAATAAGTATGATATATATATATATATATATATATATATATATATAGAGAGAGAGAGAGAGAGAGAGAGAGGTTATTACTTGAACATTATATTTTAGTGGAGAGACGTATTTTAGTAGACTGACAAGAATTCTTAAGCATTCGAGAATTTTAATGAAGACATTAGCCTCCGACTGATTTTGAACCTGCGTTCCCCTTTTGATGTCCATCCTGAAACCTAAAACCCCAGAGCAGTGTTTCCAAAAATGGCATTCCGAGTGTATACGAATTTTTCGCAACTGTTTTCACTTGAAATCTGATTTTATTGATTCGTTTTGAACAGCTTATCAACCCTTTGAAGGTTATTTAAAGTCAGGAAATATATTTAGATTGTAAGAATTTTTTCTGAGAGAATTATGATTTAGTGCTACAAGTCTTACTGATTAATCAATAGCCAGGAAGAAGTGGAGGAGGGTATTTGTAAGGGAAGATAAAGAACTCTGCTTTCCGATTAAAAATACCGACCCAATATCCATTACACCATCACATCGAAGCTTATAGCACCTGGTATTCCCAAGCCGTCACCATCTAGGTACTGACCAAGCTCGACATTGCTTAACTTCGATGATCGTACGGGAGCCGGTGTTTCGACATGATTGTTGCCGTCAGCCAGATCGTACTTAAAGACACGATTATCGGTATTTATGAAATCAATAGAATTCGACATCAGGACAAAAATGAAACAAGCCTGACCAGATCATATTTCGACTATCGGCTTTGTTAGAAAATGCGCTGACTAAAGAGAAGGCCAGCAGCCGTCATTTAGGTTTATTCTTGCCCTGGGGCAAAAATCCGGTGACCAGTCTCGTAACTCATCTCTGGATGTCGCCAAAATAAGTAAGCGCTCGTGTTGCCCATGTCTGGGCATGCGCAGATTAAAGAAGAACACCGATCAGGCCATCGATCTCAAGGATGGACAGCACTTCTGAACCATGTTATTTTCTATTGACATAAAATTCACCAGTTGCCGGTGCCAAGTCGTTTTTGGACACGGCTAATGCCGGGGTGATTAACACATACGGGTTAAATCTGCGATAGGTGGAAACTTAGAGTCTCATCCAAAAGTGAAGATATCGAGTAAATCAATATTTCGTCGTTAAAACTCTGTGCACTTTTCTTTGAATTTCTGTTGACTCAGGTCATTTTCTAAGTTCGTGTTTTGCTGTTTTGATTTGACTTCCTTGCAATGCTTGCCAAAATGCCGCTACCCACAAAATTCGCTTGATTGTGTTTTTGTCTTACTTGGTTATTACGTCAGTGAATCAAATCTATAATTTGGTAATTTTGGCGTTGAAACTTGTTCGGTTATGATTTTGCTTAACTTGCTTCTACTTAAATTAACAAGCAAGCTTAACACTTAGTAAAGTTGTGGGATCTGTTGTTTCACTTTCACTTTCACTTTCACTTGCAGCATTTTATAAGTTTGGATATTTATTAAATGAGACTGAAAATAAAGGCAGCCTCATAATGAAATAGATATTTGTTTTTGTTGTTCACGATTGGCTAATCTAATATAAAGTAGTTGAGAAAGAATTGGAGCAAGTGTTTTCTTTTTCTTAGTTATTTATTAACTGAGGTTGTCTTTCTTGGATTTTCATTCTTGTCGCTCAGATTTAAACGGGTAATCATAATGTAACTGATGTTTTTTTTTTTTTGAACCATGCTCAAACACGTGATATCTGCAATTTTTAAAAACTTAAATGCAAGATCAATCGCCATCTTCTGTTGCCTTGATCCCTGTCTTTTTTTTTTCTTTCCTCGATCCCCACTACACCCAATCTTTTCTCTCACTTTTACTTTTTGTAACCCCCTGCGTTCTAGTGGCACGCTTACCTTGCTTGGGATAAAATGCTGAAAGAAAGAAAAAAAAAAGAAAATTAAATAAATTCTGTGCAAAAGTAAGTGAACCCTTGAGATTTTTCTTAATGAATACAAATTTTAATTAAGATTTGTTGATTATTCGTTAAAAGAGATTTTTTTTTAATATTATGTTATAGGTTTTCTTTTTTTTCTGAGTCATTAATTTAGGGTCTTTTAATTAATCATGATAATTTTCTTTTCGCTATAAAAGTAATCTTGGCAAAGTCGACGTTTTTCCCCAAGCAACGCAAAATCAATGTACTGTAAATAGTTTAACTAATTTCGTACTAGAAGCCCTCGCGAAATCCAGCTTAGTGTTAAGCAAGCAGAACAAGTTCTTGAACACTTCATTGTTCATCTTTTTAATTTTTCACGCCAATCACTCCCGATAAATGCTTCTGAAAATTATATTTTATTTCATTATTTTTACTAACACCCTCCCCCCCCCAAAAAAAAAAAATTCAAATATACTTCTGTTAGCTCCAAGAATACCCGCAAGGTTGGTGTTTGGTAAATTTTCTAGTTAAACGTCAAATTCCCCCGCCAAAAAAAAAGTTATATAATTGTCAATATTTTTAGGTTCCATTAAGAGTAGTATGATCGCGCCTCTCAACTGAAAGTGGTTTTAAGATAACACTCTTTATGTTGTCGTTGTTGAAATAATTGAAACATTAAAAATAATAATGAATAATTGAAACACTAAAATCTAATCCTGTTACAAGCCAAGTTAAATGTAGTTTTATAAGAATGCTTTGAATTGCATGTTCTTCCATCTTTCAGAACAGCTCATGACTTTGGGATCGTTAATGTTGCTTGTCATACTCCAAAAATGGTACGACATTGCTTCGAAGATGAAAACATTACAATATGGGGTCAGTCGCCCAAAATCCAGCTTAATCCAGAATTTTTGAAAGATCATTGGCGACCATGATGAAACAAAGAGATCGTCGAGAATAACTTACTTGTAGCAGAAGCTGCAGGGGTAATATCACAAAATCATATGTGAAAAATGTTGTCAAATTAGTGAAGTTCTATATACTTAAAAAATTTAAAACCATGACCTGTACACGTCTTATAAATATTCTATATCGATAGTAAATCAGTAATTTTGTTAACATGTGTATTTACAATTTTCTTCTCTAATTTTGGACACTGTTTATGTTCTTCTGACTATCATCCTCATCGTTGTTGCTATATGGCAAGGATACATGGCACAGTGTATAAAGGCGTTGGTTAGATCCAGTGATGGGACCTAAAGAGTGTGAGTTCAATACCTGGTTAAGGCAATGGAGAACTTGAAGAGGAGAATTAACAGGAGATAACTGACAGCCATTGAAAATGGCAAGTGGAACTAGAACAGTCTACCCCAGCGAGCAAAATAAAGGATTCAGTTCGACATTCCAACCACCTGAAGGAGTCCGGAGCGTACAACGGCCGAAACGTTGATAAATATGGCAACAAATATGAGAATGATAGTCCGAACAATGTAAATAGTGTACATAATAGCTCATCTCAGAAATATAGACATATACTAATTCTGGACTATTCACATTTTTGTAGCAATCATTTTTTTTTTATTCTATCGCTTTATTATTAGTTCTTCGTATTCAAATTCACCATCGCTTAGAATAGGTTTTTACGTTAGAGTAATGGGTGGTGGCTCGGATTGAGGAATCGGAGAGCCGAGTTCGAATTCCAGTCGAATCCATTACATTCACTTACGTGCTAATATCCTTGGGAAAGGAATGAATCCTCTTGTTCTCCCCCCAAGCTATGGGTAAATAGCAAAGCAGACCAAGTTCTATAGCCTCAGTTGACAACTGGTCCACCGCAGAAAGAAATGGCAACCTACCACGGGAAAAATCTGCCTCGTCAGTCATGTATCGAAAGTTACATGATCGCCTACATGTGTATCACGCATGGCACATAACTCACTGTAATCCTTATCACAATCGAATCTGTAGAAATGGAGATATTTTTTTTATTTTTTTAAATTTTCTTTATCTAATTTTCATAATGATTTTTTTACCTTCTCTGATATACGAGGTGAAACCACAATCTTCTTCTTGGTTCAATCTGCTTGTTCAACCGCTATAGCCCACAGGAATCAATTTTCCTGTCTGTACCAGCGTGATAGTTGCGATCACAACAGATGCATCTTTCTGCTCGTAATAAATAAAGACAAGTTCTAAAAGAGGCCAAGTCTTTGTTTGCTGACAGATTGAGGTACCGTATAGCATCTAACATGTTTGATTCTCGTGATAATAGCGGCTCTGTAATAGTGTCATAAATAAGAGTAAGACTTCTACTCAACTTCTTTGCACTCGGTGTTAACAACTTCTGATGATAAAGCAGAATTTTTTGCTCGTAAAGTCTCTTCCAATTCTATTCCTAACTCATCTGGAGAATCTTTGCTTGATTTTCCACTTAAAACTGATTCCCTGTTGAGAGATATGCATATAACTCTGTCCATATTTTCTGCTATCATATTCAAACGGGATAACAGCAAAGCATGTGGACTTGATGGTATTCCTGCAATAGTCCTTAAGAAATGTGCTATTTAACAGGCTTTATAAGATCTACAATAAATGTTTTGGTGCTTCTTGCTTTTCTGTTTATTCGGAATCCTCTTTTGTAGTTTCACTCTTTAAGAACTCAGGCAAACCGTCTGAACCAACGAGCTATCGGACATTTAGCCTTCAACCTATTTTTGGAAAAAGACGAGAAGCTCTAATTTAAATGCAATGCTAGATTCGGGGTAAGTTTTATTTTCTCGAAATTTTTACTTGTGGAACTCTTTTCCTACTTCGTGCATCCCAGTCAAGATTGCTGCAATGCCAATCATTAACTTCTGCTCTTTTAAATCCTGTCCTTTTATTGTTCAACATTGATGATGTCACTTTGTCTAATATTGTCTCATACTCAGACGCCCTTTCGCCTAAGTGACTTTGTCGCCTTACTTGGATTGAAATGAATATTACAATTAATATTCTTTTCTTTTCAGACGATAAATTATATAAAAACTGTCCAATTGTTCTTTCTTTCCGATTGATTTCGGTTATACATTTATCCATTTTCAAGGTTGACATATATTAACTGTTAACAAGAAATAGATTATTGTATGTATGTATTTATATAATATTTTCATTTTCAAAACACATTCAACATATTGTGCCTATGTTCATAGCTGATATTATTGAATCTTTATTTTTTTTTATTAATAAAGCTTCCACTATTTTTAGCCTTTTTTACATGTAGACAATGCTATTATATTTGTGTTAACAAGTATGTTACGAATAGGGTCCAGTAGGTCTCCATGAGTATTTAAATGAGACCTAATTGAGCTATGGTCAGAAAGATGTAGTGCGAGTCTTCTTGTCAAACATGTTGTAGTGCGGCCTATATAATTGTTTACGGATTTTGAGGATCAGGAATACAATTCCTTAATGGACATTTAAAATCTTAAAAGATATTTGTTCTATTCTATTTTGATCTAAGAGGTGAATTATTATTTTTAACTATAATGTTGGGGGTTTTAAATTTTTTGTAATAAACAATTAGTCTAATTTTTTACTATTGTCAAAGGCTAACAAAACCTTGCCTACCAGTTTGACTTGACACAGGTAATAAGTTCTTGAATAAAAACAGAAAAAAATTGATCTTCGGATAGTTTATCTACAATTTTAATACTGGTCTACAACAAGATATTCAAAAAGAAGTATGCCTTTTAGGAATAGACCTTTGGGGATAAATTATTCCAAGCTAAATACAGCACGTACACACACACACACATACACACACAAACACACACACACACACATATATATATATATATATATATATATATATATATATATATATATATACTAACTTAATATTAGGTTATCGGGCATTTAAGCTAGCTCCTGAGGAGGTTACTTGATTAAGCTTCATCACAATAGGTAGTGAGGAGTAGATGCGATAGGCAACAATAAACTACAGAAGAACTCAAAATTGATCACTGCATTTAAGTATTGCATTAATATTTAAGCTTACCTTTTAAAAGTTCAACAATAATTATTTTGCCACCACTTAATTTAAAGACGGTTTGATGTAAGTAGCTCTTTACTTTCCATATGAACAATAATTTTTATTCCATGAGTGAATTTTGTTGGATTTCGCAGTTAATTTCGATCATTCCTAAATTTATTTCCAAGTTCTAAAAATTGTTATCGTTCACAAAATTCGTCGTAAAAAATCCCGTAAAGAAAAAAAAATCGACGAAAACAATCGCAGTAATGGAAACATTGGAATACAAAATTTCAGGATTGCGGCTCCAGATCCGACCCGGAATGTCTTTTATTTGCTTACAGAGTCGGCCTGATTCCAAATGATATGTTGAGCTACGGCCTCTAGGGGTAAAGTTGAAAAACTGGGAACACAGTGACACGCTGACATTCGCATATATATATATATATATATATATATATATATATATATACCAATTTCAGTGTGTCATTTTGTTACGCTTTTCTTTTCCATATATATATATATATATATATATATATATATAAGTTGATTAATAAAATTAATCGAGACAAAAAGTCTGTTGTTTTTAATAATATTTGCCTTAAAAATATTTGTTGCCTAAATACACAGAATATATATATATGTGTGTGTGTGTTTGTGTTTGTGTGTATATATATATATTACTCGATATCGTTAGATACCTGTTTCTGTATTAGTATTTATGTCGATTTTTAGATATGCACCCCTGATCAAAATCTTAAGACCAGAAACAAAACGTTTTAAAAAATATAGAATACTGTTACTTTAATCAAAATATATTTGAGAAATATTTACATTTAATTAGAAAATGTAGTTTATCAACAGCTTATATGCATGTGCATCAACACTAATAAATTCAATTGTTATGTTTTGAATCATTACGTTCAGTCTTGTATTTTATACTATGTGCTATTTTACGTCAAATATAAATTGCATTGCGTCCACGCATTGTCCTTAATCACGCCTTTCTTAGTCAAAAGATAAATATAGAAACCCCTACAATTAGACAGATATGAACAAACATGTTGAATGTTAAATCAGACATGATAAATTTATTAAGGAACAGGCTGTCTTTGCGTTTATTATTTTCTTCCTTCTTTTCTTTCTTTGTTTCCTGTCTAGACCAAGTCCTGTCTCGACTAAGAAATGGCGGGAAAGAATCTGTGTCGCTTAACTAGACAGATTTACATCCTAATGGAGAAAGTAAAAGTCAGTCACCCATGTCCATGCGGCATGAGCCACCAAGTAGGTTTCTTTAATTGTAATTTTAGTTTTCCGATAATCTCCGGTCACGACAGGTTGCGAGTAAATTGACTCTCACCGTGCGCTCATTGTTGTGCAAGGAATAAGGAACTATTATTCCCGATGACCATGGATTTATTCAACTACTTGATGTGTAGTGATTAAAAAGATATTCCCCCGAAAAAGCATCACAATTTCATCTTTCATCATACTATTCCGGAGTCTACGATTTAATACAGATTGACTATAGTAATTGTGGCACGAGGCCGAAAAAATGAGGAGATGTGTCAAGGTTGGTCGGTACTTTCTTATACCGAGCTAATCAGATCCACGACTCGTTCATCCGTTACAATTTACTTATTCAACATAAGAATGTATCCGTCACCATTCCCTCCTACATACACCAAAATACCTCACATACACAGGGCCCCTTCTGAAAAACACCCCATAACTTAAATGTACAATTCTAAAAAATTCTATCAATGTTATGATATGATGGTGGTGGTGGTTGAAACTGAAAATAGAAAGATGTTAGTAAGACCCGTCTACCCCCTCAAAAATAAGAGTTGCTTCTGTATTCAGTCTTCCGACAAACGACTAAAGTGGGGGAGGATGGAAAGAAAATTATGGGCATTAGAAAAGTAAAAAAGAAAAATGACCCATTCGAGATGAAAAGCTCAGGTCAGAACAAACTGGAGAGGTTAGGAATCTCGACTTGAATCGTTATGAGAAGCCGGGCACAAGCCGAGAACGACACTTACTCGAAACTTACTCGTCACTTAATCACTTTAACTAAGTACACGAGAAGGGAAGGGCTCCACAGGAAACCATGCGGTTGTGACTTGGGGGACTTAAAAAAGAAAATCAAGGCTTGCCCTGTTCATGCGAACCAGACTCCCCATAGTTACCCACCTTTTACTGAAATCTGTCAATACCAACCGCTTTCTATCAGTTGTAAGCTTCACGCTGAGCTGATGCTCAAAGAATCAGGTCACATCCTGAGAATAACGATCACATCGCAAGATTTCATCCATCTGCGTCGTCCAAATCGCCATTCTAGCCGTGGTCAGCAGCGTAAGAAACACCATCGTTTCACTCAAGAATACGGAGGCGACACATTGTTACATTCGTATGCGCAACCAATGAACACGAGCTTTTCGTGGAGCGATACGAGCCGTCAACTCGACGACATAGTTCCAGAGGGGGAGCACTCAAAGACAATGCTAGAAGGCGTGCGAAATCGTTTCCTCTAACCCAAAGTCACACCGATGACAGACAAACAACTCCACCAAGCCCCATCTGAAGGCCACATCATTGAGAGGTAGCGTATTCCGAAACAATCGCCAGGTAAGCGAAAACACAGGGTTGCTGAGATAATCGGCCGCTGGTACCCAAGAGCAGAAAGTCATATATCTTATATTGCGGAAAGAGGTACTGGCTTTTATTTGGATATTGTGAAGAGTTTTTGGCAACATTTTAACGTGCAAATTCATGAAACACGAATGCTTGAACTAACCCCAAGTATCAGATAGATGATATTTATTTTATCTGTTATCCCATACTCTTTCCATATTCTGTTGTCTTTGTTATATAAACTTATCTACAAACGTTCATCTTGTGTTTTTTGTCCGTTGACATCTGTGTCGCGTGTTCCTATCTGTGCGAACTCATCTTTTTTTTTAACATGGGGTTTATATATCTATGTTGTTAATTCGTAACAATAGATAAATAGATGCGTCCATACGTACTTACATAGATAAACGGATTATAAACTTAGTAAAAAATGGAATTATGGCCATCTGACAAAGAAATAGTGAGTTATATTTTTCTAAGAAATGCTGACTTTCTTGCCTCAAAAATTAACCTTGGTAATCATAGCATTTGCTTTGGCGCGAATATCGAAGACCAGCGCCAATAAAAAAGCTCGCTTCTTAGCAGGATCCGCACAGACACGCGTTAAGACTCATTTATTGATAATGTCGACATTTGTTTCGAAAATTAACAAAGCATTTCTAAAATTATCACGGAATATTAATCAGTGATGCCAGCGATTCCAAAAGAAAAAAGGTTCTTTAGGCTTCTTCGAAAAATTCGACTCACTCTTTAATTCAGTTTTTCAAGATAAACCAAACAAAAATATCGCCTACCGAGATAAATTCTGGATACTGACAATTGTTTATCAGGATCAAAGTCTGCAAGAATTTGATAAGAAACAGACGATCACCCGTTAACGTAGTTTATACGATTCATAACAGCCGAACGGAAAGTGTCGTTAGTAAGTAATAAATCTTTGAAGGCCGGAAAAAAGTAATCATCACCGCGAAAATCGATGGTAGTGTTCAAAGGCAAACACTCAAACAAAACGATGAATCGATTTTGCGGAAGATCGAATAGGAGTATCCGTAATGAGAGTGATTACGAAAGCCAATGGTTGTATCGGTAAGATGGCGGTTTTAAATCAGACGTAGCGAGCTTAAATTGAATACATAAGGAGGAACCAATCAGAGACCAAAGAGTCAGCGTCGTAAAAGAAACGCAATTCAAATGAATAAATTACCCGGAATGGCGCTGTTTTACCGTATAAAGGTGGAGGTGGGAAGAAAGCGGGAGAGAAAAAAAGATAATAATAAGCAAAGAAAGAGAGAAATTTGAGTGATGAAGATAAAAAAAGAAAAAACTTAAGGAAAATTGAGAGAAGCAACAAAATGATAGTGAATCGTAAGTTATGTCTAGAAATAATTCCTCCTTGGAAAGATCCCCACCCAGACAAATTAAGTAGAAAGAAACAGAAAGAAAAAAAGAAATAAAGACAAAAAAAGAACAAGAAAAGAGAAAGAAATGAGAGAAAAAAAGAAAGAAAGAAAGAAAGAGAAAAAAGAAAGAAGGCGAAAGAAAAAAATAAAGAATGAAAGAGAATGATAAATAAATAAAGAGAAAGAAAAAAGAAAGAAAGAAAGAAAAGAGAAAAAGAAAGAAAGAGAGAAAGAAAGAAAGAAAATAAATAAGGAGACGGAAAGGAACAAAGTAAAAAGGCAATGATAGAAAAAGAAGAGAGGATAATAGGGGATAATTTTTGGCCCGAAGAGCCGGACAGAAAAAAATGGATAAGAAAGAAAGAAAGAAAGGAAGGAAGGAAGGAAGAAAGAAAAAAAAGAAAGAAAGAAAGAAAGAAAGGAAGGAAGAAAGAAGACAATGATAGAAAAAGAAGAGAGGATAATAGGGGATAATTTTTGGCCTGATGAGCCGGACAGAAAAAAATGGATAAGAAAGAAAGAAAGAAAGAAAGAAAGGAAGAAAGAAAGAAAGAAAGAAAGCGAGAGTAAGGTAATAAATAAAGCTACAGAAGGGAAGAGAGGAACAATCATAAAGATAGAGAAATTACCAGAAAAAAAATTGGTAAATAAAATAGAAAAAAAATAAAAGAGATTTTTTTAAAGAAGGCTAAAAATATAAAAAAAGAAAAGGTAAGAAAGAGAAAGATAACTTAAACATATGCTGTAAGAAAAGGAGATATAAAAGGAGATAGAGAAGAAGAAAGAATAATAGAGAGAGAGAGCATCGATCGCTTGCGGACAGAAAACGCCAGTGAACCACGTCATTTCCCGTCGACATAAAACTCAACACTCAGCTGCGTCGATTTCATTGTTGGCAAACAGGGACTGGGCCCGAGCGTTGTGTGGCTGCTTTAAAAAGAGCGCGAAAATCAAGCAAGTCCGGTCGACCATAATAATTATGATACGCCAGCTTCTCTAGTAAAAGCACAAACGTTTTTCGGGCATCGTTGACCGTCCGTTCCGAAAAAGTGGCTCTTTTAAAAAGTGCGTTTATTGTTTGTTGACAGTGCAGTGCACCAGATCGTGAACAACTTGTCACAATTTAGCAACGTTAAAAATATAGCAAATCGATCATTTTGTCGATAAAGAGCGGTGACTTAGAGTGCTGGGTTTTTACCTTACAGGTTTTATATGCTATAAGATTGAGAAAGAGAAGAACAAATCCTGTTGTGTATTCACTGTTGGCTTGGCCTTTTCTAGGTCGGATTAATACATATAATGGCTTTATTCTGTCTGTCAGTAACGCTTGCATTAATTCCTGACGGCTAAGAACTGTTTTCTTTCAGAGTTTTAACACGAAGCATATAAATTAGCTGTCGAATTTTGCTATAACACATTTTACGCAAAATAAATGACAGATTTAAGTGATTAATCATAAAACTGTTTTCCTTGTCGACAGAAATATTTTTAGTACTGAAAATTACTAAAGGCCATTGAAAGAGCCGAAGAGTAGCAGTAAAGTCAGTGAGCAACGATAAACCCTCTGAAATCATGCCTTTGAATATGTGGCATGACGTCTGTGACAGAGACACCCACGTAAAAGAGGATGGTAAATGATTTTATCTGAGTCAGCGGTAAAGTCTTCAGATCTAGTGGGCGACAAACTACTAGATCGAAAAGGCACAAAATAGCAGATAAATAAATAAAGACTTTTGAGATCAAATGGCACTTGACCGGACGTTGGAAATTTCCGTTCGCAGTCACAGTTAGGACTGAAAGTAATTCTGATACAGCTTTTTCCGGGATACAAACTGTTTTTTTTTAGTTAGTTCAGAACCTCTAGGTTGCGGAGAAAAGTTGTCTCTCGAAGTAGTTCTGGTGCTGTCTGTTAGAATTGCCAACCGGGCGTCGTGTTATAGAGATGGGCAGATGGGTGTTGGGACACAGTTCTCGCTGGTTTAAAGTAAAGCTGATTTATAGTCTCTCATGACATAAGTTGTCCCAAGTGTCACTTACCTACCACATGCAATGGGTCAAATAAATTCATGAATAAACAATCAAATATTCTGGAAGCAGGTGTCGGGTCTTTATTTCTCACCGTGGCATTAATTTTCCCTTTTCATTTCTCTTTTCGTTTTCCTTGTTAACGTACGGAGGATCATTCTCAGTTTTTGTGTATGTTATGCGCGACGGATAGCAAAAAAAAAAAAGGGGTATGTCCTCCGCGTAGAGAGTTGGTTTCTTCGTCGCCACTTGTTATGTCCGGTAAGACTTGTTAAGACTTGTACCACGGGTGATAGTCCAAGGTAGAACCAATAAAGAAGAACTCGAACACAGGTATGGAATAACACAGATATATTACAAACAGGAATATATACTGAGAAGTAGAAGTGTTAGTATGAACAATCAGGTTTAGTAGAGAGGACAATGTAGTCTCGCCCAGTATCACTATTCCAATGTCTTGTAGTAATTGTCTGAACGCGACTCTGTTTCGGACTGCCTCTGACTCGACTTGACTACTGACTCCATTGACTACTCCTGAGGCGTAGTATTTATTAAGTATGGAATAGTCCATTATTATTATTATGGGTAAGATCCCATAACAGTGTACATCAAAGTGAGTGAGAATAGAAACACAACGTGGGGTTTATGTACCCGGACAGTGAAAAATTGAGAGATGAAATTATTGTATGTTTACACACATTCTGTCAATTCCACACCACCTTAAAGTAGCTTCCCCGTACCTTTTCTATAAATATTTTCATGGTAGTTCTTCTGATGAGCTTTCCATTTTGATATATGTTCATTGGGGTTTCATTTTTAAATGTTGTTATTTTTATTCTCCGCCCCAATAGAAAATTGTACATATGGGAACTAGTTAGAACTACAAAGAGCCTTGAGGTATTATGGTGGCTGTAGTTAGAATGGTAAATGAAAAATGTATTGTTTTGGTCTAAGGAATACTGTGGTATGTTTGGGTCAGCAATCGCGGCTAGCTAAGTTTAAAATAAGACTGACTGAAAACCTTCCCCCCCATCCCCAACTTTTAGCCTTGTGCCACATTTTTTACTATATAAAAATAAATATTGCTTTCCTCTTTGGTACCTAGACTTTACGAAATTAAACGCAGTACTAGATTGGCAGTAAGGTCTCATCATATGGGAATTAAAATGGCTAGATATAACGGTAAGTTCTATGCTAACAGTTTATTCACATGTATTTCCTTCCGACTTCTTGCTTTCCAGTCAACTTTAATCTTTAAAAATTTAAACGCAATATCACTCATTATCTTCTATCTTCTTAATTCCTGTTCTTTTATTGATCTCATATTCTTTCAAACTCAGTACCCACCCCTTGCATCTTAGTGGCTTTATTGCCACGCTAGAGGCGAAATGATTAAAAAAAAAAAACAAGAAACAAGAGCATATACAGATTTCTTTTATTGTTCTCTCTCCCTAATAATGATTTTCTTTTCCTCATATTCTGTCACAGTGACCCTTTTCTCTTAGGGGCTTCCTTGAGATGAAATAAATAAAATTATTAAATAAAATAAAACAGGCGCTTAATTACAGCTATTATTATTGCTTGACTAACCAAAATTTGCTCTTATGTAACTTCTTTTATGTGCTGTATCCCTTCAGGACGTTGGCGATCATGGCTCTCCACAATTTCCTGTCGTTTGCAGCTCTTAATAAATTTTGTCTTTTTGTTATTTCTCCTTTTCTGCCATCCATTTATGCAATCTCACTATATTATGCACTGTTTTCCTTTGTCCCTCTCGCCTTTAATCTGTCCTGTGAGTATCAGATTTTCCATGCCCTCTCATTATGTGCCCTAGAAATTACAGCTGTCTCTTTCTGTTAAGTATAACTATCTTTTTTGTTTCCATTTTCGCTACAACTCCATCGCTGCTCACATATTTGGCCCATAGTATCTTCAGCATCCTTCTGTCGAAACACATTTCTGTGGCTTCAATCTCTTCTACCTCTTTGAAGAGATTGTCTAGCATTCACTGACATATAGTAGGACAGTTCTTCATTGGGACACCATTTCTCTAGCATTTCATGCAAAACGATTCTAATCCGCTACTCCATATTACGTCCATTCATTTTCTCTACTAGCATATCATGAATATGTACGAATTCCTCTACTGCTTGGCGAAATTATATTTCCTAGGGTTTCCGACTGAAAAAGTCGGAAATTGAAACATGTCCGATATTGGGTACAAATGTTTGCCTGACTCCAGCGATACGCTACGGTCATTCTAAGTATTAAATTTTCACACTTATTTTCTATTTAGATTTTATAGATCTTGTCGAAGAGCACGTTTTCTGTCCTGCTATTTCTTTTATATTTTGTGCATGTCTGCTACGTCTGTGTTCTGCAGTTTTCCGATCTCAGCTCAATTCTCATTGAGTCATTCCTTTATTGATTGTCTGCGCTTAATTTTTATGCTGTTGTTTAACATCATATATTCTTCACATTTCTTTGATATTGTCTGCTGTCCCTTAAGGGAATCGTGAATGACAACAGCAGAAGTCATTCCGAATAAAGAGTAGCAAGAAAAAAAAAAAGAAAGAAAGAAAGAAAGAAAGAAATAGATGACATTTGAAATTCTCAACCTAATGAGAGGTTAAATACAAAACGACAGACCTTTCATCTATTTAATAGAAATATTACAAGCGGAACAAAACCAGTTCAGAATTCTACTTATTTTTAATTTAGAAAAAATTTATTTTTATCTTTTTCTATGTTTTTATTTTTAACTGAAATAAGGAGTCTTCTATTTTTGATACAAACGTGCATCCAGGATTTTTTTTATCAATTCACTCCAAACAAGGCCATAATACCACTAAAACGCAAGGCCCACTTGGAGTGAAAGATATGGAAAATAATTTAAAAGGAACCGGAAACCCAATCCTAAACATTATAAAAAGGGTAAACCTCTACTCAACAGGACGATAGGCGAAGCTATCTATCCCTATTAAAGCTACTTTCTGCGGACGGCCTAAATGATGCCTTTGTCACTAATAAAAGACCATGGATTTAAACCTTTGTGACTTTATTGGATCATACATTATTTGAAAATGCATAACCATTATAAACTTTTTATTATATTATATAAACAAATAGGAACAGAGAAAACAATGCTCTTCGGCAGGATCTATAAAATCTAAATAGAAAATAATCATAATATGAAGTGTGACAATTTGATTCTTATTAATTTGAATATCTCGCGGATATTGAGCAACTGCACGAAAATAAAACCAATTTTTTTTTCCATAAATTTATTCACTCCATATTTTTCTACAATAAACACAATTATTAGGTTGGTGCAAAAATAATGACGTAATAATGTCGTTTCTTGACGTACTTTTTAACGTCAACAAACGACATTATTACGTCATTATTTTTGCACCAACCTAATATAACGTTGAACTCATTTTTGTGAGGGCTTATAGATTAATAAACGACGTCAATAGTTACTCTTTTGGGTGTTGTTTGAGCTTCGAATATAAACCCAAGTCGATTTTCTGTTTGCTAGAAAGAAGTCATAGGAAAAAAAAAAGAAGCGGTATAACATGCTAATAACTTTGGTTTGGGTCGAGGAAATGTTTAGTTCGATGCCTACTTTATACAAAGAAACGAGAAGGTAAAGGTACTATTAATCTAAACTGATGGACCCTAAGTGAGGGTCCAGTTTAGCATTATACTTACATTGTAAATTGAACCTTCAATAAAAACCAAAAAAATAAAAAATAAATATTTCACATCTACTTTATATAGTTAAACAAAAAAAAAAAAATTAAAGATTCAATTTTGCACAGCAAAGGTATGCAAAGTAAGGGTTTGGATTGAGGAATCGGAGAGCCGTGGTCGTATTCCAGTCGAATCCATTACATTCACTTACGTGCTAATACCTTTGGGAAAGGTAAAAATCTTCTTCTCCCTCCAGCTATGGGTAAATAGCTGGACAGACCGGGTTCTATAGCCTTGGATGGAAACTGGTCTACCACAGAAAGAAATGGCAACCTACGGCGGGAAAAATCTGCCTCGTCCGTTATGTATCGAAAGATACATGATCGCCTAAGCGTGTACCACGCCTGGCACATAACTGACTGACTGACTTACATGATAAATGAAACCAACGCTCAAATATGAAAGCGTTTTGAAATTTTGCAAATCTAATTGTGCTAAAATCATGATCCTGACTATCTTCAATGACTGTCAAAAAATGAATAGCTATAAGTTTCACCGAGTTTAAATACAGACAGGCAAACAGAAAATGACATTTGTTGAGTTATAGTAAAGTTTGATTAGCGTAGATAAGAACAGAATAAGGTGAAATGTGTAGAAAGAAGAGGAGAAAAATTATGTTGCGCCAAGAAACAAGGCAAGAAACCTTGCTTGCCTTTTGTGAAAACCAAGATTTGAAATGTTATCTTTTACCTGAGCTCGAACATCTAACTGTAATAAAAATATATAACTATTTTATAAATATGGCATGGCGTTTAATAATTGACAAATCAGGGATTAAATCATAATAATACTGGGAAATACTATTCATTATTGTTGAAATGAACGGCAAGATGAACTTTCTATTGCTCCACGGTAGACACCTTGTAAAACTTGTTGATTAAGCTGCGCTTCTGCTTGAATTTTTGAGAAGTAGAATTAGTAACATCAAGTTTTTTTCATTCGGAATAGTAAACTTGTTTTGGTTATTATATTCGCAATGTTTCGGCCTAAGGTAAAACTCAGACATTGCTTACCCTATTTCCACTAAGTCCAAGTACACACTGCCCTGTACAAAAAAAAAAAAAAAAAAGAAAAACTAGACGAGATATCTCTAGACAACGGCAGTGGAACGAGAAAAATCTACACCGTAGTTTAAATAAAGGGTTCAGTTCGAAATTCCGTATAGGTTACCCGGATTAAAATATACCTGATGAAGGCCGGAGGACATAACAATCGAAACGTTGTGATAACAACAACAAAGGTGAGGGCAATAGTCCGCGTGTAAACCACCCACATTCCCTACGTATTCCATCGGTGTGAAGTAAGTTCGATTCAAACAACTTCTTGCGAGCCACTGCCCTGTGGAACAGACACCCAAGAGGATGTTTCCCCGAACACTACAATCTATACCCGTTCAAGTCTAGAGTTATCTTCACCTCCTATTCATATAAACCACCTCTTAACGGAACCCTCTACCGTAAGTGGCCCCCGAGCCTTGTAAAGGCTGAACCTTACTGTAAAAATATAGTCTTAATAATAATTCCTCATCTAGACATTCAGACAGAAATTAGACAGCGCAAGAGAGGGCGTGAAGGAACCAGTGTGCATCAAACTCACTACAGTAGTAAAGCTAATTTGAAACAATGCATAACTTCGAGGCCCCAACGTATGTACTAAAATTAGCTTAATACCGCTCAAAGATACAATTGTGGGGATCCTCCAATGTATCAATGGTCGAACAAAGAGACCAATTCCGTTCTTTTGTCTCGTTTTGGCATTAAACAAAGATAGTGTATTGAACTGCAAAAGTAATCGGCTACTTAATTTCCTATATCAAGATAAACATTCGATACCCAAAGAATTACTGATCACTAAACCATGATTCCACAAAGTATTTTGTAGTTTAAAGAAACAAATGGCCTGAACAGTCTCTGTTTAGAATATTATCGTCGTCGTCGTCGGTGTCTTCTCGTAATGATGCGCCTAAGCACAACATTCCCGCTAGCGTTTTACCCTGTGACTTAGCCCAACAACATTTTGCCTGACCCGAAGTCGCCTGGTCCTCGCCGTCGCCAGTGTCCGCGTCTTGGTCGTTATTGGTGGCCACTTTCAGCTGCAGCAGCGAAATGTTTATTGCGACACGCTTCACTGATCAGCTAATACTGTTTCCATTCATTGATCAAGTGTTTTCTGTCACAATATTTCACGGTGTCCTTTTCGATATTCTGTCTGTTTCCATAATAAGTTAATCTCTTCGTTGGGTTGGGGTTAGATGTGACCAGACGCTCCCACCCCCGTCATATGACCTATGATTGTGCGCCGGGTTCTCTTCTGATGCCCACAGTAGCTAACCCTATCACAGACGCTCTTTTGCCGCTATTGCTATCGCTGTCATCGTTTTCTTTTTGGTGGGTGGATGGCGTGGTTATCGGTAGGTAATAATTTCTTAGTACAAGACAGGCAGACAGATAGATAGATAGATAAGGAAGAGAATTAGATAGATAGATAGATAGATAGATAGATAGATAGATAATGAAAAGAATTAGATAGGTAGATAGATAACGAAAAGAATTAGATAGGTAGATAGATCGATAATGAAAATAGATAGATAAATAGATAATGAAAATAGATAATGAAAAGAATTAGATATATCGGTAGATAGATAGATAATGAAAATAGATAATGAAAAGAATTAGATAGATAGGTACATAGATAGATAATGAAAAGAATTGGATAGATAGATAGATAGATAGATAGATAGATAGATAGATAGGTTATATGAAAAGACAATTCGATGCAGTGGCACTTATATCATAAGATAAATAAAATCGATCTATCTATTTATTTGTCAATATATATATTCAGAGTAAAAGAAAGAGATGAAGCTATGATAGATAGATAGATAGATAGATAGATAGATAGATAGATAGATAGATAGGTCGTGAGGAAGGGCCTGAGAGAAAAAGCTTTCTGCGCTATTGTTGGTTGGCCTTTCATAACGGAACAAAACGGCCCGTAGTATTGAAGCAAGAGGAGAAAAAAAAAAAAAAAAGAGAAAAAGACTAAAGTTCCGTGTTTGTAATGCGAGCACCGTCCACCATCGTTTGACCACGGCTGTGATGATGCTGACGTGTCATTTTGCGGTGCCTATTACGGGACGCAATGAGGCGTGATAGAGGACATACGATCGGGCTGAGTATAATGCAAAGACCAACCCCCTCAATGACCACCGACAGCTTTGTGTCTTGGCCCTCTTCCCACCAAAACCTCATGACCTCAGCCTCCACCTTTTACATTCTTAGGTACTCATTTTTCGAGAGTAATTATATAATAAATAACCGGCCGAATGTGTCCTTTTTCTTCCTCCGTACACGCGCGTAGTAAGCGAATCAATGTACAATGTGCATTTCATTACTTACTTTAAACTTGGAACTGTGAACTTAAGAGTGTATATATGCGCGCATGTGTGCATCTGTTTTGTTTGTTTTTTCTTTTTATATAGTGTCTATGCATGGGTGACTGGATGATCGTGTGTTTGTGAGAAGTTGCGTATGTGTGTGCAATTGTGACAGTTTTTGTATACGTGTTTGTTTGCATATTGTGAGTGTAAATGTGTTTGTGTTGTATATATGTTTTCTTTGGATATGTGTATCTGGAAGTGTGTGTGTACAGTATTATTAGAGTTTCTATATACGTATTTATGAAACTATGAGGACGTGTGTCTAACGGGCAAATTTTACGATAACGTGTGTATGGTTTGTTAAGTGTTTTTAACTGTACGTATGTGCGGCTATAAGAGTGTGTCTTTTTATGAGAATATGTGTATATTTTTTAATCTGTTTGTGTGTGTACGCGCGCGTGTTTGTTTAAGTTGTGCGTGACTGTGAGAATCTGTATGTGTGTATGTGGTCGGTGGGTGCACGCGTGTTTGTTTAAGCTGTGCGTGACTGTGAGAATCTGTTTGTGTGTGTGTATGTGTACGTGTGTGCGTTCGCGGTGGAGCAGTCGGGTGGGTGTGGCAGATCCGGGTGAGAAAGAACCGCAAAGTTGAGAAATAGAATATCAATCACGTTGGGTCTTTTATATTGAGACACGTTTTCTCACTCGTCTCATTCGGGATGCAGAGTTCTCTTACCATTTCCCCTTATTTTTCCCAAATCGGATGGCAGCAATATTTAGTCTGTCCAAGGAGGATACCCAATTTTATTGTCAATTTCCTCTACTCGGGTCATACACAAAGAAAACTCTCGTTCCTTCGTGATCACGTTTATTACTCACTTGTATTCTCGCATCTAACCGAACAAAAAGAGAGGCAGGCATTAGGTATGGACTTTGATAGTTTGCGGTGGTGGAGAGTTTAAATGAGTTTGCCTGACACCAAAACTAAACACGTCACTTTCTTTGGCTTGGTTTACCATTTTCTTTACAGAATAGTTACTTTTCAATATAATATGAACAATGAAACTTACGGAAGTCCTTTCTGTCCCCCCGTTTTTAGGTATTCCGTTAATCGTAAAATATGAGTTTGATATAACTTTATATGATTTACAAATTATCATATCATCTATGGTATAATATATCACACAATATGACTCATATATATTTATCGATCACGTAAGCTGATCACTCTCTATGAGTAGTAAGATATTTCGTCGTTATATTAAGATGAGACAATACTTGACGTCAATTAGCAAATATTTCATTAGCAAATAGGGGAGGTCAGTTTGCCAGTGCATCGCTTTTTGTTTCTTTTCTTTTGTCCTCACTTTCTTTGTATATATTGGAATTATTTAAAAAGCAGACGTTTTGGTCTTAGGTGTAACGATCGAGTTAATTGTATTATTAAATTCCTAGATAAAGTATACAGAGAACATAAGCAGCGCAATCGAGGAATCGCTTTAATATTGGCCGTCACATTTTGGCACTACGTAATAATATAATTTATATAGGGGAGGAGGAAGAGGAATAGGAGTAGGAGGAGGAAAAGTTCTCATTCAGAACCATTTCCCAAAATTTGATCGAATGACTCAAGCATCAAAAGTAGTTTTTTTTTTAATCTTTTCATGATCGTCAAAAACGATATTTTCATAATCAGACCTAACCCATTTCAGCACACAATAATAATAATAATAATAATAATAATAATAATAATAATAATAATAATAATAATAGTCAATGGATCGTGACTTGGAAAATAGATCCATAACAAAAGATTGCCTGCTCGGAACAGCGAAGATACTCCGGAAAGCATTGGATACAGACTGAAAAGAAAAGAAGAAATGATTTACGGATGAAATGAAAATAAACTTTTCACCAGCAACCAATATCATATACTGTGAATAATAAGAATAATAATGTACTCTTAGGTTCTTTTATTTTTATTTATCTATTTATTTTCAAAAATATTCAGTGAAAATGCCATGATGCCATTTTTTACATTAGATCGATGGTTGGGACCAGGAAGGAAATGAGGATACAAGAGAAATCAAAAGAAATAATAATAATAATAATAATAATAATAATAATAATAATAATAATAATAATAATAATAATAATAAATTGGTATGAACATCACCCAGACCCAGTTACGGAGATAGGGCCCATAAAATTTTTTAGACAGAACAAATCAAAGCTAACCGCCCAGACATCGTGACACCGCAAAAACAAAATGTGCCTTCTTATTGACATAGCAGTCCCTGCAGACTGTAATTTATCTTTGAAGATCGTCAAAAAACTATCAAGGGCTTTGAAATCGAAATCTTAAAATGTGACACATGAGGACATCAACAATTCCAGTTGTAGTTGGAGCCCTCGGATTGATTGGAAAAGATTTTAGTCGACTCATTGAGGGGATTCCTGGTAATCCATGCTTTAAAGAAATACAAAAAAAAAAAAAAATGTTCTCACGAGTTAAACCCACACCTTCCGAAGAGCTTTATCCATGTAAAATATGTGTGATTCTTTTTTTTTTTTTTTTGCTCAGTGGAAAATGATGTAAACCAACAGAAAACACATCAGTGGCTGAGAAGCACCGGGTTGAAAGGTGATACAGAAAGCCTAATTATTGCAACTCAGGACCATAACCTCGTAACCAGATCACCTAATCAAGGATGAAACTAACCCGAAATGTAGGATATGCGAAAAATATGATAAAACTTTCGACCATATTATCTCAGAATGTTCGTAATTAGAAAAAAAATGAATAAAAAGGTAGCGACATACGTGCACTGGAAGATATGCAAAAAGCACAAAATCGAAACCATTGAGAGATGGTATGAGCACCAGCAAGACACAGTTACATAAAATAATAATGCAACTATCCTCAAGGACAGACCAATTCAAACTGACAGAGAAATAAAAACCAACAGACCTGATATTATCAAAAAAAGAAATTCAGTAAGTGTATGCTTATTGACATAGCAATACCAAATAGAAATACCCCCCATGACAATTATCGATAAATTGTCCAAATACAAAGAGATAAAGGTCGAAGTTAATAGGATGTGGGGAATGAAAACTGAGACTGTACCAATAGTAATCAGAGCTCTGGGACTCGTGAGAAAAGGAATGAGGAATTTTATTAACAGTGTCCCAGGCATATACATACAAGTTTCCCAGAAAATCAACCTACTAGGAACATCCAAAAGAAAAGTGCTACCATTTAAATTGCAATTCTTCAATTGGGCGCAAGGGCCATAGTTTGAACCAGGCTCTACAGGATGCAAAGCAGCAAAGATAACGTACACAAATGGTTATAATAATAATTAAAAATTAAGGACCTACAAATCGAAGTAACAAAAACGTGGAAAAATGAAACTACGATTATTCCTGTTGTGATAGGGGCATTGGGTATGATAAAGAAGGGTACCGAAAATCATGTGAATACAATTCCTGGAGCCATCAGCATCTATGAGTCAAAAAAGATTACTTTTTGTGGAATTACTCATATCATCCGGCAAAACCCACCCCAGCATTTTTAAAAGATAAGTTGTGGTATACATGGATTGTTTTATTTTTCAAATAAGTATCATTTAGCACGTTTAATTTAATAAGAAAGATGTCTCACTAAGAATTATCATATCAAGAATATTTAATACGTTGAATTCGTTAAATTACATATATTAGGTTGGTGCAAAATAATTCTATTCTATATTTAAGTCTAACTTTTTTTCTTTTATGAAAGAGGACGTAATTTTTAAATTGTAAGAAAATCATTTCGTGTAGTAATGTTTATCTCTAATTTTTGATTCAGTATCGTCGATTTCTTTCTCTATTATTTATAATTCAAACATTTTTAACATTTGCTTATAATTTTATTCATTTATCCTTTTTTATTGATTGTAACGTAGCATTTTTATGGACGAAGACGTATTTTCAAAATTGTATGAAATTCGTAACGTTATTTTCTTTTGTTTCCTATTATTATGATTGGTTCAGAATACTCAAATATTTTTTTAGTTTATACATCTATTCCTTTCCTATTTATTGCTTTAATGATGACTATTATTATTTGAAGTAATAATGATAATAATAATTCTTAAAGTGGTAATTTGATTACGAGCAGTTTACACCGACATCTAGTATGATATATATATATATATATATATATATATATATATATATATATATATATATATATATAGAGAGAGAGAGAGAGAGAGAGAGAGAGAGATAGATAGATGTGTGTCTATGCCCATCCCACAAAATGTTTAATATCTATAAAAAAAAAAAAAAAAAAATCACTAAACTAATTCAGTTGCTTTTTTCCAGGTTTTCAGATAAGATGTTTAGCTATCTTGAAACCATTTCGTATGAATCACTGAGAAACCCTTTCAGTTATTCAGCAAGAAAGAGAACAGGTTAAAATCGTTTTGTATCAGCTCAACAGTTTTCCCAAATGAGCAATGGTGAGAGTAAAAAGATCATTCAAGCCTTTAGTAATGGTCCCAACATTCATACTCTGGCTTCCATCTTCAAAGTCTATTCAAGAACCAGGAAGACAACGATGAATAAGTTTAAAAAAGTGGAAACAGTAGAGACGAAAACTGGATCAGGAGGTCACAACAGGAATAGGGATCATCATTTCAACTTAGAGGTAAAGAGATCAATTAGAAAAGATCCAACTCAATTCATAAGACTTTTGGCACGTGAGAGAGGAGTTCCATTTAAGACAGTCCAAAGAGCAGTGAAAAGATACTTGAAAATGAAATCGTACGTGAAACGTGTGAGGCAACTTGTTACTCCAGGACAGAAAGCAAGAAGGTTAGAGAGGGCGAGGATCATCTTGAATAAGTTGGAAAATGATCCTGGAATATATATATATATATATATATATATATATATATATATATATATATATATATATGAATGATCTATATTTCAATCCTTCATCATATAACGGTTCAAAGCTTTATTTAACAATTGAACAAATTTGAATTTACAAGATTTGGACATTTTTGCTATTACAACCAGTATATACTTCGGAGAGATGGAAATCGTCAGCGTATCTAAAAGAAAGAAAAATGATTTTAAACGTCTTTTGCCTAGCGGCCATACCTAATCATGAGAAAAGCTTCTTGAGTAAACCCCGAGGGCACATCCGGAGCCGGAATCCCTAAGACAGTCCGAAGTTATGTTAAACTTCCCTCTGTCACCTCCTGCGACGACGCCGGTGCCAAGCTGTATTGAACGCTGTCTTGTGTTAAGAGGAGAAACGTGCTGCATGGGCAACCACCGATCTCTCATAAAACCCTGCGCCCTGGATAGGATACACCAGCGTCGCCTCACAGAGCCGGAAAAACTCAGGAAGCGACTGTCTACTGATGGGAGGATTCCGAAGGTCTTTATGTACGGGGAACTGGCCACCGGATAGAAGGCATGAGGGCGACTTCATCTTCACATCAAGGACGTCTACAAACGGGACATGAAGGCGATGAACGTGAACATAGGGAGGTTCGAAGATGTCGCCAAAGATCGCACACGTTGGAGACGCGATTTGCATGGAGTGCTGGAACGAGGAGTGAAGAAACGTAAAAAAGAAAACAACACGGCAACAATGGAGAACAATGTCTTCACATGCATTCATTGCAGTCGAGACTGTCAATTCCTTGTGGGCCTGTAGAGACATAACAGCTGCTTCGCCTCCATCAGTAGCTTAGGCATAACATTTTGGGTGCAGACATTTCGAGACCGACGGATGTCATGCACTATATACATCTAAACAAAGAAAACCACCGGTGGCTTAGAAATATTGGGGTGATATCCGGTAAGGAATAGCCATTAGCAGGACGAGTTTTTTAGTTTTGGTCGCCAGTCGTCCTAGAGATGGTATCTCGAACAACATTACCCCTTGTCAGTTGAGGATAAAATAAATCTATGTTTGCAAACAAAAACTCATATCAGATTGGTCGTCACTCGGGTAAACAAGGGCCGCGTCCCTCAGAGAGGAATCAGTTTAGGCTCGAAAAATCTGTCACTGGAATAAAGTCTTCTACCAATGAAGCATCTGGTTACCAAAATCGGATTAACTCCAACATTGCAACTGATCACTTAATGCCAAATCAAATAATAAAAAAATCGAACGAAATAGAATCACGAAGAGTATAAACAAATTATGTCATCTTTTTCACTGCACTGGAAAATCCACAAAAGAACATCACAGATCAGACATACAAAATATGGAGAGATATAGTAGGAACAAACATAAGTGTTATGGTCCAGGTTAGGACCAAGGAAGAACAACACGAACACAAGAGTAGAAATAACGAAGGCATATTACACGAAATAATAATACAAGATGTGGAAGGTGTTAGTATGACTGTCAGTCTAGTTTGGAGTGAACTACTATCGGCTCATCTCGATTTGACATTCTCTCTTGAGAGGCGTAGTATACATAGTGTTAGGAAGAATCATTCTCTAGTTATAGGTAAGGACCCATGACAATAAGATCGTATCAGGACCCACATATGCTTGCCAATGTCCGCAGGAGATTATGTGAAATAAAAGACTCTCAAATACAGAAATAGATCAGATAAAATTAAATATAAGACAAAGTACAATCAAACAACCCAAACAAAAAATGAGGCGATAGTGAAAATAGATAATATGGCAGAGGATGAGATACAAATTAAAATAAATAACATACGAAATGACGATCTATCGGGAAATAAAACACAAGAATCTAACTGCGACATAAACAATTGCATTGATTCAGATTCTATCACTGATGAAAATAAATCAAAGGACATTGGATCATAATTCTGTGAAAACAACGAAGTTGAAATCATTGATGCGAGAAACAAACACCCTTCAAATAATCAGCAAAGTAACACGCACACAAAGACCAGAAAGTGACGGGCTTCCAAAAATTCTTATGACAAAGTCGAATAAAGATGTGCAAACATATTCCGTTGCATTGAAAACATTGTTAACGGACAGACTGCTGGAAAACATCACAGAAGTAAATAATGTCATATATGCAAAAGCTTTAGCAGTCAGTGAAAAAACTTAATGTCAAGACAAATAAAAGGTTAAACAACAGAGAAAGGGTGCCCACTTGAAAGGAAAAATTAAAACAATAAATTGTAGAAATCAGATGTGAATTATCGATACTAGATTGGAAAAGTAAGATCAAGCGGAAATATAAATTTAAAGCAGTAAATGAAATTCCACCAATCAAGGAAATAAACAGAAACTAGAGTTAAAAGCACAGGGAAAAAGACGACATGAAAAGGTTATATCAACAAAATAAGAAATTCCAAGAAGTTTTAGAGGGCAATTGGAAAAGTAGATATTCGAGTCAAAATGCCACCATTTATTGAAGAAGTGTAAACATTTTGTAAGAATATTCGGAACAACCCAGAGCAATAGAATCCCAGGAGTGAATCAAATGAAAGAAAAGAGAGAATATAGAATAAACCTGTACAAGAATAGAAAAATATAATTAAGAATAATGTTAGGTAAACTCTAACAAAATCCCAAAAATGGAAATCCTCAAGAAATGACAAGGTACGCAACTTTTGACTCTATCATCTGTCATCAAGCCATAAAATACTTGCTTAAACTTTATCAATGCTAATTAATAACCCCAATGAAATTCCCGATTGGATCACTGAATGTATTACATATCTCCTACCAAAAAGGGGTGAAATGGATGACCCCTAAAATTATAGGCCAATACTGTCCACCCCATACAAATTGATCATGTCTGTCCTGATGAACTATATTTAATCTTTTCTCAATGAAAACAACATTCTTTCTCTGGAACAGAAGGGATATTAAAGAGGTTTATATGGTTGCAAATATAAACATCTAATAAATAAAATGATCCTGGAAAATTGGAATTGGAATGCTCCAAATAGACCTCAAGAAATTTTTTCAGGGAAATTGGTAAAGTAGTTATAGAAGTCAAAAAGCCACCATTTATTGAAGAAGTGCAAAAATTTTGTGAGAATATTTAGAGCAACCCAAATAGAATCCCAAATGCAGAGTGAATCAAATGAAAACAAGAAAGAATAAAGGATAAACCTGTACAAGAATAGAAAAATATAACCAAGAATAATGTTAGGCAAGTTCTAGCAAAATTCCAAAAATGGAAATCCTCAGGAAATGACAAGGTATGCAACTTTTGACTCTATCATCTGTCATCCATCTATAAAACTCTTGCGCAAACTTTATCAATGCTAATTAATAACCTCAATGAAATTCCCGATTGGATCACCGAAAGAATTGCATATCTCCTTCCAAAACGGATGAAATCATGTATTTTAAAGTAATCACTAAATTCTTACTTTTATTTCTTTTTTTTTCTGTAAATTTCTGACTCAAGCTTTGCTCTGAGGTAAGTATATATATATATATATATATATATATATATATATATATATATATATATATATATATATATATATAGTGTTTACGGGCGTTTGTGCTGTTTACCTGCACATTTCTTAATTTAATGTTAATTGTCGATCACATTATATTTAATGAAAGATTCACCTAAACTGGCTCGTGAGTTTATCTCGACGTTTTCCAAAGAGGGGATTTTGAGACTTATACTAAGTTTAAAACTTTTCAGCTAACACGCCCATCCTTAATCTTTCCCCTGCCACCTCGCCCAACTGGTTTTAGTGAATTCGCAAAACAACTGTCAATTTCCGACTCATATCTATAACAGGAGTTATTGTAATTGTACGCCCAAACTTTTGTTTTTTATCAAACAGAATAACTTCAAATCGGGTAGGGTATACACACGTACTCCCGGGAAACCTTCGTTACCCACTTCTCATAATGTGTCTTTTAGTTCTCGTGTATATGAGCGAGCTTGCCATAGGAGGAGTTATGTTGCTCTGACCTCCAGGCGGACAAAACACGTACACTCGGAGTATCAAGCTGAATCTTTCTTGAATTCATTTGTTCCTCATTAAGGGTTTTAGAGGTAAATATTTTCTGGATTTTGGCGTTATCAACCTTATAGTCAACGATCCGAACCTATGAGTAACTTCGAAAGAGGCTATCCTATCAGCAGGTGTATAATATCTGGCCTATGGTACTGCCATTTTGTGAATGGTGTCTGGACCGTGCGTTAGTGTTCGGTGGGTCCTCTCGTTGTCAATTATGATGAATACTGTTACAGCATTATCCAGGGGAGTTAACCCAGGTTATTTATGCGTGCATCTCCAATGGGTGTCTATTTCACTGCCTACTAGTCATCCATCAAACCAACGAAAACATCCATGAATCAATCTAATCGAAAATTAACAAAACTAGAAAACCTAACCTCAAAAAAGGAGACATCAGGTGTACCATCTTCTACATCAATGTAAGGATTCTAAGTTCCAAATTTCGAGAAGTTTAACTCAATCTTCACTCTAAACATGACTTCCTCTTCCTGTCTGAAAGGGGTATCAATGCTTCAATCTCATTACAAGAGTCCCCAATCCGGGGCTACTCACCCATTACAACTAAATAAAACCAACTAACTCGCCACGGACTCGGTGCTTATATCAAGGACGGTTAAATTAGTGGTGAGTTATGGCTGCAGCGGATTCAGGGATTAACCAGGGCTGACAGTTTGCTTTTTGCTGGAATTTTGGAGGTGGAGATATAAATTACTCCATTTCAGAAAGGTTATATTCAGAGATTAGGGGAACGGTTTTAGGTGTAGCACGTTTGAAGAAGGTCGGGGTCCGTCATGTAGTACCGAAAGCTGTACCAGTCTGTATTCGTATAGCATAACACCGTTCTATGGAACGGTAACTCAGAGGATGTCATTGGTTTGGAATATATATGGACACTGACGATAGAATGATCTGACGTGCCTACGGGGGTAAAACTTAAACCTCTTTCTGATTTACATAAATGATCTGCCTAAGAATATACTCTGATCATTTGTAAACATATATGACGATATATAGGCACAAGTCTAAAACTCTTGACGATCAGAGATTTGCAATTGACCTCTCGTCCGATCTAACACTAACTTTCCAGTGGGGAAAAATTTGGCTGGTTACATTCCATCACCGCCGATCAGACCCCGAACCCTTGAAAATGACTAAAGAAAATGTCCGAAAGCGTCTGGGACAATGAAAATTGAGAAAATTTTCTGTATTCCCTTACTCCTACAAAACGGAAATACGTAAGTATGCTGGAAAAAATAAATAAAAAATAATTAAATCTTTCTTGTCTGCCATATTTATTGAACGAGGTGTTTAAAAGAAAGGTTGTGTGTGTGTGTGTGTGTAAAAATATATAGAAAATAGGAAAAAACTCGTTAGTTAAATAGTCCAAAGTTCTTTAGTATTTTTGTTATTATTTTTAAAAATTAGTGCTCGATACAAAAGTAGAGCATAAATATAATTATTCATTTAAAAATGTCGCGTTGGAATCATATTTTTAAATAAATAATTATATATATATATATATATATATATATATATATATATATATATATATTCAAAGAAGTTTGGTTAAATAATGGAAACATTTTATATCTATTTATTTTAGTTTTAATCGTTTCGTTTCGAGTCCCCGAATTAATTTCTTGGTGAACACAGAAAACTGATTAAAAAAATAATACTAATTTTTTTTTCAAATCCTTTTTTTTTTCCAAAGTACTTTCAATCTCATCTCAGACAATATTCAGGGGGTTATATTGTCTATCGATGTGTATATCTAGTTCTGTAAATTAAAAATATTTTTTCACTCTTCATTTTACTGCGTTTTGAAAAGTTCCACGGTCAAATTCAAATTCAAGAGGTTTATTTTCAATGCGACACATCATTGATCTAAATCAAAAGATCATTGATGTCATTGCCACCATTGATGAGACTATGCTACAGCGAACATGGCAAGAGATCGAGTAACGTCTTGATGTACTTCGTGCCTATATAGAGCTGTATTAAATTAGTTTTAAAAATTCAATATCTACTCCTTGTAAAAGTTTCCATATATTTGTCTGTTCATTTGCTTTGGTAATAATTATTTTAAATTGTGAAGAGACTTTGGAACGCCATATATATATATATATATATATATATATATATATATATATATATATATATATATATATATATATAGAGAGAGAGAGAGAGAGAGAGAGAGAGAGAGTAGTGATACAATATGGTAATCCGTATGGAATTTCCAGGAGGATATAGATCCAGGGAGAGCAAAATTATTATTAATTAAAGAACATCAAGCACTTAAAATCTCATAGGTAATAATTTTATTTCATGAGAGCTCTAAAAAACACTCTATCTTCAGAGCTTACAAACAAACCACAAATGAAATGGAAAAATATTCTGGGTTAAAAACAAACGAAACACAATTTTACCAGCAACATACAATCCAGATTAATAAATCCTTCAAAATCTTAATTGGGACTGATCGCAAAAGAAATACTCCAAAAATAATACTACAAAAAAATAATTCAACAAAAACTTCATATCAATCTTTGGCATGATTCCTCCGACACAATCCAATGGTTCCAAAAAATCCCGAATAAGTCTACGGCCACTTTCATACAGTTTGATATAATCGACTTCTATCCTTCCAACACTGAAGAATTACTAATTAGCAGCATAAATTTCGCGAGAAACTACATTGGTGAACTAAATGTTATAATAGCACTGAGAAGATCAGTACTAGTGTAAAATAACTCAACTTGGATAAAAAGAAACAATGAAACTTCGATATTCCAATGTGGTCATTTGAATATGCCCAAGCAGTTGGTTGGCATATATATATTAGACACCCCCTGTAGAATTGTTAACGACAACCAAATTGGCCTTTATAGAGATGATGACCTAATGATTGTTCCAAATAGTAATAGTCTTTTAACCATAAAAATACACAGTTTTCTGGTTTTTAGGTTTCAAGATATATCTTCTAACGTAAAAATAGTCAACTTTCTTGATATAACTCTTAACCTTTCTAACAACACCTTCAAATGCTTCCTAAAAGAGGGTCAAACCCCCATCTACATTAATGTTCATTCTAACCACCAAAACAGTCAACACAAGAATAAACAGGTTATCCTCCAACAAAAAAGTTTTAGTGAAAGTAAATTTATATACAACCAAACATTAAGAAATAGTAAGGTTAAGCAAGACTAAGACTACCAAGATGAGCCTAAATACCTAAATTCAAAAAACTATAAAAATTCTAGAAACAGGAAAAGGAAAGTCATATGGTTCAACCCATTCTATTGGAAACTTTCCAATATTAATATAGGTTATTTCTTCTTAAAACTAATAAACATTTTGATGCGTGTCGTCTATGAAAAAATTTTAATAGAAAATCACTTAAAATTAATTACTATGTCATGTTGAAGATAAATGCAGGTCTAAAAACGTGGTATATGAAGCAACGATTTTCCCTGTAGAATTGAAGAAGATCTACATTGGAATATATGCGGGAAACGGGAAGCAGCGCTTATATAATCACAGACACACCTTATCTTCATTTCATGGACGTTTACAAAAGGGACATGAATGCGATTAATGTAGACATCGGGAGGTTTGAAGATGTCGCCAATGATCGTACACGCTAACCTTCGAAGTGAACTAATATCAAAATGCAGACGCAAACACCGTTTTAAAAAAAATAGAAAAGTACCCTTTCTCCTGAATTATATACATTCATATCCATACCTATATCGCCCTGATGTAGTATATGTTCACATGGAAATATTTATCGTAATCTGCCATTTATAGTTGTGATATGTATGTATATGCATGTGCATATTGTAATATGTATGGTTAATTGAATATGGATTTGCTTGTGGGAAAATGTGTATGTGCGTGAATATGCATATATATATATATATATATATATATATATATATATATATGTGTGTGTGTGTGTGTGTGTGTGTGCGTGCGGGTGTTTTGTGCTTGTATATGGGCATATTTTGGGTTTCTTGATACATATAGAAGGGTTTGTGAGAATATTATTTTTAGAGAGAAATACATGGATGTATGTGTATATATGTATGCATATATATGTATATGTGTGTATATGTGTATATGAACGGATGAAAACAGAGGATGACTGATCTGTAATTTGTACTTTAACTATATATATATATATATATATATATATATATATATATATATATAAAGAGGTATATATGGGAATAAGCGAATATATGATGCTAACTGAAATTATTGTTAGGCATGCATGTTATCGATTTTTTATTATTTTTATTAGGTTTTTATTATGTATTTCATTATATTTTTTTATATTTTATTATGCTGTTTACTTCTTTATATTAGTGATATGTCCATTATAACTAGCCTTGTTTCAGTGTAGATATTATGGGTGAAGGAAAAATATATATACATGTGTGCGTATATATGCATTTTTGACCAAGTTGGTTGCTACGCGGTTAAACAGGTCTCCTTTAAATTAATGTGGAATACGTCTTGAGCTAAACTCATAAACTTAATAAATATACACTAGGTGATTAAACCCGATCTAACTTTATCTTAGGTTAAAGTACATTCATATCCTTCTAAATCTTAATAAATACATAATAAGACATAAAATTTCAGGACTCTTGGCATTTAACTTATATAAACATGTTTCTCTGAATTTAATTAATAACCATTTAATTCAAATCTCTTAGGTTTTTAACTTAAATGTTTTGGTTGATTATACAGCAAGCTTATACTAATTTACATACAATTTTTTTGAAAAAATTTCGCTAATTTCGAAAAACTTGTTAAAAATGTTCTGAACCAGACACTTTTTTTAAAAATATTATTTACAGAACTGGTTGACTGAAATACAGGGAATTAATACCTATCTAACTTTTTCTGTTTAAAGTACATTCATATCCTGTTGAATATTAATGAATAAATCTAAGATACTCGAGATATAAATATGTTTCTCTAAATGTAAGTAATTTAAGATAAATTTCTTGGTTAATTATATAAAACGCTTATGAAAACTTTTTCGCTAATTTCGAAATCTTTAAACATGTTCTCTTTTAATATTATTTACAAATAATTTGTTAAATGAAATATGTCAAAATTGAAAATTTGGCCCGTTGACAGAAACAGACGGGATTGTTTCAGATTCACACATTATGACATAGTGAGGTTAGTATGTCAAAATAGGTCAACACTCTCAGTCTTTTCCTCGACTTTCTAAAAAAACATATCTCTTGTTTTTAACTTGGAATATTTGTCCATTTCATTTGTGATTTGTTTTAGTTTGGTTTGGATTGGTTTGTTTTGTTTTACGGCATATCAAGACCTCAATGGGTCATTTAATGCCGACAACTTTTTTTTTCCTGGTAATATTTGTTTTGTTTGCTGGTAATATTATTTTAAAAAATGTATTGCTGGTCATAGGCTTTTTACTACAAAAATTTATTTCTGGTAATAACCTTTTACAAAGTGTTTCTGGTATTAAAACCAATTTTTACACTTTCATAAGGCTTTTTACCTCAGTTTCAGGAGTTAACTATTTGCCTATAGCTGGGACCCTAACAGGTGCTACGGCCCCGGGTCAGGGTGGACCTGGGAACACCAGCAATTAAGAAGTTGTTCCACGCTCCTCAAAAACTCCTGATAAGAGGCCTTGCTGTTGAACGTAGTTTATCGTCTTACCCAGGACGCGGATGTAGTTTATCGTCATAGCCAGGACGGGATTTGTTTTAGGTTTTGAAGATTGAGAACTGCTGTTTTTTAGAGCTCTCATGAAATAAGTATTATTACATACGGGATTTTAAGTTTTTGATATTCTTTAATTAATAATAATAATAATAATTAATATATATATATATATATATATATATATATATATACTCACTGATAGCACAACTTTAACAGGGACTGGATTGAGATTGATCATCACATAATATAATTTTTGTTAAATATATCGAGTTATCGCAATAATGGGACAGTCCATATTTTATACGGGGATTATTGTTAAATATTAAATTTGAATTTTTTATTTAAAATACACATAAATATAAATACAAGGGAAAAAATAAGAATAAAAATGACGAATTTTGTATGTAAAATAAACATTAAAAAGAGAAAAACAGCCACACACATCCACACAAATTACTTCAAGTTACGAAGGTAGAATTAGAACCCAAATATAAATATTCATAGCTTAGTATTTATAAAAGAAATTGAAATAGAGAGTAAATCACCAATATCAAGTACATCTACTTTAAAAGAGCTATAACTTGTATATTATCAACACAAACACATAATGTGCGATATATATATATATATATATATATATATATATATATATATATATATATATATATATGTAAACGTTCTGAAAGCAAAGGAAGTATTTGTCGCAGATTACTTCCACAAGACAAAGAAGAATCACTGTAAGTCCAGACTCGAATATCGTGGGCAGAAAGAAATGCTGAAAACTCGATTCGCCGGTACTATTTCAAATCACAATATGTGTAACCAGTCAGAAAAATAACTCACTCTCTAACAAACGCCGAAACCAAAAATGCCCGAATTTTTCTCTGTCGAACTGAGAACACCAACTGCTTTTATCGGCAGAACCTATTTTTTTTCATTCGTCGACAGCTGGGATAGGATGTTCCGTAATTTACATATCAAAATACTTTTATAGCGACTCCTGCGACTGACTTGTTTTTTTCTTTAATTCAATTATTCCATTTTCTGCATGTTATGCGGAATACATGTCCTTCTGTTTGGTAAGTAATTTTCTTTTTCGCCACTTTTTCCGTTGTAGAATACACGCGACATGCTGTCGCTTGGTTTGACTAGGTAAGTCGCCGTTTTCTTCGCTATAATATAATACTCGTGTATTTGGGCTGCAACACCACTCTCAAATATTTTTTGCTAAATGTGATATTTACATTTTTTTATGTATGCGAACGAGATATTCTTTTTATTGGACTAAGTGAATGTAGGAATTTTCCAAATGGTTGTTCATTTTAATAGCTTTCGGCGAATCTTTTAGCCATTTAATGATTTTTGTTATGCTATTGTATATATATATATATATATATATATATATATATATATATATATATATACATATAATTACATGAATCATTCATACAAAAAAACAAATATAGAGGTTAATGATTTAAATGGCGAGAAGACATTTACACAAACAATTTCAATAAGTTACACTAACCCCGAACCTGTATATGAATGATATAATCCCTGTTTATAAATTCCACTTTCATAAGGTCATTTTAGTTTTTACAAGCTTTCGTCTGTTCCTACAGACATCCTCAGATATGGAAATAGATTTGTTCTTGTTTTGTACTTCTCGGTAATAAGAGGACAACGAAAATATAGATGTAATCCGAAAAAATGCTATGAGAAATGTGTTATTATTTTGAAACGTGCGGTCGCAATGCTGAGTTTGAATTTTAAATTTTAAGGTTTTGCGTTTTTGTACAAATATAGTAATAAAAGAATTCTTTTGTACTGGTAAGTTTTCCGTCAATGTGGCATGAATTATATTCTTCAATAATTACAGAAATGTCACACTTATTATCCGAAAGTTGTACGTTGGATCAGTTATTTTAATTTCAATTATAGGTGCAGTTCAACTTATAATTGTTGTAAAAACTAAAAAAGACCTTATTAAAGGGGAATTTATAAACAGGGATTATATCATTCATATACAGGTTCGGGGTTAGTGTAACTTATTGAAATTGTTTGTGAAGATGTATTCTCGCCATTTAAATCATTAACCTCTATATTTGTTTTTTGTATGAATGATTCATGTAATTATATATATATATATATATATATATATATGAGAAAACATAAAAAATTAATTACTTTAAGTAATATGTGGAAATAACCATTCTTCCCTGATGAAGGTCACAAGACTCGAAACACGTGCAGCAAAATATATGGTAAATAAAGAATAATATATATATATATATATATATATATATATATATATATATATATATATATATATTATACTTTATATATATATATATATATTATACTTTATATATATATATATATGAAGAAATATAGTCTTAAGGTGTGCTATATTTATGGGATAAAGTGCTCAATATCAGAGATAGAGCGTGTGTAAATATAAAAGTGAACATAGAAGTCAACACTTAGAGGCGACAGTCTGTTTCATGCTATATACAATCGTCAGGCCACGTGTGCTGTTATTTTTTGAATGATATATGGTGTTTTGGTATTATGTTAAACAATAAAAATATCACCACACGTGGCCTGACGATTGCATATAGCATGAAACAGACTGTCGCCTCTAAGTGTTGACTTCTATATTGACTTTTATATATATATATATATATATATATATATATAATCCACATACACATTATATCAAAAAACACTTTTCTCTCGTTGGAACAACTATAATCTCTCCCTTATATATATATATATATATATATATATATATATATATATATATAATTTAACATAATACCAAAAACACCATGTATCATTCACTTGAAAGAAGAACGACAAATTCTAACAGTTCTTATTATGTAAAAAATAAACCACCTTAAATAAAATATTTTTAATTATAGGTAGCGGTTGACAGTCATTGGGGAAGATGAGAACAAAGCATAAACTTCGGACAGTTAAGAAGATAAAGATGATCGTGATGTACAACATTAAACAAACAAACCTTATCGATTGAATTCAACAAAACCTGTTAGGATGAATTGCGTTACCTAAATAAACCTTATATAACATCTTTACTAAAGACTCTCGAAAGGTTCAGGCCGCCTAACGAAAATTGCACTTTTTAAAAAAGAAAACAGAGATGTTTACTCAAACATGTCTAGCCACTGTATATAATGTATAGAGTAATAAGAATCATATATATATATATATATATATATATATATATATATATATACATATATATATATATATATATATATATATATATATATATATATATATATATATATATGTAGGAGAAGAGAAGAATACTGGTAATATATAGACTATATGAAGTGCATTATGATGCGTTCATCAATCATTCATGTGATGTACTCATAACGGTTTGAATTTCCTTTGCCAAACGAATAATCAAGCAGAGATAAACCTGTTATTGTCAGAGAAGGATGCTTGAACCAGAAACCGCCAAGAAAGATCTGGTCAAAAACAAAACTAATGATCAGTGACAAGTGCTTCATTTTCCGCGCAAGAACGAGGAAGAAGACGATCAACATGAACGGCGGAGATGTTGGAGGTGGGGAACGGGAAGGTTGGTTGCATTGTGAAAAGAAGAACAAGGTTCTTCTCGGATTGACCCTGGTCAGATTTGAAAATGGTCTTTTGCACAGACGGGAGAAATAGGGAGTCTTTGAGTCGACAGTAAGATTGAGGCCCTGTGATAGATCGCCGGCGCAGTGGCAGTTTGCTGACACCTTTCCCAGGACACAGGAGATGTCTCGACGCTCCATTACCCGGTGTGAGGAGACCAAGATCATTGGTGTCAGCAGAAATATCTCTTAGAAACGGGCGAATAAAGGTCCTTAAATTGTTCCCCCTTCAAGACCCTCCGGAAACGAAGAGGAAGAGAGTCATAAGAAGCGAAAGAGTAATATAGTTTTGTGAACTAGTTTTCGTGAAGGGGAGTTTCACTGCAACTGAATTTTATATCGTCTGTTATCCAGTATGCTGTGTGCTAAGAGAAACACATAATAACCAGTTTATCTGTTCTGGCTCTTTAATGTGTAAATATATGGGGAGAAAGGTGGTTATGAGTTGTGAGTGTTTGGAACTCGGTAGCATGACTATAAAAAGCATTTTGAGAGAATTTAAGCTCCTAGAAAATAAATATGGAATGAGATTTCTTTAGACAATGGTTAAAACGGTCATCAGATATAATCACATTTGTCCAGAGTTGATAGCCAGGCTGATTTTTACAAAAGAAAAATGTTGCAATTCATACAATGCTACAGTGACAAGTAATATGTTCGTCTTCCTGGGTATGACGATAAACTACATCCAGCAGCAAAGCATCTGATTGGGAGGTTTTGTGGAGCATGGAAGCGCCTCTTAATCGCTATTGTTCCTAGTCTACCCTGACCCGGGTTAGTAGCACTTGTTAGGGTCCCAAGTATGGGCAAATAGTTAAATCCAAAATGGGGTCAAAACACTATGACAGTATAAAAAAAATTATAGTAAAAATACCAGAAATAAATTTTCATAGTAAAAATTACCAGCAATACATTTTTGAAAAAGAAAAAATTGCCAGCAGTAAAATATATATTTTTTAACAAAAATTAGCAACAAAACATTTTTGTTTAAAATAAAAAATAGCAGGAATACATTTTTGTAAAAAAAAAATAATTAGCGGCAATACATTTTTTTAAAAATTAGCAGCAATAAGTTTTGGAAAAATAGTCAGCAGGAATATATTTTTGTCAAAGAAATTACTAATAGTCCCAAGAAGATTAAATTTCGGTATTAAATGACCCATAAGGAGTTGATATGCCGTTAATCAAACAAACAAACAATATATTTTTAAATGCACCATTTTTAATGATTTCACCCCAAGCAGGACGATGAAAGCCTTTATGAACCAAAGGGTTGCAGAAAATGTAATTGAGACAACGATTACCTGTTGGTCTTAGTACCGCGTTTAGATTCGTGACGTCAAGGTGCCAAAGAGAGATCATCAGAATTATTTTCACGAAGATATTTACAGAAAAAGCACAAAAACCGATAAGATTTCAGATTCTTCTTTGGATTTTGTCAAGAATCTCTAGATATATAATAGACGCACCAGACATGATTTGGCTACAAAATATTAACGTTAAACTTATAAATGCGCAAGATGGATTCTAGGGAGAAAGAATATCTAGTATGACATTGTGAACCGACTTTTCAAGCAGAAGACTTAACAATTGATTCAATAGAATCTTTCCATTTCCTGTCAATGGAAAACATTAGCCCAAGAAGTTGAAGTGAGTCATTCTCGTGGTTTATGGCTAATCATTCCACTTCATATCAGTGGAAAACTTGAGGACATGTTTGCTATTATTCAAGTGAACGTTTAATACAACATAAACGTAAGACTGAACTAGGTAATATATGAATGGTGGAGGGGAGCTTGTATGTGGTTAACCTTCTGCACGCGAACAATTACAATTGATCAAAAGCTACACCAGTTCCTTTTTATGACTTTAAACGTTATATTTAATGGATACTCGAATTTGAGTCGACGCTCCGTTTATGTATTAAAATATTTTTTCGCCTACCGGCCTGAATATTCTAAAAATCTTATTAAGGAAAAATATGAACTCTCCAACTTGCTTCTAACCTGCGCCCCACCCCTGGATATAGGGAACAGTAGTAAGATTTGATGTATTCTGATCCGACTGAGCTACTGAGAAGTTAGTTGATAAGGAAATGTTGAAATTTCAAGCGAAATTCCTCTTGTTATAGACTTCTCAAAATTTTTCATATCTATACAATTTCGTATCCAATTTTTCGTATCTACACAGTCTACGATGACATCATGTCTAACGGTTGTTGGGAACGAGGCCGTACCAAAAAGAATGCTAATTTTTTTAATATGCGCGCAGTAAACATATTAGGTTGGTGCAAAAATAATGACGTAATAATGTCGTTTTCTGACGTTAAAAAATACGTCAAAAAACGACATTATTATATCATTATTTTTGCACCAACCTAATATCATAGGCACTTCGAGATGTGGGTTGATTATTTTGCATAATAATAGCTTCTAGAGTGTTGTGTCTTTTTGCATTGGGTGATGTAGACTATTTTGGTATTTTTCACTAATATTTCTCTTATGTTGATAATTTTGTTTTGATCGTTAAAGATGCGCACGGATTGCACTGAGTTTCGACAGGAGACAGGTCATTTTGCAAGAGAATGCGCTGAATATGTGCCCGATGTAACAATTAAACGCTGCATTTCAATTGTTGATGTTGGTAATGCAATATCTCAGAGGGCATGAAATAAAATATTAACAAGGGACAGTTTATCCGCAATTTTTCGAACATATTATTCAACGCCTGATTCAAAAATTGGAAAAAAAACTGTTGTCGAGTAAATAAGACACCCATCTGGTAAGACAAAATGAACTAGACAAAACGCCTTAAATAAAGAACTCAAAGTGAGTCAAGCGAAGTCTGTTGGAGTCAGTCGAGGAGAATTTCTAATGACGTCACGGCGAGTAGCCTAAGCGAGACATTATATTTTAATCGCTAGGAGTGAGTTATAACAGTGGCGACGAAGAATCGAAAGTCGTACGGAGTAGAAAAAAGTACGTTTTGCTTCAGCGTACAGGATAACAATGACGACGAGAAATTAGAACCACGTTGGTTTATTTTTTTCTCTTTGGTGTGTGTAAAAAAAAGAAGAAAAAAAGAGGAAGAGAAAAAATATATTATTTAAATATAGAAGAATTATAAGTGGTAAAAATTACAACAGCAACAACAGCAACATTAGCAGTTGTTGGAACTCCAGAAACACCAACAAAATTTAATTTAAATAATAGGGAAGAAAACAAAAAAAAAATCTCCAAGTTCTTTCACTCCCGATGCGGTGGCAAATGCCATAGCTGAATTCACATAAAATTCAGATGATGGAATTATCTTTTCTGCTTATTTTAGAAGATACAAGCAAATGTTCAGAGAAGAATGCTGCGACTGGGAAGACAAGGAAAAAAAACAAGACTTTTCTTGAGAAAGTTAGCACTAGTAGAACATGAAAAAATATATGGAAATTGCTGTGAAACAGTAAATATTCTGGCTAAAATTTTTAGCGAGACATGTTCATTATTCGATACTCGTTGGAAGTGTATGAATCTGACGAAAAAAGACGAAGATTCTGTCACATGGAATCACATGGAATCGTTAACAAGGAGTGTGAAAGATTCAAATTAAACGATCTGACTCTGGAGATGTTTAAAGGGTTAATTTTTGTTCAAAGGTTAACGGTAAAAAAGACGCAGAAATACGTGCTAGAATTCTAACGAAACTTGAACAGAATAAAAAGTAACACTACAAGAAATATCAGACGAATGCCAGAGAACCTAAATCTGAGACGCGATACCGAAGAAATTGAAAAAAAAAAAAAAAAAAGAACGGGCATACATACAAGATAAAGAAAACGTGAAAAAAGTAATATGAATCCATGTTTCAGATGAAGAAAGTTACATCTCGGTGACGACTGTCCCGTTAAGAATTCAAAGTGTTAGAAATGTGCAAAAATAAGACATAAAAATCACACTGTAAAATTAAATCAAGGGGACATTCTCACAGAAAACATTTCGTACACAGCGTTGCTACAGAAAAATCATTACAGAAAACCAAGAGAAATCTGTTTATGCTGAAAAAATAAGTTTTGTCATTCTGATCTTTTAGTTGGTAATAAACATCAGAACTTATATGAATCCTTTCTCATTTTTTTGGTACAGGTTAATAGGAGTAGATAGGCTCGACTATCGTCTGGTCAATATTCCTTTCATGTCTATTGAACAGCAGTAGACGCTCATCTCTTGTTTCCTGTTCAGGGTATGGTTTATCGGTTCACTTTCTTTTCCTTACAAGTGCCACAGTGATTTAACTGCCTTAATTCTTTGGTGATCAAACTAAATAATGGTTGTCACTTTCCATTATGAGGATACCGGATTGGCAGTTTCCTGGCTGCTGCTTCCGACTGGTCCTTAGGAGCCCGAACACTTTGGTAGCACTGAGAAAATCTACTCTAATCAACAGCCGCATAATATCGGGGTGTCTGTAGTACAATAACGCGCATGGGTAGGTGTCCCTGCATGCATTTCAGGTGAGCGAACCTGAGGCCACATTATGCTTTGTTCTCAGCATTACCCTGGCTGGTTTGTATTGACATAGACGATAGATGTTGGCAATTATAGTGGTCTTTTTTCTCTCTCCTCAAAATGAATATAATGGAAAACAACAAAAAGAAACGAAATTAAACCAGTGAACAAAAAACTGCCAACCCTTCTCAACCTTGTTTTATCCAACATACTGCAGCGTAGAATGTTTTCTCTTGGAACGGTCACCTGATACCTTTGTCCATTGTGAAACCAACTTAGATTCTTCCATTGCTAATAACGAATTCTTGATTCCAGGCTATCATCCCCCCTGCCGAAAAGATTCTAGGATTCACATGCATTGCCTTGGTGTCTACATCCGGGATAATCTTCCAATGGACAAGGAATTGGATCTCGAGGCCGCTGACTATTCTTTCATGTGCATCCGTCTTTCGTTACTAAACTCTGTTAGCTAATCTCTTTTTCCTTTATCGTTCACCCCTTTTTCCAGGACGGCAGTGTATTTGACATAATAGCTGACATTGTAGAAATGGCGTTTTCTTTCCATCCATCTGCGAACATCTTTGTCTTCGGTGACTTTAATGCTCACCACGAGACTTTGCTGAAACATTCTAAAAATACTGATGTTGTCAGTATTCAGACATTAAACTTTTCCAATCCTTTATACAAATCATAGACTTCCCTACTCATTTCCCTAGCAAAACCGAGCAACAGGCATCTGTACTTGATGTATTTATCACCCCTTCTCCTGGCTCTTGCCGAGCTTCGCAACACTACCGTCTTGGTAATTCGGACAACTCTGATGTAACCATTGATATTTCGTTCCAATCATCCATTAAACAAGGACGCTCTATCCATAAGACCTCTTTCCGTTAACAGCATGCGGATTGGGACTCATTCCATGATTTTCTTCATGACGCCCCTTGGATTGACATCTTTAACCTCCCAATTGAAAATTGTGCCACTGAGGTTTCTTTCTGCGTCAAAACCGGCATGGACGCTTTCATCTGCTATCGGAAATACTAGGTGAAACCTCAATCCTCTCCATGGTTCACAGCAGCATTCTCGGCCGCTATAGCACGCAGGGGTCACTATTTTCTGCTATACCAGCATCTTAGCACTCGTCACAATAGGTGCTTACTCGTTACTGCTCGTAATAAATGCAAGCAAGTCCTCAAAAAAGCTAATTCCATGTTTGCTGAGAGAATGAGGCACGCGTGGACTTCAGCAACTCTGGTTCTAGTTATTACTGGCGGCTCTCTAATAGGGTATTAAAGAAGTGCACGATCTCTATTCCGCATCTCTTCAATCGATTTGAGGTGTTATCATCCTCTGCTGATAAAGCTGGATGTTTTGCCAGTAAATTCTCCTCAAACTCTATTGTTGACTCATCTGGAGTATCCCTGCCTAACTTCCCACTTAGGGCTGAATATCTGTTGAATTATATGCATATAACCCCTTCCATGGTTTCTGCTATTATCTCTCACCTAGATCCCCACAAAGCATGTGGACCTGATAATATTTCTGTAATAGTTATAAAGCAGTGTGCTCCTAAACTGGATCCTGTTCTCTCTAAACTGTTTGATAAATGCGTCACTCATTCTGCTTTCCTGTCTGCTGGAATTTTTTTTTGTTTTAAGAACTCTGGTGAACCGTCCGACCCTTCCAACTATCGACCTATTAGCCTTCTTCCTCTTTTGGGGAAATTCATAGAGGCCCTTATCAATGTGGGATTGGTTGAGCACCTGTTATCGCAGGGCCTCTTCTTAGACAAGCAATATGGTTTTCGTTTCTTCATGTCAACTGCTGGTGTACTGGCGATAATTACAGAAAGAGTCTATCATGCTCTAGATAAAAATGGTGAAACCTGGACTGTAACTTTGGACATCTCGAAAGCCTTTGACAGAGATTAGCATACCGGTCTTCTTCATAATCTGAAAAATTATGGTGTCTCCAGGCACATTTTTGAGCTGATCCAATCTTTCGAATCAAATCGCGAAATGAAAGTTATCCTGAACAGCTACTAATCAACATTGTTTCGTACTAATGCCGATGTCCTCCAGGGCTCCATCCTTGATCCTTCTCTGTTTTTAATTTTTATTTTGGCATGTGCGCTAACGACACATCCATTTACTTCCGCCTCAGTAGTAAGGGTTATCAGTCTGACAAAATCAAAATAGCAAAATGTCCAAATCGACCTCCAGTCCGACGTTAACTGGGGCCTAAAATGGTCTGTTAATTTTAACGCCTCCAAAACTAAACTTGTCTCCATCTGAGAGACTCCTTTCTGCCTTCCATCAGCATGGCTGATGCTAAACCCCAGGAAAGGGAGTCGCTGCGCCTTCTCGGTAAAGATTATATTGAATCCATAGGTCAGCTGCAATGAAAGCCAGTTCAATGTGTCGTGCGAGACAATATTTCTCTCCAGAATCGTTGATAAGATACAAACAAGAATCAGCAATATTATTGGTCCTAATCTGGCTGCTCGGCTTCATTCACTTTCCTACCACCGCCAGGTTGCCTCTCTGTGTCTTTTCTATAAATACGTTCATGGTAATTGCTCGGATGAGCTCTTCGCTATGGTACATAGACTTTATGAATTCGAACACATCATTAGACATATGTTGAGATCTCATCAATTGACAGTTGAGCTAGCTAGAAGTAACCGTAAATTATATGCAAACAGTTTCTTTTCTCGCATTCTCGCTTGTGGAACTCCCTTTCAGCTACATGTTTTCCATCTGAAAAAAAAAATTAATGCAATGTCAATCTCTATATATTGTCCTCCTGATTGATCTGTTTTTCTCTTCCTGCTCATCATTATTGTTTCTATTCCTAATTCCTCCACACCCGGTAACCCCTTGTGTTTTAGCGGCTTTACTGCTTTGCATGGAGTGATAGCGATTTTAAAAAATGTGGAAATTAATAATGTGGCTGTAAAAATGCAACTAGACACAGGTAGGGGATATCACAATAATCAAGGAAGCCGCATGGAAAGCAAACAGAAAACCTACATTAAAAAGAACTTCGAAAATCGCACGTGGCGTGTTCGGTAAGAAATTAATTTTTATTGGTGAAATAATTTGTAACGTTTCATTTCGTAACAAGTATGTGAAAGCTAAGGCTTGCGTATAAAAAAATACGACAAACTTATTCGGTACTGACTGGATGGAATTATTTGAGTTGTGGGATTTATCGATAAATATTTATTGCAAAAATGTAAGTGGACAAAAAAAAAAAAACTCCCCCCCTCAAAAAAAACCTGTGAAAATTTAAAGGAAGAATTGAAAAAAAAAATTCCGGGTGTTCTGTTAGATGAGTTGCGTTGATGTTCCAAAGTCAAGACGAAATTTCAAGTGAAACCTAGCATATTACAAAAGCGGATATTAAATGAATTTCATATGGACATCTGGGAATTTCAATGATGAAATTTCTTATGAAGAGTTCTGTATACTGGACCAAAATAGATCAAGACATTGTAAAAATTGTAAAAGCCTGCAGCAGTTGTGTCACGGCAAAATCACCTTGCACAAAATTACAATCCTGACAAACGACAGATACTTCGGGGTGAGGACTGCACATTATTCTCAGATCCAATAAACTGATCACATTACCTTGTGGTAGTGGATAGCTCTACTAAATGGCCTGAAATTTATAAGCGCAAAAAAAAAAAAAAAACAATTTCTACGGTTACAATGATTTTTTTACACGCACTGTTTGCAAGATATGGCATTCCGGAGTCTCGGATAAAGATGCACAATTTACTGCTTACGAATTGAACATATTAATATCCCGCTGTATCCCTCAGAGTCAAACGGGCAAGCTGAACGGTTTGTGACTAGTTTTAAGAGAGCTTTTTAAAAAGCGAGTAATGAAAAAGTGAGCGAAGAAGCACTACAAAAATTCTTGAAAGTAAACCGGATAACGCCGAATCCCAATACACCGGCAGGCATATCACCGGCAGAATTGATGTTCACAAGAAAAATTAAATTGGTGTTTGACAAGTTGTTACAGGGTCAAAAATGAATAAGAACGGATAACAAAAAGGATACAAATTTTTAAAAAAGGTTTAAAAAGGTGTTTTTCAGAGTATACAAAAATGGAAAAGAAATGTGGAATGACGGAAAAATTATATATATGGTAAAAAAAAAAAAAAATAGGAACACAAAAGGCATTGGAATCGCTTAACGAAAAGATTAACTGAAGAAAGACCTGCAAGGAAGGAAGAACCTATGCAAGTACTGAATAATACTTTTGACGTACCAACACGCCAAAAAGTTGTTGAACGTACAATTATGATTACCAGAAAAAGGAGAAAAAAAAATCTAGATGTTCGCCTAAAAGTAAAGAAATGTAAAGTTCGGTAGTTCAAATTTCAAACTCTCCAGCAAGAGGAGGAGGAATACTAAGAAATAAAATAAAATATTTATTAGTAAAAAAAAAAAAAAAAATATATATATATAATTGTTATTGTCACAACGTTTCAACCGTCCGTCCTGGTGAGTTCTTGCTGCAAAAGCCTGCGCTGGTGGAACTAAAGAGTGCTGTTCATCTGAACATTTGCCCTGGAAATAGCGATAGAGTAACGATAATTTTGTATGATTGCTTTTGTGGGAAAAGTGGCTTAAATGCGGAAAAGAAGTCATTCGCGAATAAAAATAGTCCTGGGCATAACGGTAAACTACATCTGGAGGCAAAGCCTCTGATCAAGGGACTAGAAGTTTTGAGGAACGTAGCACAATATCTTAAGGTCTACTCTGACCCGCGGCTGTAGCCCTTGTTAGGGTTTCAGATATGGGAAAATAGTGAAGTCCCAAACAAAAGCAAAACAATATGAAAGTATTAAAAAATATTTTTATAGTAAAAATACCAGCAATAGATTTTTATATAAATAAATTACCAGCAATATATATTTATAGCAAAATTACCAACAATGACTATTTATAGTAAAATTAAATAAACAGTATCTATTTATAGTAAAATTACCAACGATGCCTATTTATAATAAAGTCACCAACAATAATTATTTATAGCAGAATGACTAACAAAATATTTTATAGTAGAATTACCACCAATACATTTTATAATAAAATGACCAATAATACATTTTATCTGTAGTTGAAGGTATACAACTGCGTTCAAAATATATTTAGTTAAAGACATAAAATTGTGTTTCAAATATTTAGATTTCGGCATTTAATAGAGGTGGATATGCCGCTAAACAAAATCAACAAACCAACCAACCGAACAAGACTGCGTAAAGTATTTTCAAATCTATCAAGGCTGGAAAGCGACAGTTGATCAGCTCCAGCACAGATATGTCAGTAAACTTTTGGTCCAATCAGATTCTTGTAACGATAAAACATGCCAGAAAGAATTACATAGTTTCTGGAGAACTAGAATGAGTTGAACATTTTTTCTAGCATCTTTAGCCATTGACAAGAAGTTATTTTAAAATATATTTGCAACTAAAATTAAGCTATATTTTAAAGTTTGTACTGTACACGGTGGAGCAATGGATAGCGAATCGGATTGAGGAATCGGAGAGCCGAGTTCGAATTCTAATCGAATCCATTACATTCACTTATGGGCTAATACTCTTGGGAAAGGTATGAATTCTCTTCTTCTCCCTCTAGCTACGGGTAAATATCAGGACAAATGAGAGGTTCTATAGCATTGGATGACAACTGGTCTGCCGCAGAAAAAATGGCAACCTACGTCGAGAAAAAAATCTGCCTCATCAGTCATGTATCGAAAGATCGCTTACGGTTTATATCACGCATGGTACATGACTAACAGACTGCAACTTACACAATCCTAGTAATATGACGAGGTTGATATGTATTTAATTTTGTTAAGTCTGGCATAAGGTTAAAGGCTACTGATGTTTCTAAGCTCCCATTCGTTTAAATCAGCGTTTCTCAACTGGGGTTCCCTGGAATGCTAAGGTTCCCCAAGAGTCCCATGAGAAAAGCTGAGATAAGCTAATTTATTTATGTTTATTTTTTATGTTTGAGTTTAGAATTTTTTGTGTGAATGAAAACTCCCTGATAAAAACTCCCTGATAAACGGGCAGTATGAATTTTATTTAGCATTACCGAAAAATTTAACAAAGAAGTATTCATTTTTCCTTAAACCAGCTATCCAAAAATATATACTATTATATTTACCATATGAACTAAGATGATACGGTATATAATTTTGTTTTTGCGCAGGAGTTCCTTGAGACATTTAATTTATTTTGAAGGTTACGCAAAGGTAAAAAGTTTGAGAAAGGCTGGTTTGAATTCTGATAAGTTTTGGTGTTTTTGTATTATGTAGCTCTATTAAAGTGACATTAAATCAGAAAGGAGGATTTAAAATTAATTTCTGAAGCAACTGACAAATGTCCCGGATAAGCTGGGCAAAATTTTACATATAGCTGTAAATCAAACGAGCAATGACACTTCGGGCTCCAACCGTGAAACATTCGCTTTTCACATAGTATTTCATTTTAACGTGTGCGTTAGACCTTCCTTCACTTTGTCCTGTCGTCATTAAACCGGTTTTATAGCCGACATCATGCGGAAGAAGAGGCCTTGGCCAAGGTAAGAAACGGTCGCAGTGGCCACGAGAAAACTTCAGAATGACATGGAAAGTAGACAACGTTTCATTTAATTATTGGAACTGTAATCATTGACAAGCGGACAGCTGCGCTACGAAAGTCGATTTAGGAAGGTAGGAGTCTGTGTCACTCTGTAGGCCTTCGTCAAGTGGATCTAAAACTCTGCCCCGACCCGGACCGCGCACCGACAACACACACGTGCCAAAATGGAACATACCCACGCATATAGATATACATGCATCATTCTAAGTTTTACTGCTTTTCTTTCTTCTTTACCTCATCGGTAACATAATAATTGCACTTTGAAAACGAAAGCTGGCGCAGATTTCACTCATCGGCAGTTTCCGGCTTCCAAATTAAGTGCATTAAATATATCTGTTGTGTACGAGCGTTCGTTTACATTATACATTGGGGACACTTTGAAAGAAATGTCTGAACCAGATGCGAACTATGCATTAGAGACAGTTTCAGAGAATTCCAGGACTAGGATCTTCTATCAAACTCCATAACTAATTCCAATCACCTGATGAATTGTTCACTGGAGGTCCTCACAAATTCTTCCATATTTTCTTAGTATGCGGTGAACGTTAATAATTTTGAACCGACATTCGATCCACCTTGAAATGCTTCTACTACTCAAAAATCTGTTTTCGACCTGAAGAATCTTCGCGGAAAATGCTGCCGAAGCATTTCAAGGTTCTCGGTAGAAAAATTTCTGAACTTTGGCGTAAAATTTGATATAGGTATGTTGCTCGAATTTTTAGCTATCGTAAAGAGTGCAGAGCCTTTCCTAATACATTGAAAAATCACGCATAATAATCCAACACGAAAAAATAGCACGAAGCCTATTGATTAGTTAAGCTGGTTAATAATGAGCTAATTTCTTTTGAACAGTACAATGACAGCCTGTATAATCCGGGAACTTTCCCATAACGTCTTGTATTAATATGAAGGATTGATGGATTCATTTTCTACGGCTTATCAACCATTTGCAGTTTCTTTAAAGCTAGAAAATATTTTTAGATTGTGAGTTTTTTTTAAGATAATAATGATTTAGTAATACAAGTCTTACTCATTAGCACACAACTGGAAGGAGGGGAGGCGGATTCATAGCTTTCTTTATGTAGTTTCAGTGGAAGTGTATATAACGAACTCAACTGGAATTTGAACTCGAGTCTCCGATTATCGATTCGGAACCATTATCCATTACGCCACCTGCACACCCTAGCTTACAGCAACTAGCATTTCCAAGTGGTCACCTATTTATTAGGTTGGTGCAAAAATAATGACGTAATAATGTCGTTTTTGACGTTAAAAATACGTCAAAAACGACATTATTACGTCATTATTTTTGCACCAACCTAATAGTTACGGGAACTCGTTTTTCGGCGTGATAAAAAATCTTTAGTATTTAAAATATATTTTCTGGCTTTAAATAACCTGAAAATGGTTGACAAGCCATAAAAAACGTATCAGTTAATCTCTACAGCAGGCGTTATAATAATAACTTGTATGGATGTGTTGGTGTGGATTAAAATGAGCACACCAGTATGTATGTGTTTATGTGTATGTTAGCGCCGCTCCAATCAAACACAGAAGTAGATTCCCCCCTCCCTTCACCAAACATAGTCAAACAAGTATAAATAGATCCCATTTCAAAAAAATAACTGTTTGTCTGATGATCGCAAAAGCGTGAAACGGAGGGTGACAAACTTGTATCCATAGAACTTATTAAGTTAGCTCTATCGCTGATATTGAGCGCTTTCCACTAAGTATCGCGCATAGAAAATATGACACACATACATACACACACACGCATATATATATATATATATATATATATATATATATATATATATATATATGGTATTACACAATAAAATGTAAATTTACCTCCTATCGGTAAAAACCTATTTCAACCGACGAAAACTTCTATCTTATTATATTTTTATTCTTAAATATATTTTATACTTTAATTTAACAATTTTTTTTATTAATTATAATTTAAAAAAAATATATAATCTTACTTAATTTTAATATAAATTATCTAAATATTACTTAATTTTAATACATTTTTAATTTATAAGTTCCCCATTCGTCCATGCTTTCAATATTGTTCCTACTATATATTTAAATGTCCTTGATATAATCCAAAGAATAATCTGCAATATTATTGGCCCTGACCTGGCATCGTGGCTTCCATCAGATCCTCACCGCCGTAAAGTAGCTTTCTTTTGTCTTTTCTATAAATATTTTTATGGTAATTGTTCTTATAAAATTTCGTCTATGGTACCTAGACTTTATGAATTTAAACAGTCTTAGATTATCATCAAGCTCTCATCATTTTACAGTTGAAATGGCTAGATGTAACAGTAAGTTCTATGATAACAGTTTCTTAATTCAAACTGCTCGTTTGTGGAAGACTTCCAGCTTCTTGTTTTACAGTTAACTTTGATCTGCAAGAATTTAAATGCAATGACAGTCGTTATCTTCTGTCTTCTTAATTTCTATTCTTTTATTGTTATCTAACCGTAATAATGATTTTCTCATAATCTCTCACACTCGCAATCCCTTGCGTCTTAGTGGCTTTATTTCCTTGTTTGGCGTGAAATGATTAAAAAGTAATAACGATTTATAGACAATAAAGAAAAGGAATCTATAAATTGCTATGTAATATTTTATCTTCTATCAGACAGGAAATGTGGGACCGTCTTCTCATAATTGAAGAAAAAGTTAGAAGCGACAGGAATGAGTTTCTACTGGCGAATGCTAAGAATATCATGAACAGAACATATGATGAATAAGGAAGTTTAAAGGAAATTTCTAGAGCACATGAGGAAAGAGGGCTTGGTGAATTTAACACTAATAGGAAATACTGAAAGTAACATAGGCAAAGGGCAATAATATTTAACCTAGATAACGAGTTTGCGTGAAGGGGTGACAGAAAAAGGATGACAAAAGATGTAACAAAACCCGAGAAGAGTTATGATCGCCCATGTCCTGAAAAAAACATGACATGTAGAAATAAAGATGATCTTATATGGATGTGATGAGATAGATAGATAGATAGATAGATAGATAGATAGATAGATAGATAGATAGATAGATAGATAATGAAGAGACTAACATAGATAGATAAATAAGAAGAAACTAAGATAGATAGATAGATAGATAGATAGATAGATAGATAGATAGATAGATAGATAAGGAAGAGACTAACATAGATAAGGAGAAACTAAGATAGATAGATAGATAGATAGATAGATAGATAGATAGATAGATAGATAATGAAGATAGTGAATGCATAATGAAGAGACAGATATAGATAGATATAGATAAATAGAATGATAGATAATGAAGAGACTAACATAGATAATGAAGAGACTGATAGGTAGGTAGATAATGAAGAGACTGGCATAGATAGATAGATAGATAGATAGATAGATAGATAGATACATAGATAGATAATGAAGCGGCTAAGATAGATAGATAAAGAGAGATAGATAGATAATGAAGAGACTGACATAGATAGATAGATAGATAGATAGATAATGAAGAGACTAACATAGATAGATAAATAAGAAGAGACTAAGATAGATAGATAGATAGATAGATAGATAGATAGATAGATAATGAAGAGACTAACATAGATAGATAAGGAGAAACTAAGATAGATAGATAGATAGATAGATAGATAGATAGATAGATAATGAAGATAGTGAATGCATAATGAAGAGACAGATATAGATAGATATAGATAATTAGAATGATAGATAATGAAGAGACTAACATAGATAGATAATGAAGAGACTGATAGATAGGTAGGTAGATAATGAAGAGACTGACATAGATAGATAGATAGATAGATAGATAATGAAGCGGCTAAGATAGATAGATAAAGAGAGATAGATAGATAGATAATGAAGAGACTGACATAGATAGATAGATAGATAGATAGATAATGAAGAGACTAACATAGATAGATAAATAAGAAGAGACTAAGATAGATAGATAGATAGATAGATAGATAATGAAGAGACTAACATAGATAGATAAGGAGAAACTAAGATAGATAGATAGATAGATAGATAGATAGATAGATAGATAGATAGATAATGAAGATAGTGAATGCATAATGAAGAGACAGATATAGATAGATATAGATAATTAGAATGATAGATAATGAAGAGACTAACATAGATAGATAATGAAGAGACTGATAGATAGGTAGGTAGATAATGAAGAGACTGACATAGATAGATAGATAGATAGATAGATAGATAGATAGATAGATAGATAATGAAGCGGCTAAGATAGATAGATAAAGAGAGATAGATAGATAGATAATGAAGAGACTGACATAGATAGATAGATAGATAGATAGATAGATAGATAGATAATGAAGAGACTTGAGATAGTGTATAGAGTGAGAAAGGGGAGAAAGTGGGGAGAACGAGAGGAGAAATAGGGAAGACGGGGAGAGAAAAAAAAGGAGAGGAAGTGAAGTATATTGGTAAAAGAAGAATAGACTGGCATGAAGATAAAATTACATGTACTGGCTTTGCACAATTAAGCCGACGGTAAAAATATCACTTTTTTCGGTTCTCAGTAGGTTCGGTTGAGTCAAATGAAAATTACAATTTTACAGAAGAACCATTTAATATGCCCTGTAGGTCAGTGTTGTGGAGGGGAACGAACAGACAACAAATACAAGACTGACATTTACAAACTTAATTCAATTAAACTCTTTTCGTTCGTACGTCCGCATCGAGTTCTGTTTTGGTCCCTGTTGAGCCGAGACAAGACGAGGTCATTTGTACGGCGATTGATTTAACAGACAGGCGTATTGCGTTGTTTTTACAACAAATATTTTTCGTCAGCGGCATTGAGTCTTGGAAGAATTTAATTAACGGAGAACTTGGTGGCGGATTTTGTTGTTTTAACAGCTTTGAAAGCTATGTCACTTATTTCCTTTTTATGTTAATGTAGGCATATATATATATATATATATATATATGGTCTTTTGAACAGGAGTAGTGGTTTATCCCTTGTCCAGTGCTTAGGAGTGGGTTTCCGCTTCCTTCTAAAGTCTAATTTTACTCTCTAATTCTGATATCAAATTTTATATATCTACTAAATAGTAGATAGATTCAGCTATCGTCCGGTTCAAACTCCTCTCCGGTCTTTTGATCTGGAGTAGAGTTTTAGACCTTGGTTTCTGTTTTAGGATTGGGTTTTCGGTTCCTTCTAAAATCACTTTCCATCATTATCACTCTCAGCGGCCACTTGCATCTTAATGGCATTATCGCCTTGCTTGGGGTAAATTGCTTTCACGAGTGGACAGGGTGATTTTCTAGAGTGTCCGTTTACGAAACTTTGGAGTTAGGATGTTGAAGCTAACATCAATAAGCCAAGTGACAAACTTTATACTTGCATTGAGTCTCTCTCTCTCTCTCTCTCTCTCTCTCTATATATATATATATATATATATATATATATATATATATATATATATAATGTTTCGTTAAAGACAACGGACAAGGTACTACAATTAAGCTTTTTATTTAATTTTTCTTGTGTTCGTACAAGTGTTTCCTTTTCTGGACACAAAGCGTGTAAAAATTACACCGATCACATTACTACATGCGTATCTGAACGACTTACGTTACACCTATCTGACCACAGCTCTATTAGAACTTATTTAAACACCCACCCAAACCAACCAGACTCTATCCGAAATATACTAGTAGAAAATACAAGCATAATAACCTCATCCATATGTAAAAAAGATTCAAAATAATGGAAGCCTTAATAAAAAATTAAAAAAAAACAACACTTAATAATATTAACTACGAACACGGCCACAATGTGCTAACTGTGTTCGGAAAATAAAATATCTCTATAACCTTAGTTCCATATACATAACCCATATATTTAGTTAATAAGTAAAGATAGAATAATTCTTGATAATGGCTAAAATTATAGCCGAAAGAGGTCGGAATTACAGAAGATTTGAACAGTTTTTACACACTTTGTGATCAGAAAAGAAAATACTTATACGAACACAAAAAATTTAATAAAATCGCAGTATCTTGTCAGTCGTCGTTAACCAAACGTGTACAAAAGAGGAATTGCTGCCTAAATCCGCGATATATAAATATATATATATATATATATATATTTCGACATTAGCACAATGTCATCATCATTTTCTTAAGACAAAACCGTTGTGTTTATCTGAAAGTTAAATTTTTAACTGTCATATGAAAAACGCTAAGGACCCACTTTGTACTGCTATTAGCTGGATGTGGGGGAGAAGAAGATAGATTTGTACCTTTCCCTAGGTTATTTGCACGTAAATGAATGTAACAAACTCGAATTTGAACCCACCTCTCCGATACCGCAATCAGAGTCACTATCCATTACTCACGAACAAGATATATTTTGCAAGTTTTTTTTTTTTATTTTCATTCAGGTTCTCTAGTGTCCTAACAATTTACCTTTATTGAAGGCTAAGAGGGTGAAGAAATTCTCTACATATTTATCCTTCAAAATGAAAAGATATTAGCTCCATTCATAAACTGAATAAGAAACGTACAAACTATTCCTTGGCCGCCATATTCAACGAAGCATACTTAAAAGTATCGTTTCTATCTAGATATTCAATACACATAAAAGAATACATAAAAAAACAAGTAAAAATAATCAACCCAAATAAATAAAATCAATAATAATAAACAAATTAACAAAGCAATCCTGCCAAAATTACCGTTAGAATAGACAACAACAACCAATCCAAAAACTACTATATAACGATAAAAAACATTAATACGTTACGCAAAAATCCAAAGCCAAATAGAGTAAATAAAATATGCAAAATAAAAAAATGAGTAAATAAATAAAAACAAATAAAAATTAATCCAAATAAATAAATAAACGAACAAATTAACAAATCGCTCCCGCTAAAATAACCGTTAGAACTAACAAAAATAAGCATAAATAAGCAAAAACAAGTAAAAATAGTAAATCCAAATAAATAAATAAATTAAAAACTACTCCCTCGCCAAAATAACAGAATAGACTACGGCAGCAATCTGGACATTGAACGAGTAAATAGCTTTAGTTATCTTCACAGACCAAGACTAACTATTAAATAAGCGACCTAAGCAAATTTTTTTTACTACGTTAATAAAACATCAAAAATCGAAAAGAATAAATAATACAAAATGAAAATGAAAAACAAATAAATTAACCCAAACAAATAGATAAATAAACAAACAAGCCACTCCCGCAAAAGTAACCGCCAAAATAGATTACCCACAATGCACCACTGACCCATATATATAAATAGCCAAGGAAAAATCTAACATTCGCGGCCTGACGATTGCGCATAGCATGAAACAGCCTGTCGCCTCTGAGTCTTGACTTCAATGTCTACTTTTATATTTATATTTACATACCCTCTATCTCTGATATTGAGCACTTTATCTCATAAATATAGCATACCTTAAAACTATATTTCTTCATATATATATATATATATATATATATATATATATATATATATAAGAGAAGAGAGGTGCTGCAAACATTTTTGCTTGTAATGTGGATTTAAAAAAAAATATTATGTTTTATTGTCCATAATTTTACTGTCTTCAGGTAAAAGGCGGAGATTTCCACATATTATTAAAAATATATATTTTCCTTGTGTTTTTCAATGTTAAATATTCTCGATATGAGACATTCTCTGTTTTTGCGTTAGTAATCCGAATGTCTTTCTTGAATTGGCAGTGAAAAGAGTTCTGCGCGAAGGGTCATAAAACAATTAAGGTTGGTCCAAGAGAAATGATGAATTACTTATCGGCATTTTATCTTTTAATGTTTTACTGACCCCTATGTGTTCTTAGATCTATTTCCATTTTCGTGTGTTTTTGTAAGCATGCGTGTATATCTGCGTGCCTATATTCCCCCTCCATACATATACTGTCTTACTACGAGGAATTAGTAAACTCATTTGTACACATACATACACATACGCACACACACACCGTCCCCCCCCACACACATATATATATATATATATATATATATATATATATATATATATATATATATAAGATTAATGGTCAGAGTTGAATCACACCAGGATAACAACATAAACGCTACTCTGTCTTTCCAACGGTAGGTCACAAATACCATAAATATCACATCTTCAAACTTTTAATCTCTGAAAACTTAACTACACTAGATATATCTCGACTTTCAGCCTTGTTTTTTTGGGGTTTTTTTTGTAAATGAAATTAACTGTAGTTGCACGCAACAGAGAATTTTACTTTAAAAGTAAAAATATCCAAAGAAACTAAGAACCAAAAAGAAATAAAAAGCAATCTACTAGCAACCAGATTTCACTACTTACTGAGATATGTCCTTATTGGCCTTGAGTAATGTTATTGTTAACTAAGATAGCAATACTTCATTAATAAGATGGGGAGACCAGGTTGCGTAACCAGCAATATATATACAATAGCATTGTGTCTCATAAAAAATAAGTAGATTTGCTGATAGACGCTTCATAGTATATACACACAGATCAAGTCTTTATTTTGTCTGATTTTGTGTATATCTTTCGAGTGTACTCATCGAGATACAGACGTAATAATATATACTGCTCGTTAAACAGAGTTATCTTTTTTTGTTTGCGATTCTTTTAAATCGGAATTTTATTTAACTCTTTCTGTCTCTCTTTTTTCTTCTTTTTTTTTTTTTGATATTTAATTCCACAAAATATTATTAGGTCCATAAAAAATATCTTATCCCTGCAAAGATTACTGTCCCATCGTATTTTAAGATGGCGACACTTGTGTAAAGGTTATTCGCAATTCGTAACAGTCTCATTTTGGTGCGCGATCCAAGCGAAAGGGAGATTACTCTTTATCGCAAAAAAAGATTCGCTTTCTCACTGATCTAGAACAATTTTTATTATATTTAAGACTTAGGTTCCCAAGCAAGGTGGGGGATGCCACTAGCAGGCAGTGGGTTACAGATACTGAAAGTGACAGAAAAGACTGAATATAGAGGAGGATTGAGAAAAGGACAAAATATGAACGGGGTACAAAAAAAAGAAAAAAAAAAGAAAATAGCGATTGATGTTCCATTTAGATTTTCGAAGATTGAAGTTATCAGGGAAGAAAGTAAACGGAAGGGAGTTCCACAGGTGGGTTGTGCGAGAAAAGAAACTGTTGGAAAAGAAAAGGTGTTGCATTTACCTATTTCAAGAGTAAACGGGTGGGACATAGATGCCTCTCTAGTAGCACGCTTAAATTCATACAGTCGGAGCAACAGGGAAACATCTGGTCAGAGCAGTTGCCATGACAATATTTGTAGAAAAGACAGAGGGAAGCCACGTAACGTCGGTGACAAAGTAACTGAAATTGAGATTTTAAATCAGGATCGATTACAAGAACCTCGAGATGAATGGCAGGAGCACCAGACCAGCTATGGCAACAGTATTAAATGCATGGACGAATGGTAGATTTGTAAATGTGCAAGATAGATTCTGAAGAGAGAAATTTTCTGGCATGATACAGTGACCTAAATTTCCTTGCAGTAGATGCAACTATTGATTCGATGTAGTCGTTCCACTTCCAAGTCAGTTGAAAACGTAAGGCTAAGAAGGCGTAGTGTGTTCCTCTCCGGGAGTCTAGCGTCAGCAATCCTGATGAAAGGCAGAGGTGTTTCTCTATGGTTGTTTAAACCCCGTAGAAATTATTTCGCCTATTTAATTTGATTTTTGTTTAACGATTCCTGGAACTCAGTTCTCACCGAAAATATGATAGATTATATTTATCTTTCAATCGGAATAAATAAGAAAAAAACGACTGACCATCTTTAAAAGTAATAAATGTAAACAAGTTTTCTCTGTTTTGATATATGAAAGAAGACTGCGTTTCGCTTAAAGATCTTTTTTTATTTATTTTGCATTGTGCAGTTTTTATTTGCTTATTCATTTTTATGACCACTAAACGATTCTTCGTGAAACGCCAATGTATTAAAGTGGCACTTCTGCTAGATGGGATAATATATGGATTTGGTGAAGTTAATAAAGAAAGTGCCTTCTTATTTTTGAGAATCGTTACTTATTAGTTCTTGAGAGAGCGGGGAGAGAAAGAGGACTAATTGGAGAGAAAGAGAACGAGAGAAAAAGAAAGCTGAAGTGAAAGAGAAAAAAATCAAATTAAAAAAAAGACTGCGAGTAAGAGAGAGAAAGAGAGAGATAATAGGAATGAAAGAAAAAGCAACAAGAGTGAGAGAGAGAATGAATGAAAAAGAAAGCGGTAGAAAGACTGAGATAGATTACAAGTTCATCTTTCGGAAATAATATTTGTAGATTAATCCTCAAAATGAAATAAGCTAAAGATTATGGAATAAGAAAAATAAAGAGAAAGAAAAAGAAAAGAGAAAGAAATTTAAATAAGAGAAATAGAGAAAAATACATCTGGAGGAAGGGAGGGAAAGAGAAGAGGAACAGATAGAGAGAGATTAAAATCCACCTTTTGGAACTTAACAATCTTTGTAGACTCATCCCGAATTCAAGATGACCGAAATATATTTTTTTTCTTCGTATCCTTACTAAAGGAAGAATCTTTCTTCATTTAATAAGGATACTAAGAATCTCGTTCGTATTTATGAGAGGACCGCATTAAGAATAAGTAGACAAAACTTGTCTAAATTATTTAATGAGACATGTCTTAATGAAAACACGCTGCCAAAGTATACGCAATATACATATATATATATATATATATACTAGCACCATGGCCCGGCGTTGATTAAAAAATCATATGACTCATACAGCAATCGCTATCACTTGACTTAAAATATTTTTGCCCTTCCTTGCCTTTAAAGGAGTGCCCTTTGCCGTGCTGATGTTGCTACATGCTTTACTTCTTGCCTATCTCACACTGCGAATTTTTTCTAAGCTCTATACTAAACACTAAATCTTTTACGAAAAAAGAACTAAACAAAATGAACACAAAACGATCAGCTTTAAAAAAAGACTCGTAACTGGAAAAACCGAATGAAAAAAGAATATTAACAACAAATACATTTTCTCACCCAACCCAATTCTGCGGAATCAAAATCAACGTTGAGTTTAAGCAAGCGAATGACCCAATTGGAGTAAAGTGTCATGCAGATTTAAATTTTTCCCACTTGTGACGAATGCAGCTATCGATTTTTTTGCATGCTAGCATGCTAGTTAACATTCGTGTCAGTCAGCTGTTGGCTCTCACGCTGGCCAATAGAATCTTCCTGACTATTCGTGACAGCCAGTTATTGACTCTCACTCTGGCCAGTACAAAATGGCCGCAAACTACATGAAAACTGCCGTAGAAGCATGACAAAAATCGATTATTTCCACTATCGATACGAGTTGGGAAATACAAAGTCGGTCTTGGCCTTCCCGCTAACTTGGAGCATGTGCATGTAAATTTTGTTGCAAATCCGTCAGAAATTGCGGCCATGCATTCGTTACACACACACATCCTGCCTTTTATATATATATATATATATATATATATATATATATATATATATATATATATGGAGAGAGATAGATAGATAGATAGATAGATAGATAGATAGATAATATCAAATCTGTAAGTGAAAAGGGATTATATATATATATATATATATATATATATATATATAATAAATTTCAGTCACGTGTGAAATGAAATCGAATTTTCAGACTCCATCTATTATTGCAACTCAATATTTTAAACAACTGAGTTACATGTGCATTCTTGGGGTACAGTGTTGGTAGTGTTTAATTTTCTGGTCGTAAGTTCACTTGTATAAAAGAAATCAATCTCTCTGACCATTTCTTGTGGCGTAATTTCAGTCTTTATTTGGTTCTCTCTTCTTACAGTCGTTTGAGTGATTACAGACGGGTTAGTAAATATTTATTACTGCAGTTTGACGAGTTAGTTTATAAATTCTACTGTCCATACATCAGTAATAAAATAAGATTCACAGAATATGTTTTAGTTTATATTTTGGGTATTATATCTGTGAACGATTCTTATATATAGGCGAATGATAATTTACAATCCTCACAGCTGGACAGTTTGCAATTCATATTATAGGTTTAGTTTTCTTGAATAATAACATTTTCATGCACCAAGATTCCTAAAGCTACATTTCTGGCACGCACACACACAAAACCGAATATTGATAGCTAATATCGTCGAGATAAATTCCTCAAACTTGAACGCATGGTAAGTTTATCTAACAGTTTAAAGAAATAAAAAAAGAGAAAAAGACATAAATTATTTACTGTTACTTTCAAACGACAAAAAGTCGTTTGTAT
>OZ010580.1:35536880-35559380 GCA_963932145.1 Acanthosepion lycidas
CTTGAGGACCCATCAGCTTCTTCTCGCCGTCGTCCTGATCAACTAGGCATCACCAGAACATCACTTCAGATTCTGAAACTGAATTTAAAAATGTTTCAATACAAGATTCAAATGGTTCAAACTTTGCTACCTGAAGATATTCATGCGTTTGTAAAAGTTATTTTTGTTTTATATAATTCAGTCTTTCAGCGTCCACCGTGTATCAACGTTATTTTTTAGAGGGTACACATGTTCTTCTTGATATCTATTATATGTTAAACAGTGAAATTAATATCATCTGATATAGAAATCCTTACTAACGAAACATGTACCTCCCGGTATGAATTCAATCTGTACTCTTTTCTTCCATCGATTTTTCGTTAGTGAGTACTCGATTTTTAGGCCGGTTGACGTTAATTTCTCTAATATGAAATAATGTCAGATTTAAAAAATTCATTAATATAAATATATAGGCTTGAACCATATTTATTGTACTTTTTCTTCTAAAATGAACTTAGGACAATTTCTGATGGAATTTTCTTCTGGATTGTTCGTAATTTGATAAAGTCGATCATTAAAATTAATCGATAAAAAACATCATGTAGTCTTTAATTTGCCTTTAAGAACATTTGTTGTCTAAATACACAGAATATATATATATATATATATATATATATATATATATATATATATATATATATATATATATATATATATATAATTGTAATTTGCGCATCAATTCCTCTTTTATGCAAGTTATACCAGTTTCATTAAAAAACAAATGACAAGGTAGTGCCGTTAAGTTTTTTTTATTAATTTTTCTTATGTTCTTATAATTTTCTACTTTCTGGGCGTAAGTTATTTAAGAATTGTCCATATGTTGTGCATGTCCGATCGCTTTTGGCTATACTTTTAGCTATTATCTAAAGTCACCTAGGGATTTAAAAAAATCCACCAACTTTAACATTTGTTTATTATTTAAAATTAGTTTTATACAAAATGAAAATTCAAACATTGGAATTTTATTCTCCGTTAATTATGAAAACGTATCCTCCATTTTTGACTTCAGACGGACGCGATCTTTCGATAGCGTTCTCCATTGTTTAATTTCCTCAGAGACATTATCCATGTGTGACTGAATTGCCAGTTGGTTATTGCTGTATACATACTTGTTTAAGTATCCCCAAATTAATTAATTAATTAGATCAGAAGAAATTAGTGGCTATAAAATTTCGGAATTTCTAGTAATTATCCAATGATCAAAAGTTTGGTTAAATCCAAAATAAAATTATACAGCGTTGGCATTTTACTTAGTTGCGAATTTTTCCATGGATAATTTCCCGATTATAATCTAAGTTTAGACAAAAAAAATATTAAAAACTGACGTATAATGACATTTTTAAATACCTAACTGACTTTTGGAACATCCTGTATGATAGATAAATATATCACATGATAAGACTTAAGAAAAAATGTGTCTAAATGCCTACTAATATTTTTTTATTTCTAACCAAAATGCAGCAGCAGAACATGCAAATCACATAAACCTCAATAACTCAAATTTGCTTTGAAAGATTTTTTGTCAAATTTTAAACGATTAGTTTAGGTGTCAAAATAAAACTTGAGTTAAATTTTCCAGGTAGCGTTAACATATTTTATTAAAGTTATTGGAATTATTATAAAAACTGCAGTCTGAAATTATTATGCAAAACCAGAAAATCAATTTTTACTTCAATAACAAGGTAATAAAATCTTCAACAATTGAGGACTACCTATAATAGAGTAAATGATAAACATATATGATAAGTCTTTGAAGCATTTGCATCTTAATATCGTGATCCAGCAAGGCCAAATGGATAAAAGTGTTGGTTGAGTAATCTAAAAAGCGACTTGACCCAAAGAGTTGTGAGTTCAATACCTGGCCACAACAGAGAGAACAAAAGCTAAGAGTTGAGTTACTAAAAGGAATTATCTGATACTGAGATATCCCCCCACCAAAAAAAAAATGGTATGACACATGGAATCTACCCCATGGACTAAATAAAGGTTTTGGTTCGAAATTTCAACGTAAATCACCTGAAGAAGGCCGGAGCGTACAACGAGCGAAACGTCGTGAATATGGCAATAAAGATGAGGACAACAGTGCGATCGTTGTAAATAGTATAAATAACTTCAAATGGACTTGTATGCTTGGAGGATCTAGTAAAGATAAAACTCTCTACGGTAGTAATGTGCTTTGCGACCTGTTTATTAAGCACTACCCAGAGGCAAAGCTTAACTTGTCTACAGATTGGTGTTTATTCACTGAATGAATTCTTTCGAAATTAGAAAATGTGTTCGACTTTTATTTGCTTCATGTATATAAAAGTTTTTATGACTTAGGGGTTTGTTTCTCTTCACCATCAGTTTCATGATTTCGTTCTTTAAAAACTGATCGCGCGGTGAAAAACAAATTGCAGATCAAGATGTTTGCGATAAAGAAACTCGTGGAGGCATGAAAGTGATGACTTCCAATATTCATATTTTTCCAGCCAGCCAATGACTGCATTTTGATAAGTAAAACATTTACCTGAGCGCAGATAATTAATTATTCATTGATTCGTTTCATTTCTTCACCGGAGACCATCAACGAAATGAATGAACCCAAATATACAATTACGTCTTCGGTAGTTCAATGTTAGGAGACGTCAAGACAAACAATTTTCAGAAAATGAAGCTGAATTAGTAAATAGCTCGGTATTTATGAAAAAAGAGGGAGGAATGAAGAATAAAGAAAATAAATTACCCAAGAGGCAGGTAAAATACACTTATTGAATATCACTGGCAAGATATATAGAGATTACAGCGATAAGCGTGCGGACGCACAATCATATACACACACACATAGATAGATAGATAGATAGATAGATAGATAGATAGATAGATTATTTTTCCACCTTCGCTAGAACGCTATTCATTTCTCTCATGGAAAACAGATGTAGATTGGGCACCTACCGTAGTATCAAAATTATAATTATCAAACTTGTCATTTCAGTCCTAGCTTTCTCCTCTATGATTTCCTTTTGCCAGATATGAAGTAGAAAAATTTAAAAAAAATAAATAAAAATATACAAGATGAAACAATAGCAAAAATAAATTGACCGAGAAACATTTTCGTAGGTGATATGGGGTTGGGTGGGGTGGTGTGGTGTGCTTTCATTAAGAAAAGGGGACAAGTTAATATAACGGATAAAGAGATAGAGAGGTCAAATTTAAAACTGGGTTACAACAATGTGTTGAATAAAGTTTACAAAAAGAGGTAGTCAAAGTGGTGTCTGTTTAAACGGCATCATCATCATCATCATCATATAATACAACCTCCATCAAATAATATCAATAATAATAATCAAAAATAAAAAGATTTGATAAGAAAAATATATAATATAATATAACATGATATAATATATATATATATATATATATATATATATATATATATATATATATATATATATATATATAAATGGTTTTAAATAAATGGTTTTAAAACCATTTATTTTACATTCAACATCATCACTTGATAAGACACCGGAGGTGTTGAAACAAAATGGCCATTTTTGTAGTGATTTTATATTATTATTTTATGTAGTGATTTGAATGTAAAATAAATGGTTTTAAATAAATGTTTTTAAAAACATTTATTTTACAGTCAATATCATCACTTGATAAGGTGTTGAAACAAAATGGCTATTTTTGTAGTGATTTTATAACATATTTATGTTATAATTTTTTTTTATATAAATAATTATATCTGCTCTACTCTGTATTGAGCACTCTTTTACGAATAGTAATTGTTGGTTAGTGGAATTCATTCCATGTACACCAATTATATACTTAGAGAGACAGAGAGAGAGAGAGAGAGAGAAACCTGTTGCCATCGAAAAGTTCTTGGATTCTTTGTACCATTAAATAGAACTGTACATGTAACTAACTCATATTGGTAGTCTTCCTACTTAATCTGTCTTCCAAAATATTTGGTGCTTTCTACTTTTAAGAGTTGACCTGTAACCATGACCATGTTTTTCTTTCATTTTTTTTATGATTTTTCTATCTATTTCTAAAGTCTCTTTCGTTATTGATTTTTTTCTTTTACATTTAATCGTTATGCGAGGTTTTGAAACGTTGTGTTGTAACGGCTCTGCGAGCTTTACAGTGGCTGAAAAATTCTCGCGTAGTATCTGTATGTAATTTTGCGTGAAACTCGGTGAAAGTCTTCTGCTGAACCCCAAAATTGCTTCGCCAAGGTTTTGGTGAACATTTTTAGATCGATGTTTTTTATGTCGCACGTGCGTGTCAAAAATTATCGAGTGTTGGTTTAAGATTGGTCAGGAGAATTTAAAAAGCAACAAGACGCAAGATAATATGGAAAAATTCGGGAAAAATGTTGAACGCTATTGAACAATTCATACGTTTTGCTGTATTAATGGGAGTTTACTTTCAGGCGTAGCACGGAATATTTCCGATATCGCTTCGTATATATTCCATTCATTTAATTTTAGAATATGATCATTTACTCTTTAAAAGATTTGCCTTCTGTTTTATTGTTATCTTGCAGTTAAATTGTGTATTCCATTTTAAAAGAACAATTTCGGTTTTAAATAAATAAATTCCAGAAATTGTTAGATGTTTTGTATTTGTTGAAACTGCTGATCTGACAGGGAATGTTAGATGCAGCGAAACGATCGTCAGTTTGGAGGTTGACATGTTGTTGGGTATCTCGCAAGTAGAATATCTTATACTACTAGTAGCTCCACGCTCCATCATTCTAATGAGCCACATAACAAAACTGATCATCCGAATTCTTATGAACAGAGCGCGCAGTAGAATTTTAACCGGAAATAGGTCGAGAGCGGTACGGTTTCGTTAAAGACACTTGAACAAGGAAAGCAATATTTATGCTCAGAATGATATAAGAAAGAGCAATAAAAATGCAAAAGGTTCTATAACTATATTTTATAGATTATGCAAAAGCATTTGACAAACATCTCAAAGAACTGTCAGAACTGCTATATAAACTTGATTTATTTGGGAAGGTAATTAGAATAATCTAGAATCTATATTGGAAGCAAACCGTATGCATGATAATAGAAAAGGAATTCATTAAATATACCAAAACAGAAAGGAGTGTAAGACAAAGATGTGTCGTCTCACCAGATTTATTCATCCTATACAGGGAGACGATTCTGAGAGAATTAGAAGTCCTACTAGTGTTCACTACTGGCGGCCACAATCTTAACAGCTTCAGATTTGCAGACTATACATTGTTGATAGCAGATGCAAAAAGAAACTACAGAAACTCTTATAGAAGGTAGTAAAAGAAAGTGAGAATTTGAATTCCTTATAATATCTTTCTATTGCCAGTCAGTATTATGTCCAAAAATATCTTTTTCTGCATCAAACAAAAACAGAAAAGACAAGTGTTTAAGCGATGTTCTCTCGGATAGGTACATCGCAGCTCATTTTCATAGCTTCTGAAATTCCTTAAAAAATTAAAAAAAAATATTTATACGAAGTAACTGATTGCACCAGCAATAAAGAGCTGAATAAAATGCAAACACATTTCTAAGATTTCTGTAACAGTGAGCAAAGCTATTGTTGAAAACTTCTGCATCTTTCATATAAACGTATTTTATTTGTGCAACATAAATCTACGAAATTCTATTTCAATTTTTGTTCAATTTTTCTACAGTTTGAACAGTTTTTCCTGGTTTCTAGAGATAATTTGAACATAGATTGTCCTATGTTTTCTAAGTACTTTAGGCTTTCATTAATCATTATTTATTATTATTCAAAACGTTAATTATAAGGAATACTTCTGTTAGAGTAGACGACTTATTTTTAATTTATTTTTTTAAGAAAATGTAATCTTTAGGAGAATTCGAACTTGCGTCCCACATTGTAGGGAAAACCATCAAACGATCTGGCATGTTTAAGATCACTTAGCCACAGAAAGAATTACAGGATGACCTGTGCTAAGCAGTCTAAAGCACACAGGATCAGATAGCGGTTTCCCCTATAAAAAGGAGACACAGGTTCAAGCCTGACCAGATAGCATATGTCTATTGCCCCTCTAATAAATAGTTCGGTAGATATTATTGACATTTTCTTTTAAAAAAATAGAAAGAGCATCTAGTCGAACATATGCATCCACTATAATAAAGTTTATGATGAAAAGGAATAATATGGGATTCCAAATAAAATTCATTAATCCCTTAGAAATTGTTATAAGCCATTATCAAAATTGTTTTTTGTGGGTTGATAGGGAATCGTCTAGATTGATACATAGTATTTCTTTGGTGGTTTTTCCAAAGTTTCATTTTCATGCGTCGAACAGTAGAAAAATGAAATAAAAATCTCAAGCAAAGAACTTTCAGTGGTCTTAAGCCACATATGCATAAATAAAAAATTGCAGTCCTAATGCATTCAATATATGTATATGTGTGTATTTGTATTCGTGTATGTTTGCGTGCGTGTGCATTAACTGCGTGACCCCGCTCAGGTATACTACTTTTCGGTTTAAGAAAGTCCGAATTTCAGTGAACTCGCATTTTCGAACGGCGTTACATAAAAGTCTGTTATATCAGAAGTCGGTTTAAATTCATTGATTCATAATGACGCGCGTACACAGTACCTTTTTTTCTGCGATTTCTTGGTTCGAGTAAGGAAGAAGAATTATCTTTGCCTTTTCACTGTAGCATATCTACGTACGATAATGGGTATGTCCCCATTCACATAAATACAGTAGTAAATACTATAGGTCTGCAGTTCGAGATTTGTCTCCAGCTGTACTGATCAAACTCTCTGCCTCCAGGCAGAGAGGATCCCCAGACAAGGCTATGTCGAAGGGCAGAGTCTAGTCTCGGGAAACATCTACCCGAATCTGTTTTATACGGTGTCAACGGGGAATTTTTGGTCGAGTCTCACATTAAATTCGGCCTTGTGCCACATCTGACCGCGTGGGGCGGTTGATAGATATCCTGCAGTTGGAGATTCGTCTCCAGCTGTGCTGGTGAAAAACTTTGCCTCCCGGCAAAGAGGATCCTTAGACGAGGCTATGTTGAAGGGCAGAATATCGTGTCGAGAAACAGCTACCCGACCCCGTTTTATACGGGATCTACGGGGAATTTTTGGCCGAGCCTATGGGCTCGGATACCCCCATATTAAATTTGGCCTTGTGCCACATCTGACGGCGTGGGACGGTTGATAGATATATTGCAGTTGGAGATTCATTGTGGAATTACTTGAGTCACTTTTAGCAGTTGACTACTTTTTCTACGCACTGCTGGCGAATCTTATATGTGTTGCTCTTGTCCTAAGTATTATCGTTCATTATCAACCTTCGTTTGATAAATCTATTCAGTAACCTTCCCTATGTTCGAAAAATTATTTTGAATGTGTAGATCCGTATTTGGCTTAAATTTTCCTCTTACTTTTTTTTTTGCATTCTAGGTCTCGAAATTTTCTATCGCTCCTGCATTCCCCTCAGTATTTTATGCTTTCTTATTAACGTTGTCTTATGGACGTTCCATAATATTTCTCTGATTTTAAGTTTCTTCAACCTTTTGTCATGCACCTCAGGACCGTTCCTAGTACTCCTATGACGATAAGCATAACCATCACCTTTACATCACATAGTTTATTCGAATGGATGTTCCCTCAGTTAGACCCCGTACTACTGGACCTCAAACTCACCCCAGTGGAGTACTTCTGTTCTATCTGGGCAGCAGCTGCTCAGTCCTCACTTTCCAGTCTCAATAGAGTCCAAAAGCATCTCTTCATCCTTGTGGGTGACAAATTATTTTTCACTCTGCAACCCCTCTCTCATAATCGAGATATCGCAAGCTTTTTATTGCTCTATCGTTACTTCCATAGAAAGTGCTAAGACGATCGACATTACCTTAGTTCCGCCGGCTCCAACATTCACAGCTAGGACCCGCCATGTAACGCGCATTTCCTCCGTATTCCATTGGTGAGATGTAAGGAATTTATTCGAGCAGCTTCTTCTCGCGAACCGTTTCTCTATAGAACCGACTCCCAAAATGATGTTTTCCCGATTACTACAATCTGAATCGGTTCAAGTCTAGCGTTAGCTGTTATCTCACTCACATATCCACATAAACTGTGGTTCTTACTCCCTAACCCTCTACCTCGAGTGGCTCCTGGACCTTATACAGGGTGAATCTTACTATAAAACAAAAAAAAAAAAAAAAAAGAGAAAAAGTCTTCGGTAAGGACGAGATACTTCTCCATCTTTTTTTTTTAAATTTTCTGCAGATTTACTCTGTGTTTTTTCCAGGGGAGCGAAATGTGTTTAGTGCATATAGTATTTATTGTATATGACCAAAATGCTTAATGAGCATGATTAAACTTTGTATACATGGCTTGGCGGACCTTAGATGTAATGGTCTGGACTCTTGAAACTAAGGAATGTAGCACGTTTCTATGGAGATAGTGATAGTATTATGGGGTCCACCCCTTTTTGATATGTGGACTTGACCTGCTGTCGTTAAATACCCTCAGTCAGAATATAGGGAAGAGGAACGGAGTGGAAGAGACATAGACATTGTGATTGAGTTGGAGGTAGAAGTCACAGTTACAAGCACGCCCTACTCTAAGGAAGTTTACTTCGTGACTGTATATAGCGATCTTTGATTAATACTAAACGGCGTTCCTGGATTTACTAACAGCATTATCTTTTGTATTTTGTGTAAATACATTTAATTTCTTATCTTAAATACTTGCGTTTGTCATTTATTGGAGACCGATTTTTCATCTCGGAATCCACAACAGATAGTGTAGCGAGAGGCTTGCGATGTTATGTCTTTGAAAAAGGTGGAAAATAATTCTTCTCCTATAAGACTATATAGACACTTTTGAACTCTGTTAAATCTGATTGAGCAACTCCAGTCCATATATGGTAACAATACTGCAGTTTTGATATGATCTGCCATTTGGAAAGAGAGCATAGTACGAATCAGTTTTGATTTGATTTGGTTTTGATATATCCCGGAAAGGGATATATTTGTTCGAAGTAGCAAAGTGGTTGTTGACTACTATAAGCGGGTAGGACAATCTAGCAGGTTACCGTAATGGACTGGTCCTCGTCGTATTGGTAGGCAATAGGCGTAGGCAATAGGCGAAGAAACAGGCGTCTCCTTGTACCTCTACATCAGTCTGCATTTATGGCTGACACCAGCCAATCATATTACTGTGAGTGGGAAACCAGGTGTATGCATATTCATTACATCAGTTTTGTTTTACGACACAGTAACCACAATAGGCTATTTAATGCCGACAAAATTTTTATATCCGGTAATATTTAAAAAATCTATTGCTGGTAATATTTTTTTCCAAAATTGAATTGCTGGTATCAAAACCTATTTTTACACTTTCATAGCGTTTTGAACCCAGTTTTGTGGTTAAATATTTGCCCATAGCTGAGACCCTAACAGGTGCTACCACCGCGGGTCAAGGTAGACCTGGTAACACCAGAAATTAAGAAGTTGTTCCACGCTCTTCAAATCTTCCTGATCAGAGGCCTTGCTACCGGATGTAGTTTATCGTCATATCCAGGACGGATATGAGTCAGATACTCTCTGAAGCGTTAAAAGGAACTGGACATTTTTTAAAAGCATCCTTAGCGAGGGACCGTATTTATAAGTTCCACTTCAGGTCTGGATGGATCTTCAGTGCCAATAGATGTCCCAAGCAAGGATCCTCATTAAGATTAGAACTGTTCATCTTGAGAGGAGAAAATTCAGTGCCTGTTCGGTGAGATGATAATGAAGCGTAGTAAGCCGTGTTAAATGCTTGGATTTACGATGCTTTTTTATTTATTTATTTACTAGACAGGCGCTCTCCACTTGAAAGATTGGCGCATTACAATCTCTTTTTCTCCGGTACTTGGTATATATCAGTTTGCATTGTTTTGAAAAAGTCAATTTGTATGATTGTGTGCCGAGAAAACTAGCCTTAAATATAGTACCCCTCGTACCGCAGCATTACGACTGGACAATGCAGACAAGCTAAGTATAACTAGTCGTTATAATTATATTAGAAGACGTAGTTGAGGTGATGAGAAGTATTTGGGTGTTTAATCAATGGTTGTCCTTTAATAGAAACCTTATCACTAAGCAAATTGTCTTTAACCGATAGACGTTATGTTGTTGTATCTTTAACTTTTTCTTTCCACTTCTTTTCTCGACTATAAAAACTAATTCGCACCACGGAGTCTAGAAAAGAAATTGCTTACCTGTAGGGATTTATGATTATTGGAGAAGAACATTTCTTCTATGGATGTCATTGGTGGTAGCGTCATAATTCTTACACTCGTTGTCTCCTCTTTCCTTATTGTGTGGTAAGTTAGAACAGACATTTTGTTTATTCGAAACACATATTCTGTTATGTTACAATCAATTTTCTGTGGTTGCTAATACTGTCGGCCATTCACGGTTTACGTTGTTCTTTATATTTTTCTTTTTTTTTCTTTCTTTCTTTCTTTCTTTCTTTCTTTCTTATTTTTCTTTTTTTTTTTATTTCGTATTTCTTTTCTCCAGAGAAATTGGTCTGGCAAGCAATTCCAGCAGCGAAGAAATGGGAAGTAAAAACACGGAAGTACTAAGTAAAACAAGGAAAGACGACGAGATAGATAGATAGATGGATGGAATAGAAAAGCGAGAGATGACAATGTACGTCTAGCCCTAAGGAAAATGAAAGTCATAAAACAAATACAGAGACGATGTCTGCACCTGCCGAAAATGGAGAAACACGCCGCAAAATGGCGACTCAACTGACTGACGTTGTCTGTTTAACGTTTTCTGTGCATGAAAAACCCTTGTTCGAATCCGTCGTCTAGCACTGAGACAATCACCATTAACTGCCATATTCCTATTCTTTAAAACCGCCCTTCGTATCGCGTTAGTACGTAGCTTTTCTACTCACTCTAGCATTGTTTGAATTTTTTCTTTCTTTTCTGTTTTATAACTATGTCTAAAAATCGCATCTCATCGACGTTTGATAGATACAGTTATATATAAACGAAAAAGAAACTATTCATTCGTTCTAAAAGAGAAAAATTAGATAGTCGGATTTCGATATTTTATGGATTGGTATTACGCTCTTATTAAAAACTTATTCTTCTTTCCATCTGGTACTACGAGTTCAGTTACTTTCCCACCGCCGCCAGGTTGCCCTCCGCCCCGTGTCTTTTCTATAAATACTTTGATGGTAATTATTCGGATGACCTTTTCACAATGACGCCTAGACTGTATGAATTTAAGCGTAGCACTAGTGTGGCGTCGAGATCTCATCAATTTACAGTTGAGCTGGCTAGATGCAACCGTAAGTTCTAAGTTAACAGTCTCTTTTCTTGCACATCTCGCTTATGGAACTCACTTCCGGCTCCAGACAACTTTAATCTGCAAAAATTTAGATGCAATGTCAACCGCTATCTACTGTTCTTCTGATTACTCTTTTTGTCTTCCCGCTCATTATTAATGTTTCTGTTCCTAATTCTTTCGCACCTTGCAACCCCTTGTGTTTCAGTGGATTTACTGTCATGGGGTATGCAGATAAAAGAAGCAACAATTTAACATAAAATCACAAACCATCTCTGTTTGGTGGGTGGAATTATATGTGAACAAGAAAGAAGCTATCATAGGTAATGAAATAATTTTCATTCGTTAATAGTCATAGTAATATTAGCCGTTTTCTTATAAGGAAACATTTGGCATTTATTGACCGAGCAGCCAGTTCTGCTTTCGGTTTAAATTCATAAAACCCTTCTTTCAAAATAATTTTTCATGAAAATAGGTTTCTCAAGTCAATTTCCTTCCTAACGTTTTATGCAAAGTAATGTGTAATGTCAACATTTTCATTATGTCATTATGTTCTTGTAGAGTTACATGCGTTATACATTTTAGTTGTTGCCTCTGTTGATAGTCATCAAGTGATAGTATTTCTGGCATTTGGTACAGTTCTTTGTATGTGATTCTGTTACGAAGAAGTATGGTCTTTGCCAAAACGCTCAGGCATCACTCCTTTAAAGTCATTTTTAACCATTGATCTTAGAAAGCGGCTGTATACAACTGACAGTTCAGGATTAGAGCCATACATGACTTCCATATGAAAGTCTCAAGCTGACTAGGCAGAACCAGAAACGAAGAATGGTATTTATTTTTGATTGCTTTATTGAGGACAAACGTAAACAAAAGCAGGCCATTATGAAAAACGTACAAGAGGTGGTCATTAAATTTTTGTTGTATTATAATAAGTTAAATTATTAAATCTCCTTTAATGGTATTAATAGTCTATATTTACTAATCATAAATGGTGAAGTTTACTACAGTTCAGCCACCGCCAATATTTTTCAAAGAATTTTTAATATTTTTTTGTATAAACGTGTCAATTTATGTAAATACGGGCGTCCATGGGTGACATTATCAGAAAATAAGATGATAACAACAGTACATTTAAAGTTGGTGCAAAAATAATGTCGTTTTCTCACATATGTGAGAAAATGATATTATTTTTGCACCAACCTAATACTTCAAACTAAAAAAAAAAAAAATACATTATGAAGAATATTTTTCCAAATTTTTAACTCTACTGGGTAATTAAAAATATATATAAAAAAAATCTTCACGTTATATTCCTCAAGTAATTTTTACAGATATGTCCACCATAGAAAAAATACATAAACTTCCGTCTGTCAGTAAAGGTGTCAAGCTATCAACACCTTGAATAAACACCTACCGCCGTGTTAAAACTGCAATATTTAAAAACTTAAAGTACAGTGTAACCCGGATATAAGAGACACGGATATAAGAGAGCTTTTCTCTGGTCCCAAATTAGAGCCATACTTACCTAAACAAAATAGACCAAACCCGGATATAAGAGAATTACGGATATAAGAGAAACCCTGATATAAGAGACTTCTTATCCGGTCCCGACAACTCTCTTATATCCGGGTTACACTGTAATATTTGTTTAAAATCAGATGAATTAACCCTTAAATCAGATAGAATTCTTCAAATAAATTTCAAAAAAATATTTTTCATTTTGAAATATTTTTTTAATAAAGACAATTACATTGTGATGACAGCTAACTAAAAATGGCGCTAAAATCAGCGACTTTTACGATTTCAAAACAAAAAAAAGTTTCCAGTAAATTAGTTTTGAAATACTGTAAAGTATTTTGCTTATTGGAAAAATTTAATTTAATCCCTTAGCTTGAAATTAAAACCTAATTAAAAGCTTGAAGGAAGTATTTTTCATTCCTAAAATTTCATTTTAAACTTTAGGTATCCCGTTTCTGCAGAGGACATACTGTTAAGAATCCCTACAATAATGTCTAAGGGAAGAACGAGGAAGATATTCTACAGAACTGTCTTGCAATCCATCCGTCTAACTAAAACAGAAATTTCTCATCTTCCAAGACTTACCGTATTTGACGGCATATAAGACGCACTTTTTTTTACTAAAAGTATTTTTCAAAATTCCCCTGCGTCTTATATGACATATGTAGTTTTAAAATTCGCGATAGTCGGCCGAAATTAGCTACCTGGCAACTCCTATTAGCTTAGACTTTAGAGTAACTTTTGTATACCTATTGCCATTATTTAAAAGACTATTGTGTAGATTAAGTGTTATCATTGATAATATTCATTATATTAATTTCATCACATTTAATAATAGTACAGTGTAACCCGGATATAAGAGACCCGGATATAAGAGAAACCCAGATATAAGAGAGCTTTTATCTGGTCCCAAATTCGAGCCTGTTTTAATGTATATAAAATAGACAAAACCCAGATATAAGAGAAACCCGGATATAAGATACTTCTTCTCCGGTCCCGACAACTCTCTTATATCCGGGTTACACTGTACTTTGTTTCACTAAAATTATATGTAATAAATTCAAATACGATATTTGAAAATTTATTTGTTTCATTAATATTTTTCTTGCTATAACTTTCCGTTGCATTGTATAAATACAATCAAATTTTTTATATCCTAATTATTCCACTAAGATGTTTAACAGACGCAGGTTGTACAGATCATATAAAGGAAAATTTTAGACTGAATTTTAATAGAAACTGTAGTTTTGTTCAGTTATAATAATTGCTTGATTTTTATTTTGTTTTTTTCTTACCTTTGGATCTAATAAAGTTTTTATAGGCTCGTGTTCTTTTTTTCCTATTATTTTTAGTTTAATTGTAATCATGGCTTGTTTAACCAAAATGATAGCTCATAAATATGGCCTAGGCTGTACCATTTACTAATAAGTTTACTAATTACTATTTTTTTTATTTGCCCTGCTAAATTTGGGGTGCGTCTTATACACACGTCTTATATGCCGTCAAATACGGTATTTATTTCTTGGCATAATAGATTATTGCAAGGTTAGAGTTAATATCTATACATTTTTAGATACCCAGTATTTAGCTAATTTTACCTAATTTTGAAACAGCTATAATCATGTCTGCAATTTTTGCCATTTAGAAGTGTTTTTTTTTTATTTCTTTTTCTTTTTTCTTCTTGTTTTTATTTTTTTTATTTTTTTATTATTAGCGCGGACTTACGTTTGACTTAGACTCACTTGTTACTGATATTCTTTCCTGGGCGTTTTTCTCGTGAGTGGCTTATTTTTCATGCGCCGTTCGTCGTAAATGATATTTGCGTACGTTGGCTAAGTTGTCAAAAGAAGCCTAATAGTCTGTCATTTGACGCGTGCCACGAAACACAAAATACGATATTTTTACGCGTCTTTCAAGCAACGCCCGCCCGTAAGGGACGCTTCTCTTCAACGTTGGTTAAAAACTCTCATTGCCTGTTTGTCATTTATCGCCCCCTGGAAGTGGACAAATTACTTTTGATCTCTAGTTTCTCTCTCCCTGACTCTCCCCACCTCTCTCTCTCTGACTCTTTGTTCTCTTTCCCCTGGGGCACACTTGTCGCTCTACTGAACCCAGGCTCGCTTTTTACATATATCTATGACGCATTTTTCATCAAAGAAGCCGCCATTTTTCTGATCCAGCCGCCATAATCGCTATAACTCTTACCGTCGTTAACGATATCATTTTTTTTGCCTCCTTTTCCTCCTATTCGTTTTGTTATATATTTTTTATTCCATTTATTTATCGTTTTAGTTGCAGGATGAGCTCAGTGGTAAAGTTTAGGTCTGCGGATGAGCTGACCTTTCATTCAACCAGCTGAAATTCTTGCTGATTTGCAAAATCATAAAACATTGTTGGTATTTTTTTTTTTTTTGTAAAAAATCTATTGCTGGTAATGTTACTGTAAAATATATTGTTGGTCATTTTACTATAAAAATGTATTGTTGATTTTTGTTTGGGGTTTCACTATTTGCCCATAGCAAACAAGTGCTACCACCCGAGGTCTATGTGGACCTGGGAGAAACATCAATTAAGAGGTAGTTTCAAGCTCATCAAAACCTCTAATCTCTCGATCAGCGTCCTTGCTCCTACTCCTAGTTTTCTGTCATATAACCCCCTTGAGAAAATAATGAAGTGGTTTCGCTTTGCTTTCTCCACGGCTTGGAATTTAGAATTTCATTTTCTGATACTACTTAGAACGAGAGTTTCCAGTTTATTCTGCTATTTAAGCCATTGAAGGAAGAGATTTATGCCTTTTCTGAAGGCATTAGTGCAAATACTAAGTAAACGACAAAGAATGTGGCGTGGAGGAAACGAACGAAAATGAATTAAATAGTTTTGATTCCATTGTACTTGGTGGTTTTCAGTTTCAACTAGGAAAAGGTATCGTCAATGCCAGAGGGAGGTCCAAGAACATGGGATGCAAATACAGATTTACAAATATTATTATCATATGAAGATCAAAGACCCGAAGTAAGATCCGAAACCACATACCCTCGATTCGGCCTACGTTAATGTGACAGAGTCCAAAAGTGAATAAACAATTATTTTATACAGTCTTGCATTCTCCTCAGGTGTTACTAACATAAAATTTCATATCTCGTAGGTCTTATATATGAAAGTTTGTTATTTTTTGTAGATTATTTTTCAGTCATACGCTGTAGAGTAACCATACTTATACCGCGATTAAATTCTGCAATATTTAATGTAAGTGGGTGGGGCGCCTTATATGTTAGCAAATCCAGTATAGAATTGGTCTGCTATAAATCGTTGACGATTATCTGCAGTGTGTTAAAATTATTTACTCTTTCTTATTTTCTCTATTTCTGTGTCTTGTTCGTTTAGATGATTGCCCTCCACAGCGTCCATTTTTGTTCCTTTTATCAATTCCTGTCCATTTACAACTACTTTGTGATATTTCTTCCGCTATCTTTATCTTTTTCGCTGCTTTCTCCTGTTTCATTTCCCTTTTATGAGCCCTGTAAGTGTTAAATTCTCCAAGCCTTCTTTCCTTATATATTCCAAAATTTTCAGCTATCTCTTTCTGATTGTTAAAAACATTTTTTATATACATTTCCTTTTTTAATCGTTTGTCTCTTAATTGTTTTGTCGTTTCGTTTTCTATGATTTATCAACCCTTTACATGTCATTTAAACTCAGAAGATATTTTCAAATTGTAAGAATGTCTTTTTTAGATAATACTGGTTTAGTAATACAAGTCTTACTAATTAACCCATAGCTGGAGGAAAAGAAATAATTCATACCTTTCCTAAGGGTATCTGCACGTAAGAGAATATAATGGACACCACGGAAATTCTAAGATAATTGTTTATTCATCGATGGAGGGCATCAAATTGACATTGCCCGAATCGGAGGTATGTGATCCGGTCTTTTTTCGAACGCTCGATCATCTTTTCGCGTGAGCAGGAAGGATTCTGTCTCCCCCTCGTAGTCAGGGCGTTTATATAACATCCCCTATTTGTATTCTTCTTTAAAAATTCTTCTTTCTCATATAGTTTCTCTATTATATTATCCATGCCTCTGCTGGTTACACTGTTTTCTTCATCCATAACGAAATATTCAGAGAATATTACATAGGAGTCCAGCGCTCTTTTCTTTGTTTCTAGGGATATTTTCGGTTCCATAATATCTTGCTAAATTTCGGAAAAAAACATTCTTCCTTATTTCTACGGGCCCTTAAATCTCTGTGTCACAATTTCCTATTCAGATAATTAAATTTCCGCGAGAGCTTAATTTTGACTTCCCTGACACGTAATTCACACCTTGAGTTGTTCTTTTGGCTGGCAGTCATGCATTCCGTCTTCTTATAATTAATGATCCTTTCTTATGGCTTTCATCAACTATCATCTCTAAAAGATCATCCAGTTTTTCTTCAGAATCTCTTCTCAACACATTGCCACTTGTGTAGCCTATGTTCGTAATGTTATAACTTCGATAATAAATCTCATAGAATTATCTTGCAGTACGAGTTAAATAAATCCACCGAGGAAACACAATAATGTCTTATTGCCTCACAATTCTTCATGCCTGCTATTTTAAATGCGACAAATTTAATTAAACTGGAGATATAAAACAAAATATTTGGTAGCAAAATTTGAAATTATTTTTACAAACAGGTAGCGGCTTGGATTGACAAAATCGGAGAGCCGAGTTCGAATTCCATGGAGATCTGTTATATTCATGTATGTGCTAATACCCTTGGGAAAGGTATGAATCCTCTTCCCCCCCACCTCAACTGTGGGTAAATAGCAGGACCGACCGGGTTCTATAGTCTTGGATGGCAACTGATCTACCGCAGAAAGGAATGGCAACCTAATGCGGGAAAATATGCTTCCTTTGTCATGTATCGAAAGATACATGATTGACTGAGCGTGTATCACGTATGCTACTTAACTGACTAACTGATGTTTCAATTTGGGTTTAAATAATGGGTAAATATTTATGCCACATATCTGTTGTGTTTTCACTCACTTCGCTCCGCATCCTTCTTTGTTCCTTGTCCGTTCAGAGCGTGGACGATCATGGCTTTCAACAATTTCCTGCCCTTTGTAACTCATAGTAAACTTTATCTTTTTGCTGTATTGCCTAATCTCTCTTCTACTAACCGCTTCCACAAACTCGTTAAGTAGACTATGCGATCCTTTTCTCTGTCCCTCTTACCTTCAATATTTCCTCTGAGTGTCAAACCTTTTAAACCCACTTTCTTCATTATGTGCTTTAACAATTTCAACTATTTCTTTCTAATGCTACATATGAGTATACTTTTTTGTTTCCATTTTCTCTAAAACTTCCCATTATTATTATTATTATTATTATTATTATTATTATTATTATTATTATTATTATTATTTACTTTGATTTCTGGCGTTTACACATTTCTTTCCGGGTCCCGCCCAGGAACCTAAGGTTAGAAATGGCATCATGACACTTTCCAGTGACAAAAAAAAAAAAAAAAAAAAAACGAAAAAAAGTACATCGATAAAACCCTTCGTAGAGTGTGGGCTGTACTTGTCCGAACAATTTTTTGTATCTCCTTGAGGGCATGAACTTCCAGGAATCCCTTCAATTATTCTACTGGAATCTTTTCCAACCATTCCTAGGGCTCCAACTACAACAGAGATTGTTGATGTTCCCATGTGCCACATTTTTGAGATTTCTATTTCAAGGTCCTTGTATTTTGACAGCTTTTTGAAGATCTTCAAGGATACATTGCAGTCTGCAGGGACTGCCATATCAATAAGGAGGCATTATTATTATTATTATTTTCCTTTGCACACATTTCTTTCCGCCCAAAAATCTAACATCAGAAATGGCATCATGACATTTTACACTGACCAATTAAACAAGAAGAAAAAAAAATTATTATTATTATATTTTTATTTCCTTTGATTTCTGGGGTGTACACATTTCTTTCCGGGCACCGACCAGAGACCGAAGGTCAGAAATGGCATCATGACATTTTCCACTGACCAAGAAGGAAAAAACACAAACATATTTTACATAGATAAAAGCCCTTCGAAAGGCGTGGGCTGTACTCGTGAGAACAATTTTTTGTATTTCTTTAAGGCGTGGACTTCCAGGAATCCTTTCCAATAGTCTACTGGAATCTTTTCCACCCAATCCGAGGGCTCCAACTACAACAGGGATAGTTGATGTTTCCATGTGCCACATATTTGAGATTTCCATTTCAAAGTCTTTGTATTGTGATAGCTGTTTGAAGATCTTCATAGATACATTGCAGTCTGTAGGGACTGCCATATCAATGAGGAGGCTTTTTTTTTTGTTTGCGGTCTCTAATAACAATGACTGGGCGGTTAGCTTTCATTGTTCTTTCTCTGTGTTTTGTGTAAATTGTAACAGATCCTATATCCGTAAGTGGGTCTCTGTGGTGTTCATACCAATTTCCTTCAGTTTCCTTCCCGTAGAAGTTGCAGATTTTCCAGTGCAGATACCGGCCCTTTCTGTCGTGCCGGGCTTTATATTAAGTGGGTGCCAATACCATGCAACCTGATACAAGATGATCCATTTTTTTCTGGATATTTATCACAGAATCTGCATTTTGGGCTAACACAATATTTTAGTATGTGTGCTTGATAATTTCTAGTTAACAAGCATTGGTCCTGTGCAACAAGGATAAAACCTTCAGGTTCAGTTTTAATCCTGCACTATGTAACCACTGATGGGTACGGAGTTTGTCTACGTCAGTATTTTTTTTTTAGTAAGAGCAGGGTATTGGCCCTGAAGCGGTTTATCTTGCTATTGTTTCTGGATCTGGTCGGTTGCATTTGTCTTTGCTCTTTTTTTAACAAAAGTATTTTGCAGCTTCAATCGGTTTATTTTGCTTTACTTGTATCTCTGCACACATTTGAAACTCCATTTTAAACTTGTTAGCTTCCTTTATTATTATTATTATTATTATTATTATTATTATTATTATTATTATTTCTTCCTGTTGAAATATACATGTTGGAATTAAGTAGTACTGTTAAATTTGATCAATTTAAGAAATATTTGTCCACAACTAGCTATGTTTGCATATCGTATTTGCAATATGGCTGGTCATTTTTGCTGTCTGACGAATGTATAAAAGAGAGGAGGAGGAGGAGAAGCAGGAAAGAGACTGAGAGAGACTAAAAGAAAAATGCCTCGGAGTGGATTCTAAATAGTTGAAGAAAGGTTTTACATACCACTAAAATTATAAATATATAGGTAAAATGATAAACAAATGTGTATATAGAATGCTATGTCTTGACCCCATCAAAAATCACTCTCTAGCCATATTAGAATTTCCCACAACTGCCTACTTGACATGTCGAAGCGTCCTCTGAGGGCATTTCCACACACGTTGTGAATCACTGTATTAAACTTATCCGGGAAGGATTAACTGGAAAAAATATTGTTACACATTAAAAATAAAACGAAACTAACGTAAATGAAAACATGGAAACCGAAATCGGCTAACGGAGCTCAAATTCTGGCCTAAGCTTGGTTGGCAGCCAGTCTAGGAAAATGAATACTCCGAATTTGAAACCATGGAAAACGCAACCAGAAAAGCCCTCTACTATCTTTCCGAAGAAGTCATAGCAGTTCACAGATATATATATATATATATATATATATATATATATATATATACAAAAGAGATCTGTGTAAAGTTTTGAACGGCAAGACATTTTAAAAAGTCTAAAATAAAAACACTAAACATGCGTAATAAAAATCATTTATTTTCTTTAGCTAACTTAGATGTTGTCTACAGGTGCCTTTCGTTCGATGTCAGCTTACTTTCTATTTATTGAATAATAATTATTTGTAAATGCTAAATGATCACCAAGCTTAATTATTACTAATGTATCATCATTAGTATGCAACTGAGGCTGATGGAATTGAGTGACGACAGGTCAAGAAGAACAAGTTAGCGTTTAATAATACCGGAGTTATCTACCTAGGGAAAGGTACTGATAGGATAATCCAACGAAGGTTAGTAATGAACGATAATACTTAGGGTAATACGATAATACTTCGAACAAGAACAACACATATAAAATTCGCCAGCAGAGCGTAGAAGTAGTCAAATACTAGAAGTGATTCAAGTGAATCCCACAATGAATCTCAAATTGCAGGATATGTATCAACCGTCCCACGCGGTCGGATGTGGCACAAGGCCAAATTTAATATGGGGGTATCCGAGCCAGTAGGTACGGCCAAAAATTCCCCGTAAATCCTGTATAAAACGGTGTCGGCTAGCTGTTTCCCGACACGAGACTCTGCCTTTCGACATAGACTCGTCTAGAGTCAGCTCTGCCTGGAGGCAGAAAGTTTAACCAACATAGCTGGAGACGAATATTCAACTGCAAGATATTTGCCAACCGCCCCACGCGGTCAGATGTGGCACTAGGCCGAATTTAATGTGGTGTATCCGAGTCCGTAGGTTTAGTCAAAAATTCCCCGTAGATCCTGTATAAAACGGTGTCGGGTAGCTGTTTCCCGCCACGAGACGCTGCCTTTCGACATAGACTCGTCTAGAGTCCTCTCTGCCCGGAGGCAGAGAGTTTGACCAACATAGCTGGAGACGAATATTCAACTGCAGAATATTTGCCAACCGCCACACGCGATCAGACGTGGCACTTGGCCGAATTTAATGTGGTGTATCCGAGCCCGTAGGTACGGCCAAAAATTCTCCGAAGACCAAATATAAAACGGCGTCGGGTAGTTGTTTTCCGAGATAAAACTCTGCCTTTTGGTAGAGCCTTGTCTGGGGATCCTCTTTGCCCGGAGGCAGAGAGTTTGACCAGCACAACTGGTGACGAATTTCCAACTTAATTAACTTAATATATATTGTAAAACTGTTTCTCGCCTAGACTAGAAATTAATTTATTCTCCATGTTATCGTATTTTAACGGTCTTGCGCTGGTTAAAATTGAACTACGATGTTCTGTTGCTTCTGAGTTACAGTAACAAAAAGTAAATACAGAAATCGGATCTTTTTATGGATAATTATTAATTAAAAAATTTATGATTCAAAGTAAATTTAATGAGTAGGAATGTTATTGGCTTTGATTGTGCGACCGAACGACTAAAAAGTATGCTTTCCATCTGTTTGCAAAAGATACAATAAAAGATTTTAGAAATAGGAGAAGGATGCCTTTTGTTCGAAAAGATTATATCATATTACTTATAATATAAATCAAAAGCTCGAATTTTTATAATAGCCATCATATAACAGAGTGTTTCCCAAACTGGGCGATTTCAACTGTTGGCTAGGTAATGAGTATGTTAGAGACTTATTGGGTGGCTGTAGGAAGTTGTTAGGAAGATGATCCACAAATCTGTTGGAAACGAAGAAAATCTGAATATATAAGTAGTGTAAGAAGATAGATGAAAAAAGAAAAAGCGATGTACAGAGAACAAAAGAGGTATAAAGAAAAAAAGAAAGGTAGAGAGACAGACAGAGAAAAGAGAGATTTTTCGAGAAATAGCGAAGAAAGAGATGAATAAATAAGCGTATGATTTTTAAAGTTCATCTCACTCTGTCTCTCCTCTCTCTCTCTCTCTGAGAACGCGTCTT